>CM062805.1:996952641-997370255 GCA_031772625.1 Pinus tabuliformis | reverse complement strand
GTTTAACAAGGTCTACAAGGAAAGCGAAGAAGGTCCTCCTTATAGCGAAGTAGAGAAGCCCTAATATTCTAGGGTTTCCTAACTTAGACAAGCAACAAAAAAGGACGAAGTACTAAGGAGAAGAAGTGTCGGAAGACAGAGGTCCATGTGCCGGAAGCTATAGTGCAGAAAGAGGAAGGATTTGACTTGTGCTTGGAGGATCCCATAGTCAAGGGTCTAGGGTTTGGCAGTTATTCAAATAAGAAGATTCAATAAGAAAAATCTTACAAAGGGTTTCCCTCTCAAGAGTGGAGAGGTTTTGTCCCTGGCAGAGAGCCAAACTTTGTGTTCTTGTTATTTTGTTTTGGTCGCAGTTTGATGAAACACACATACTAATAAGAAGAAGAAGATAAATTGTAAAAGTACATCACAAATTGTTATCAAGCAACAAAGAATCACTTTACACTACTTTGCCCTAAATTCTCTAACACTAGAAAGGTGTTGAATACCTCAAGCTAGGTGAGAGAGGGTTGTCCTAGGAGTCTATCAACCAAGCTTATGCTTGGAGGTAAATTATCAATGCAAATTTAGCCTAGAATGCTTATGTAGAGATGACGAGTGAAATTCTTAGTTAAGACCGCTCAAGGTTCAAGTACTTAAGTTATTGAAGAATCTTTAAGAACAAAAGTACTTGTAAATCAAATGCAATCTTGCAACCAAGAAAGTGCTAATTACCAATGTGCCAATGTAATCAAATTACAAGATGCTTAACCTATCAAATTAGAACAATAATCCAATGGGATCGAGAATGCCAACCACAAGATAAATTATGTCAATAATGAAAGATGCTCAAGAGTAGAACTTAAGATGCCATTTCCACAAGATAAATGATACAATTACCCAAGCTTCTTAGGATTATGAATGAGCACAATATTAGCTTAGAGCACTTATTCAACAATGATTCAACCACAATGTCAATTAGATTTTAATGCCAAAATGACTTGAATGCTTTGAGCAAGATTAGATGATCTAGAACTTAGATATGTGAGTGATTTAAGTGCAAAATTTGGTAATTCTTATAACTTAAGACAAGACAAGTGAATGTTAGATTCCAAATAACCAAAAGCAGCAGTAGCACTTCAGATTTATCAACACATATTAACTTTAGGACAACAACAAGTAAATCAGTGTAGCTCCAAGAGAGAATAAGAATATGGTAACTTTCCAAGGTAGATTTTATGAGTTTTAGACCTGTTAAGATGTTTTGTTCAGAAAATATCAGATCTGAAAACACTTATTACAGCAGTAAGAAAATGTGTAAACAGTGAGTTATTAGTGCTTTAACAAGTGCCAAAATATGCCCAAAATTTAGAGTAAGCTTTCCAAATTGAAAATTTTAAATTTTTAGTAAGATGCAATATTTATAAAATATCAGATCTGATTATTCAGTTTTGCAGGGATGTTCCAGCAAGTTAACAAGTAGATCTAGGCTAGATATGCAATGCCCAAGTGGCCAAAATTTATGAAAATTTTACTATGAAATTTTTAGAGTTTTTAGATCACTTAGTTGTGATTTTAGGGCACTTATATCACTGTTATGAAGAATATATTACAGCTGTAGCAAAACAAAGATAAAATGAGGGTTTAGAGAGCAAACCTTAGGCTCAAGGCCTTGTAGATCATTTGCCCAAAACTTGTCAAAATTTCTCCAATGATTTTGCCACTTGAAAACACCAACTTAGGGCCAAATTTTCTGCAAAACACACCAAGCTTTAGTCCCAAAAAAATTCAGAGATAGGCAAGGGTCAAATTAGGGCCAAAAAAGGGCAACGCTAAGCCCAATAGGGCTAGCGTTATGCAAGAGAGGGCCTAGAAGGCCCAGGAAGAGGCCAAAGAAGGGAGAGCGAAGGGAAGAGAGGAGGCCAAGAGGAGGACGAAGGGAGAAGAGGCTGGGAGGGGGCTTGGAAAGCTCACGACCAACCCTAAAGGCAACCATCCAAGGTCAAGGAGGAGGGATGAGTGGCCTTGGGCCCATGGCTAGGCCGAAAAAGGCCTGAAACCTCAGCATTGGGCGAAGGAGGGAAGATTGAGAGGCTTAGAGGCTGACGCGTAGGTCTCTGGGAGGCCAGAAAAGGTGATGCAGGGACCTAATAGGCTAACATAGGGCTAAAAGAGGGAGACATTGGCCCTGGAGGGGTTGGATCTGGGCCCGGGAGGGCTGAAACTTCAAACCCTCGCCTTAGGAAATTTTATTTGCGTTAGATCTGCAACTTTGCTCAATTTCTTCAATGGTCAGTCTTGCAAAAACTTTGGAGACTAGATCTTAGGGCGTAGATCTAACTCTTATTCTAGCTCTTTGACTTGATCTCACCTACAAAAGTGGAGGTAAAAAATATCCAAAACCCCAATATATACAAAAATTCTTAAAACCCCAAAATCCCAATTAGAAAAATAATTTACAAAATTTATTTACAAATTTACGAATATACAATGTTTTTTTAAAAGAATATTTGAGATTTTTTTTTTTTGAGTCTTTCTTTGATAAATGGCTATTAATACTTTGGAAAATAAATGCAAACTACAACCTTAGCGAAGTTAAATAAGCCACAACAAATATATGAAGTCCAAACAAGGTCAGCTTATGCCTTACAGTTTGTGAACTTGGAGCCCAAGGACTGGAGAACCTGCAAACACTATTTATTTTTCTCAAGAAAGCTTGTTAGACATATGGCTAATTAGATCAGATAAGATAAACCTAAAATCTACCAATAGAATGATTTTATCCCCATTTAATGAAAAACAAAATTTTAAAAATATTAAGCACAATATAGGAAAGCCCATACCCAACACATATGTTAAAATTGCCAACTAGGGCCAAACTCCATGTGGGTCATCTTACTTATGGCAGCTGATATTTTTCTTGGATCCCTCTCATCGAGAGGTGTAGGATTGATGTAAAGATCATCCGATTCTGATAAGTAGTCATGAAGTTATGAATTTATTTGTGTTATAAGACAATTCGTCAAGGTCGGCCAGCAACCAAATAACCCCCACATGTGTTCAACGTTTTAGTATAAAAGGAGATGACTTGAGAGTCATTTTACACACACTTCTCTCTTGATTTCTCTCCACTTGTCTTGGGTTTTAGTGTGAGAGAAATCTAGGAGGAAGAAGCCCTAGACGTTGGAGGAAAGGAGGCTGCCCTAGCCGCAACAAAGAAGACAAGCCAACGAAGCTATGGAAGGGATCTACGTTGACCTAAAGGAGCTCATGGAAGAAGTTTAACACAGCTATGGAGGAGGCCTTAACAAGCCCTAGCCGCAGTTCTAAAGCAGCCCTAACGCTGTCCTAAATTTGCCCTAACTGCAGGTCTGCCCAACCCTAACCGCAGGTCTGTTCAAGCCCTAGACGCAGGTCTATTGAAGTGTCTTGGGTGCAAGAAAGGGCAACGTATGATGCTACAAGAAGAGGCCAAGGCAGCGAGGGAGTTAAGGTCTGGTTCAAGGTTAACTGAGTTGCTGTTAGAGGGCCGAGGAGCTGAGCTTGGAGGCCGAGTTGAAGAAGGGTGAACGTAGGTTTGTTTGGGGCAACGAAAAGGTAAGGGAAGCTTGTTTTGAGTGGGCTGTAGGTGACAGCGTGGCACTGTGGTAGCCCATAGTCCTAACCACCTCAAAACAAGGACAACGTGGAGAGGTTGAGGGTTCAAACATGCCCAAAGCAACAACGTGCTAGGGGAGGTGTCTCATGAGGGTGTGTTGCAGTTTTCCTGAGGGCTGTTCAAGGATTGTGTGAGGAGTTTAGGGCTGCCCTAGTGCCCTAACCAGAACAACCACAAACAACAGTATACAAACATATTCGTAGCAACGTTTGTATGGTGTGTTGGCAGCTAGATACATGGGACAACAAGGTCACTTGGTGGAGAAAGCAATAGGACAACAATCAATGACATGGTGCAGCAAGGCTACAATGGGACAACAACAATAGCATAGTGCTGCAAACTCATTAGGACAACTGCAAGGTACAACATGCTAAATGGGACAACTAGACAATGGTTCTTGTTGGAGCATAGCAAATGGGACAGCAATATGCCAAACATGGAATGGCAATGTCACTAACAGTGGGACAACAGTATGCCACATGGGACAACAGTGGCTAGCATGGTGCAGCTATGGCACATGGGACAACTGTGGCAACATGGTGCAATAATGACACATGGGACAGTAGTGACAGCATAAGGTGCAATAATATGATGTGTGCAGCATGGTTATGAGGTCCAGCATAGTGATGATGAGTGCAGCATGGTATAGCACAGTGAGATGCAGCATGATGACGAGATGCAACACAATGATAGGTGGAGGAGTCACCTTGGAGAATCAATTGAAGCAGCATGTCTTCAACTGAGTTCAACCATCTCATGTATCATCTTCTTAGAGATGATCTATGCTCTTATTTAGATAAGTCGAAGTGTTGACTTCAGTTGTGTTGACCACTACGTGTCAACTACCCATAGCAGTACACCCCATTTTCTTCGCAAAAGGGATAACGCTTGATAGTTATGTCTGTGCCATTCGACAGTCATTGTCGACCTGATCATGTTATGTTGTAAACCCAGACTGCATGTGTAAATTGTAAATAATCTTAGCAGATCTGAGTCATGTATGTAAATTGCCTAGGTAAACCTAAATTTTCTAGTGATAATCTACATTCCGGAAGGTTTTTTGTCTCACCGATCCATAATCGGCAGAGTTTTCCTTCAGCGTAACTCCAGAGCCGGAATGAATTGTCATTAGAATCTTAGGTGAATCCTAGTGCGCTTCGACTATATGTAAAAGTAATTTGGAAATAATCCTAATTATTTGGTTAGGTTATTTCAAATTGCTTGATCTGCTAGATTATATTTGTCGCAGAACTGGGTGGTCTATGAGGGTCTATGTCAAATGGGTTTTCCCCCTTGAGATGTAAAAGTGTAAAAGTCATGATGTAAATTGTCTTGAGGGTTAGAAAACGTTTTAATCCCCTCATAAGTCCTAAGTCCTAGGTCCTAGGTGATTTTTCCAAAGGCTAAGTTCGAGGATCCAAAAAAAAAAAGAAGACAATAAAAAATAAAAGATATAAATAATAAAAATTAAAATTAAAAAAAATATAACTAAAAAAATAAAAATAATAATAAAATAAAAAAAAAATAAAAAATTAAAAAAATAAAAATAAAATAATAAAATAATAATAAGTCAAATTTTTGATAAAATAAATGCAAGATTTTAATTTTTTAATATATTAAAATGCATTTAAAATTTCGACGGATGAGATTGAAAGGGATTTTGATCCTCATCGACGGTCGAGATCCTTTTGACATAGATCACTCGAACTAGCCGTTGGGAAATTTTCCTTTAAATAGGGTGTTACGGGCCATTTGAGATCATTCGATCTGTGAGTCTTGTGCTGAAGAAAGCTCTCTTGTAAACTTTTTCTTGTGCAATAAAGAAAGACTTTGGGGTTGAAATCTTGCTGGTGTTACTCTCCTGAAATGTTGTAAGCTGCTTTATTTTCTGCATAAATTTATTTTCAGCCATTAGTAATAGCTTGGTGAAGAGTGATGTTGAACACAGGTATCTTGTTTACTCACTAGGGTTTGAATGGTAATAAACTTTCTGAAAATAATGGCAGGTATCTCCATTAGATTTGGGTTTTACTACTGTTTTTTCCCTCTTTATTGATAGTTGAAGTGAGCTGTGCAGGAAAATCTAGATTGTAAGGATCAACGGGCGTTTGGGGAAGTTCTCGGCTGAACCAGCCAACTCCCGAAAAGCATTCTCTTGTAGAGCCCAGCCAGTTTCGATCTTGGGTTTATCATTTAAGTTTATCTTTTGAATGCATGAGAGTTTTTCTAAAGTATCTCATAGTAAATCTGAAATTCTAAAAATATTACTGTGGATTATTGATAAATCTGGCTGCTTAGAGTCGAAAATTTGTGAATACTGTAATTATTTAGTTAAATTTTGGGTTATTTCCTTGCATATTTTGCCTCTGGTTTTTCTGTTTTTTTGTTTGCAGGTTGCAGGAAGAGTTTCTTGTTGGAAGCCAGATCTAGGCCCTGGAGGGTAAGATCTGGCCTCACAACCAGTTTTTACAGGAGCACTATTTGGCTGTCCAAGGGTTTCAACTTCTGTTACTTTCAGATTTGGAAGTCTTTTGAGAGGGTTTCATCAACAAAGCTGAAGATGAGTGGCTCAAATAATTTCATTAGAGTCTCTGGAAAGTATTTTAATTGCTGGTTGCCTGGTGGGATTTCGCAGCGCATCTCGAAATTTTGTTTAGAGCCCCAACCCTACTGTCTGCTCCAATTTTTCCCCACAACCTTCACGCTACTATCGCCAAGCCTGGATCAACCATCCGCATCACAACAAGCTCTCCCATGTTTACTCTCAGTTTTCAACATGAGCTTCCCTCTTGTAGCTCATGTTGAAAACTGAGAGTAAACAGCAAATTGTTCCTCCCAACGCTGCATCCTCTCAACGCCCCTCACGCTGCTTGTTTACGTTTTTTCCTGCTTCCATTCTTGCCCTACGTCCTCTTCTCCTGTCCACGTAGTCACATTCATGCTCTTCCCATCGCTGTTGCTGCGTTCTTCGCCATCGTTGTGTGGCCTCATCTCCTCTTGAATTGCCCACGCTGTCTCCTCTTCCCCTCAGACGTGTTCTCTCGCCATCTCTCACGCAATCCCCGCACCTGCAAGCAACATTTAAAGCCCTCGACGTCTCCTTAGCTGCTCACGTCGACTCTCCTCCATGCAATCTCCTCCTTTTGCCGTCGAACGCCCAGGCTTGCATAAATCAAACTCAAAGCATTTCATATATCTGATGCGTTTGGGTTTAGAGTTAGATTTAGTTATTTGTTTTGTTTGATTTTTTAAAGTTATGCTTTAGTTTTAGCACTATATATATTAGATTTAATTTAGTTTTCTATGATTTTAGTTTAACCTTAAAAAAAAATCCTTAGCCTTTTTATTTTTGTTTTATAATTTAGATTTAAGACTTTGTTTTGTTTTAATCTTAAAACTTTATAAAAATAAAAAAAATAATAAAATCATAAAAAGTTGTTTTGTTTGAAATGTTTTTGTGTTGCATTTAGTCTTAGCATACTTTTGTCACGTTTCCATATTTTGGTATATTTCGCTAAGGCTAATAGATTTTTCGATGTGGGATTAATATTTATCATTTCTTTGTGGTTAAACATGCTTAAATGTTCATTTGAAGATTAGCTATATGAAAGTGATAACTGGTTAGCATTTAAAATTTGTGTGGTTACTAAAAGCATTTATCTTTTGAAATTTTAATTGCTGGATCATTATTAAGGCATTGTACTTTTGTTGAATATCTGGCATTTTGCTTGAGTTATTTGATGATAAATGATTGTTAATGGTGGAATTACAAAGTTCATATTTTTGCAGCATTTCATAAACAATTATTTGATCATTAATGCCATAAGGCATTGGTACATTAACTCTTAAAATTAATCAAGTGCTAATTTGCCTTGTTGTGTCTCCCAACCCAATCGGTCCACAATTGGTCATCTTTTGTCCCATAGGGTCTACCCCCTTAGCCGCGGGAGACAACTTAAACGGAGAGATCGGGGATCAGGGTGACAGCCCCTGGTCTGAGTGTTGTCGTGACAATATGTGCGACAACAAGTTGTAAATGTACTATCTCTCTCTCTCTCTGCTGAACTATTGAAGAACATATAAGAAGAATTGATCAAGGGTTTCCCCACATTGGGGTTTGTCCCTGGCTAGCGCCACATCTTGTGTCCTCTTGTCTTGGCTTGTCTTCTGTGATTTATGTTTATGTTCTATCTGCAATTTATTATTATGCTGATGTGATTGCTAATCTAGAAACGATATTGAGCTAATTGTGAAAATTGAAATAAATTTCTCTAAGCATAGAACATACCTAAAATTAACATGGTACAACGCTGAGGTGAAGACAAAGCCCAAGTAAGAGTGAAAGAGAATTCACCAAAGACAGTTGGGAAAGGACAATAGGATCAGTGGATTGCTCATCCCTCTTCAAATTCAACAAGGGTGAAGTCGAAGCAGAGAATATTATCAGAATGGCGCAGCGGAAGCTTCTGATGGCCTACTTAAAGATCACTTCAATGGGAAGTCCGGATCTAAGGGAGGAAGGAAAGGCAAATGCCTTGGTTGTAATAAGTTCAGCCATTATGCAGAGACACATAACTTGATGATGATAACAATCATTCCAGGGACATCTTCAATGATCGGAGGAATGATAGGTAATGCAGGTCATCAAGGAAACAACCGACTCTTTAAAGAAAGCAAGGAACCTCAGGTATAAAGAATCAAATGTTGTTTCTAATAAGATAAAGAAGCGTTATCTTGTATTGGAACTCTCCTTCAGACTCTTTGGGAATCTGGCTTATTGATTGTAGTGCTTCAAGACACTTCATTGGATAGAAGGGTGCTGTCTCTAATTTGGTAGAGATGGAAACAATCATGGGATTATACTTGGAGTTGATGCCACCTATCCCGTAAAGTGTGTAGGGAATGTTACCCCTCAATTGAATGAGGGTAACTTGATTCATTTACAAGAATATCTTTTATGTACCTGATCGCAAGAAGAACCTGGTGTCCATTTCGGCAATGGAAGTCAAAGGTTTCAGGGTGGCATTCATCGATGGAAAGGTATGTGTTTGAAAATAGAATTTTCAAAGATGCTTTTACTCATGGGTTCAGGGTTGGCAATTTGTATCAAGTTGCAAGATGGTCCATTCGGGACCATGTTAGTTGACACATCTCATTTATAACATCGGAGGTCTGCTTATTATGGGGCCCTACCCAATGTGAGTCAGATAGTGTCAGGGATGCCTGAATTCAAGAAGAGCATGAAGGTACATGTCTGAGATGTACTGAAGGAAAATATTACAAGGGGACCATTCCCCTCATGTAGCAGGTCCACAGGTTTGGAACAACCCGAGGGGTTTGAGATTCATGATCGGGAATCTCATGTATGCAGGTGGAAGAAAGCCCTCTATGGCTTGAGGCAAAACACCCTAGGCTTAGTTTGAGAGGATTGATAGTTGTCTGATGAAGCTGAGATTCACTAGGAGTGAAGCTGATCCAAACCATTGCTTGAAGGTTGTGGATGATAGACCTCTCATACTGACACCTTATGAGGACGACCTCTTTCTGACAGGTGCAGACCCTCTCATTTGCAAAAGTAAGAGGGAGTTGGATTCCGGATTTGGAATGGTAAACTACAAGCCCGTGACTACCTCAATGGAGCTTAACTTTCAGAAGTTATGTGGTAGTGATGCCAGACCAGATTTGGGAAATGCCTCTGAGTTTCACAAACTCATACTAGCATTGATGTTCTTGGTGAACTCCTGTCTAGATATATGTCTTGCAATTAGCATGGTGAGCTCATATATGGTTGAGCCTCACTAGATTGGTGCCAAGGATCTTCTGAGATATCTTCGGGGCATAATCTCTCATGATTGAGATACACAGCTGGAAATGTGAAGTTGCATGATTATTCGAATGCTGACTGGGCAGACAGTGTGGAGGATCGCAAGAGCACTTTAAGTGCTGATTCTCTTTGGGTTCTGCTTCGATATCCTGGATGAGCAGGAAGTAGAAGTCGATTGCTATAAGCACCGCTAAGACCGAATACATAGCTACGAGTATGACCTTGTGTGAAGCTGCCTGGTGGTGGAAGCTCTTTAGTGAGCTGTCTGTAAACATGATGGATACCACCGTGATCTTCTGTGTCAACCAGAGGAGGATTCGATTGTTGAGGAATCCTGTATTCTATGATTGCTCCAACATATAGACATCGGATACTACCTTATCTGGGATATGGTACATCAATGAGCAAGGAGGCTCCATTGCATTGAGACTGATGTACAAGTCGCAGACATTTTGTCGAAGCCCCGGGGAAAGGTCAAATTTGTAACTTTCCGGAACGACTTGGAGTCATTGAGAGACCCTCTTATAAGGGTCCTACATGATGCCTGCATTGAGCTCTGGGAGCTCTAGGGGCTTGGGGTACTTCGTGGAGCAACAAGCGACCATAGGGCGACTCACCCTCCCCTAATGGTACCCTATGTATAGGTGACTTAGGGATAGGATGAGTGGTTCTGCTGTCGAGGCATCCTACCCATACAGTCTGGGACTCATGGGAAGTACCTCTCATCTGGCCAATGAATAGGGAAATGGGGTTAGGGACCATAGTAGTACTACCAATGGACGCATTGTTGTATCTATCGTAGTCTCTATGCTAGGATGACCTCCATTGATTTGGGATCCATGAAACTGATTTGGGATCAGTATGAGTGGTTTGAGACACACTTTTTTGATATTGATCTGGGATCAATGAAACTGATCTGGGATCAGTATGGTTTGAGACACTCTCTTTTGATATTGATTTGGGATCAATTGGAATTGACTTCGGGTCAGTAAAGGTGATATAACTCACTCTCTTTTGGTAAGATTGGTATGACACACTCTCTTCATATGGGACTGACTTCGAGTTAGTAGAGAATGGTATGAGACATTCTCGATCAATTCTACTTCTTCATGGTTCAGCAGAGCAGAGGAGAGCAGAGCAGAGTAGTGCAGGGCACTGATGGCAGAGATAGTACAGTCTGGCAGATGGATCAATGGATGGAGTTCTCTCTAGTTGAGAGGGAGTGTTAAAATTGGCAACTAGGGCCAAACTCCATGTGGGTCATCTTACTTATGGCAACTGATATTTTTCTTGGATCCCTCTCATCGAGAGGTGTAGGATTGATCTAAAGATCATCCGATTTCGATAAGTATTCATGAAGTTATGAA
Organism: Pinus tabuliformis; assembly: GCA_031772625.1. Taxonomy (NCBI): domain Eukaryota; kingdom Viridiplantae; phylum Streptophyta; class Pinopsida; order Pinales; family Pinaceae; genus Pinus; species Pinus tabuliformis. The sequence continues at coordinate 997,359,427 of CM062805.1, read as the reverse complement.
TTTATTTGTGTTATATGACAATTCGTCAAGGTCGGCTAGCAACCAAATAACCCCCACATGTGCTCAACGTTTTAGTATAAAAGGAGATGACTTGAGAGTCATTTTACACATACTTCTCTCTTGATTTCTCTCCACTTGTCTTGGGTTTTAGTGTGAGAGAAATCTAGGAGGAAGAAGCCCTAGACATTGGAGGAAAGGAGGCTTCCCTAGTTGCAGCAAAGAAGACAGGCCAACGAAGCTATGAAAGGAATCTACGTTAACCTAAAGGAGCTCATGGAAGAAGTTTAGCGTAACTATGGAGGAGGCCTTAACAAGCGCTAGCCGCAGTTCTAAAGCAGTGCTAACACTGTCCTAAATTTGCCCTAACCGCAGGTTTGCCCAGCCCTAACTGCAGGTCTGCCCAGCCCTAACTGCAGGTTTGTTCAAGTCCTAGATGTAGGTCTATTGAAGTGTCTTGGGTGCAAGAAAGGGCAGCGTATGATGCTACAAGAAGAGGCCAAGGCAGCGAGGGAGCTAAGGTCTGGTTCAAGGCTAACTGAGTTGCTATTAGAGGGCTGAGGAGCTGAGCTTGGAGGCTGAGTTGAAGAAGGGTGAATGCAGGTTTGTTTGGGGTAGCGAAAAGGTAAGGGAAGCCTGTTTTGAGTAGGCTGTAGGTGACAGCGTGGGACTGTGGTAGGCCACAGTCCTAACCACCTCAAAACAAGGACAACGTGGAGAGGTTGAGGGTTCCAACATGCCCAAAACAACAACGTGCTGGGGGAGGTGTCTCATGAGGGTGTGCTGCAGTTTTCCTGAGGGTTGTTCAAGGACTGTGTGAGGAGTTCAGGGCTGCCCTAGTGTCCTAACCAGAACAACCACAAACAACAGTTTACAAACATATTCGGAGCAGCGTTTGTATGGTGTGTTGGTAGCTAGATACATGGGACAACAAGGTCACTTGGTGGAGAAAGCAATAGGACAACAATTAATGACATGGTGCAACAAGGCTACAATGGGACAACAACAATGCATAGTGCCGCAAACTCATTAGGATAGCTGCAAGGTACAACATGCCAAATGGGATAGCTAGACAATGGTGCTTGTTGGAGCATAGCAAATGGGACAGCAATATGCCAAACATGGAATGGCAATGTCACTAACAGTGGGACAACAGTGTGCCACATGGGACAACAGTGGCTAGCATGGTGCAGCTATGGCACATGGGACAATTGTGGCAGCATGGTGCAATAATGACACATGGGACAGTAGTGACAACATAAGGTGCAACAATATGATGTGTGTAGCATGGTTATGAGGTCCAACATAGTGATGATGAGTGCAGCATGGTACAACACGGTGAGATGCAACATGATGACGAGATGCAGCACAATGATAGGTGAAGGAGTCACCTTGGAGAATCAGTTGAGGCAGAATGTCTTCAACAGAGTTCAACCATCTCATGTATCATCTTCTTAGAGATGATCTATGCTCTTATTTAGATAAGTAAAAGTGTTGACTTCAGTTGTAAATGTACTATCCCTCTCTCTCTCTTTGCTAAACTATTGAAGAACATATTAGAAGAATTGATCAAGGGTTTCCCCACATTGGGGTTTGTCCATGGCTAGCGCCACATCTTGTGTCCTCTTGTCTTGGCTTGTCTTCTGCAATTTATGTTTATGTTCTATCTGCAATTTACTATTATGTTGATGTGATTGCTAATCTGGAAAAGATATTGAGCTAACTGTGAAAATTGAAATAAATTTCTCTAAGCATAGAACATACTTAAAATTAACAACATACCACAAATCAATGAACAATAAACACCATGAACTTGTTGAGAAATCTAGGGCATGAATAGTTAAAAAATTTCTCTGCTTGATAACTGCTTGTGATATTCTTTTACTTCTTCGCTTATAGTCTTTTCTTCGTTATGTTATTATTGTGTTCTTTTCATTAAGAAATTACCAATATGCACAATAAAGGACAAGTGACACAGTATGTAGGCTCGTCAGCCAGAGCCAAAACCTCTCACCTTTTGAGAGGAAAACCTGATCAAAATTATTCTTCTAGATCTTCAATTGATGAGTAGCAAGACCATGACAAAGACCCTTGACTCTAGTATCCTCCCAAGATTCTTGTCACCAACCTTGATGCTCTGCCTCCCTTTCTCGACCCTCTTCTTGATCTTGAACTGCGCTCCTCGGCTCCTTTTAGAGAAACTCGGTCTCTATTCTTCACGTTGCTTCTTCTTGACTTCTCCTAGAGAATCTCGGTCTCTATGATCTCACTAGCTTTCTCTAGATAATCTGGGTTTCTAGTCGAGATCTTTATCTAGTACCCCAAAAGAGCCTTTCCTTCGCTGACCCCAAAAGAATCCTCCCTTCGCTATCCCAGAAGAAACCTTCCTTCGTTATGCCAAGAAGAAACTCTTCTTCATTTTGCCTAGAAGAAATACTCCTTTGCTCACCTAGAAGAAACCTTCTTCGCTGACCCATAAGAAACCTTCTTCGCTATGCCCAGAAGAATCCTCCTTCGCTATGCCTAGAAGAATCCTTCTTGTCCTTTCTTCGCTCTTCTCTTTTTAGCCTCTTTCCTCGCTTCCCTTCATCGAATGTATGTCGAGTTGCTTACTCCTAAGTGAGGCCGAGCGTGTCTATATATACACCTTTAGTCATGTCCTTTAGGCCGACATGATCACAAGTGGTTAGGCCGACTTCTTCTAGCAAGTTCTTCTATCGTTGTAGGCCGACTTCTTCTAGCAAGTTCTTCTATCATTGTAGGCCGACTTGAAGAGGATAAGTGACAAGGTCTTGGAGGATACTTTACATAGACAAGTTTGACCTTTTATGATGTGTAACATGATGTCATTACATGACAATGACTCTATCATTTTATGACTAGATGACAAATAATTTCTAAAGACTCTCATTGGGAGTCTCGACTCAAAAAAAAACCTCTTGCTCATGAAGCCCATAAAGCAAGCAATACAATAATTTTATTTTTCTCTTTTACATTTCATTACATAAAATCATAATTACATGTCATTATGAAGACTGAACCTAGTTACACTTTTCAAATAAGATTTTGAGTTATATGACGTTAATAGTACCTGAGGACAATGCTACAGTGGATTAATGTTCTTCCTTGTTGTTGTTGACTACTGCATGGATTCTATGATTGCCTTTGGTATTTGATGATGGCTCTTTTCCCGCTCTATGCATTACACTAGACGAGGCTTCTGGACAGTCACATTGAAAATGAGGACCTCCACAACCCCAACAACTAACTTGAGGCGATCCCCTTGTGTCACGCTGAGAGTTTCTTGAAAAGGAGCCCCGTCCTCTTGTGCTACTTCCTCTCTCGCTTCTCCCTCTATTAGTAGTTCCTCGAGAGTTCCACTGGCTCATGTTAGATCTCGATGATTCTGTAGATATAGCATTAGCTACCATGGGAGCCATTGCTCCTACTTATGTTGGACTAAATCTATTACCATAAGGACTTGGTCTCGAACTACTCCCCCGAAAAAAGTCCGGGGAGTTTTCCTTGGAAATCTTTGCTGTGGGGGTCCTATCGGCATGATATCTCTTTTGATCCCTAAATGCTCCTCTGCATAGCAGGCACATTCAACTACCTCTGCTATTGATGATGGCCTCCACATTCTAAACATGGCCTTGATTTGAGGATTTAATCCATACATGAAAAGCTCAACTTGATGTTCTTCAGTATCTATATAAGAATTGTATTTTACGAGTTCCATAAACCTCATCTCATATTCTTCCATTGTTTTGTTACCTTGGACTAACATGTGAAAAGCTTCGGCTTGCTGCTTTTTAAAGTAGGGTAGCAAGTACTTTGCGCGAAATCTTTCCTCGAACAACTCCAAGGGAACATGTTCGATGTGAGATGCAATTGCTTTTCTAGATTCCCCACCAAATCAAAGCACTTTGCCTTAGCTCAAATATTGCGATCTTTGTCTTAGAGGTAGAAGAATATTCTATTAGCGTCAAACAACTTGCCATTCCTTCCAACTATATGATTCCACACAATCTCCGACTTACCCTCCTGAAAATTCTGGAAGCTTGGTCTTTTGTAGCTCCCTAGAAATATCCTCCTGCAGTTGTCTATAATCTAAACCTTTGGACCCCTCTGGATTTCCTCCCTGAAGGTGAGGTTGCTCTTCCTTGGTACTGGCTGTCGGTGACCCTTTTAGTGTTTCCAAGATTGCTTCTAATGAGCGCATTATAATGGTTAGTTTAAGCGCTGAAGCGGTTGGTGTTGATGACGGCGATGGTGATGGCAATGCCGCTAGACGATGATGTCCCTGATATGTCTTTACCATTGCAGCTTTTTCCTGGTCGCAAAATATGGCTATAAGTACTCGAGGTACAATTTATATTAGCAAATATAACTTTGTAAATTCAAGTTCACATGCGGATATATATTTTCTGCTATTATTATCTGCAAGCAGGTGTTATTGATGCTAAGGTCAAGGAGGGTGGTTTCGCTATCTCCTTATCCTAATTTGGAAAGGTAATCTATTCGAATAGGCAACAATTTGTAACAATACTTATTTTACTATGTAGGTCTTCATCAAATCATTTGTAACATTACCACTTTGTAATATCACCTACCACACTATTTGTATTTTATGGGTTATGTAAAGTGTTACTGACATTTTAATTTAAGGTTCATAATAGCTTTTTGATATGCTAGCTATCAGTAAGCCACATATAAAAACATTACAGAAATAATTATTAAGGTGTTTATCAGGTCTAGCTCCTTTGATGATGTAAATATTTCATCAATGATATTTAGGAGAAAGGGAAAGAAATATTACTAAATTAATTTTACTAACATACATACACCAAGTATCCAATAATATACCATGTAACTTTTTTAGATGGATTTTACATCTATGAAATATGTAACCCATACCCATACACCGATATGTGGATATATACAGAAACAAGATGTAAATGATTATTTGATACTTAAAGAAAAGGTGAGTTTATATATATATTAACAAACGCATAAACGTTTAATTATTACCATGTGTTTATATATATGACACTGGTATCTGTGTGCACTGTGAACTGATGTTTATGAACAATTGTTAAAATGTGGTACACATACATGTTAACCACATTATTTAAATTAGACCCAGACCAACAATAACAACGCGCGCGCACGCGCGCACACATATATAATGTATCTAACCAAATAAATTTTAACTTATATTATTATTAATTTTTGTCATTTTTTTAAGCTATACATATTATTTATACATTATATGTCTATTTTAAAAATTATACTTATAATATGATTTATAGTGTTCTGAGAATTAAAGAATTAAATTGTGATGCCCTCTTTACTTAGAGACCATAATATGATAACAATGGACTATAATGATGGATGATAGCAGGACGCTTATGATGGTCTCTCAATCTTGGATCCAATGTTGCATACATATGTGGATACATACAATTATAAAGATGCATCGAAATCAGTTATAAAGTAAAATAATGCATTTTTATTTGACCAAATTATGTTAATGACTTTGCTGAATGTAGAAACTCCCTTGAAAAGAAGAGGTAAGAAAATTTTAAAACTTGAAAAATCATAAAAAATGCTATATATGAGATTCTTAATGTTTATTATCGTATAACATATACAAATCCATATGCATATTAAAACAACTAAATAAATACATGTTCTATAATAAAGTTTTCATATTTTTTTTAAATATATATTTTTTATAACTTTTAATCAATAATTGAACAATTACAAGTTAAAACATTATTATATATGTATATAACTTTATAAAACTTAAAACATTAATATATATATATATATATATATATATATATATATAGTTTTAATCGACACTTAAACATCTAGAAGTTTGAACAATATTATATAATATAAAATAAACTTAAAAGATTGAGTGTACATCACTTCCATGGATAATAATAATAAAACCTTTACCGACACACTTTTAAAGTAATTCACATTATATATATATATTTTATAGATTAACTAATGCTGAAGTAGGGTTCAAACATTTCATTTACTTTTAACATCCATGAGAGAACGCCTGAACGAACCAAGATGCTCACACGGTAACAAGCCAAAGGGCCAAAAAGAAAAAAATATCTCATAATAAAATTTAATGCGAGGGTAACTCATTGAACACACTCATTGCGTTAAGCAACATTAACATCTACTTTGGCGGTTGCCACATTGGAAGTTAAAAGATCCATCGTGATCTCAATAAGCGTTATTATAGGAAAACCACGCCATCTAAGTTCACATCCATATGACTGCGGCTTCCACGTCCATTGAAAGCAAACAACATAATGTGAGGCGCTAAATACAACCAAAGGTGGGTAATATCGAGGGTAAGTTAGGGTTGGGATTGGATTTTCCAAATTGCATCTCCGTCTATAGGTCCCGAGGTCGAATCTCCATCATCCGTGTCGATATTGTTTTCATTCACTGTCATACAACATTGATTGGCCTGGAAATGCATTCGACTTCTATAATAGCATAAGGGCCAAGAGCGATGCATAAATAGTTAAGAGTATTTCTATTGGTAGCACATAACGAAACCCCTACAATATTTGCCCACACTCCAGAGTTACCTCTTTTACGCCAGCCATTAATTTGACTAAAGTGATTTTCACCGGATAAAAGACGCAGAGGGCAGGAAAATATATCTGCTTAATATCATTTGGAAAACAAGTCACAGACTTCGAAGCCATACATATTATTTCTGTAGCTCGCTTTGGGTATATTATATTAGCTACTATATTATCTAGTATATATATATGTATATGTATGTGTGTATATATATATATATTTAAATATTATATTATAATACTTTTTTTATCTTGCAACTACTACTCCATCATTTACGATGTACTTAGTAGCGAGTCGACAACACTACCACCATAAACTAAACTCTATACATATATGCCATATACAACAGGTTGGTGCATTGATCAAAAAGATAAAAAATTAGACAACGATGCAGGAAATCAAATTTCCGTAGGGAAAAGTTTCTTTCTGTGAAAGAAACTTGGTTTCTTTCTTTGGAATTCAACCGCAGAACAGTAATGAAGTGGACAATTACATAGAAACAACCACATCTGAAATGTAGCTGTATAGTTTTCAAGTGGAAATTGTGAAGTTACAGTACGCAATTGAATTTCACCATTAGAAATGGGAACAACTAGAGGCTGGCTAAATATACAGAAGCTTAGAAAGGAGATTTAATGGGCCTGTAAGGTCCCGAAAGGTTTAAACTTAGCTCTGATACTAGAATTTAATGCCCTGGATAACAATTAAATCAAACGATTCTAGAAAAATATACCAGACTTTTCAATTTACTCAGACATTCAATTAAACCAGAATTTAATAATATGAAATGTAGAAAAATACTTGGATATCCATTTGAAGGCGTTTTTGGTCTGTTGTTGCTCCCGCTCCTACTACCAAACTGATCGTTTCCTCTCAGCCTGTCTGGGATCAACCTATCCGGTTCCCAGATCTAGAAGACTCCTTATTTGAAGTCTTCTGGCCCTCGTGCCCAAAACTCAAAGAACAATTACTCAAATTTTCTAATTTCTCTCCATAGATTCACTCCGTCTATTACTTCTTTGTGTAACCTCGTTTGTCTTCATTTCCCTGTAAGACTTAGAAAAATCCTCTCCTCCCTTCTAAAAACCCCCTTCATATATTTGTATCTTCCCAAGGTCCTTTCTCATTCAACCCTTTCTTCACCGCCTTCTAATAAAATAATCCCAAAATACCAAGCAGTGGCCACCCTTATTGTCATTTATAATAGTGTTTTCACTCTTCGTTATAATTTTTTTTTGCGATTCTATGTCATGCTCACTTTTGATTGCTTAATGTATATATTTTAGATTCTTCTTTGAGTTTATATATATACTTCTAATAAAATATTGTCCCAAAATACCAAGCGGTCACCACCCTTGTTGTCATTTATAATAATGTTTTCAGTCTTCGTTATAATTTTTTTTTGCGATTTTATGTTATGCTCACTTTTGATTGCTTAATGTATATATTATAGATTCTTCTTTTAGTTTATATATATATAGATAGATAGATATATTGTAATGCCCTATATTTAGTTTGTATAATAATTAATATATTATAATTCCTTTGTGTTGAAGAATGTAACTAGTGTCAGCGTTTTTTATTGTATTTAAGTCATGATGTAATGTATTTGTCAAAAGAGAAAAAAAGAAATTTTATTTTTTTAATAAAAGTGACTTATTAAAGCATGGGTTTCATGCTTGGGTCAACTGTTTATAGGTCAAAGCCTCCATTGCACGCTTCTAGGGTTTATGTCAAGTGTCCTTGTCCATGTCATATTGTAAAAGACTTCACACTAGGGATTCATACAAATCCTAGGATTCATACAAATCCTAGATTTCATACAAAAGAGTCAATCAAAGTCAATCACAACTTAGTCATTATCATGACCAACTTCCCTTAGGGATAGTTCCAACTCCTAGATTTTTTAGTCAACCATCAATTAGTCACTTGTTGATTTGTGGTAGAATCGGATGTGCTCTAGCCATGATGTTAAAATTGGCAACTAGGGCCAAACTCCATGTGGGTCATATTATTAATGGCAGTTGATATTTTTATTGGATCCCTCTCATTGAGAAGGTGTAGGATTGATCTAAAGATCATCCGATTCTGATAAGTATTTATAAAGTTATGAATTTATTTATGTTATGGACAAATTGTTAAGTCGGCCAGCAACTTATGTAGGCTCAGAAGCCCAACAATCATGTCTATTCACCCTCTACGTTTTAGTATAAATAGAAGAGGACTTCAAGTCATTTCTACGCACTTGGATCTCTTCCTCTCTCTACTTGTCTTTGGGTTTTAGTAGGAGGAGAGATCATAAGGAAAAGCCGGAATTGCTGGAAAAGTCAGAAAAGCCGGAACTGCCGGAAAAGTCAGAAAAGCCGGAACTGCCGGAAAAGTCAGAAAAGCCAGAATCGCCAGAAAAGGCGGAAATGCCGGAAAAACCAGAAATGCCGGAAAAGTCGGAAATATTGGAAAAGACAGAAAAGCCGGAAAAGCCGGAAAAAACAGAACTGCCAGAATTGCCGGAAAACTCGGAACTGCCGGGAACTGCTGTATTAGCCGGAGCATTTGTCTCCGAAGGAAGGCAACATGATGTATAAGATCATGGGCAACATAACAAGCAGTGTGATGATATGAGCATGGGCAGCGTAATGATGCATGATGATATGAGCATGGGCAGCATAATGATGAATGAGATCATGAGCATGGGCAGCTTGATGATAAATAAGACCATGGAAGATGCAGCATGATGAACAACATGAAGATGAGAGCAGCTCAATCATCAAGATTTAACACATGTGACAGTACAACAAGGTGTCACACGATAATGTGCAGCAAATAGACGAGATGCAGCACTATGATAGGTGAACGAGTCACCTTAGAGAATCAGTTGAAGCGATATGTCTTCAACTGATCTCATGCCGATATCAAAAGTCAAAGTGATGGACTTCTATTGTAAATGTACTATCTCTCACTTTTTCTGGTGAACTTTGAAGAACATAAAAGAAGAATTGATCAAGGGTTTCCCCACATTGGGGTTTGTCCCTGGCTAGCGCCACATCTTGTGTCCTCTTGTCTTGGCTTGTCTTCTGCGATTTATATTTATGTTCTATCTGCAGTTTACTTTATGCTGATGTGATTGCTAATGTGGAAAAGAAATTGAAATAAATTGCTCTAGCATAGAACATACCTAAAATTAACACATGACAATTGGTGAAGAGGCTAAGGCACATAAGATCTCCAAGACCTAGAAATGGCTTGGGGGAATTCCACTCAGTTGGAGAGATATTAAAATAATTAATATTTTTAATGGGACTCCTAAGTCTAAACTTAGGAAAATTAAAATATTAATGGGTATTAATATAAAACTGAGTGAGAATGTTCTAAATGACATGGATCAAGCCAAATCTAATCTTAGTTGCTGATTAGGGACTTAATCTCGGCCGTTGAAGACTCAATATGAAAAGTATAAGAGGAGGCTTGAGGGTCGGTTGGAGATACACCAAATTGATCAGTCAGTTCGATTTTCTGGAGCGAGGTTTTGCTGAGAGAATCGAGCTAGTGATCTGTTGCAGCGAGGGGTAGTTCGACACGAGGCCGAGAATATATAGCAGAGAGACAGAGATAGTGGCAGAGAGACAGTGCAGAGCCCGGGGAGGCTAACACAGAGGTAGCTAGGAGCTACGCAGAGGTTGAAGAGGCCAGTGCGGGTGACGCAGAGGGCCTGAGAGCTGACGCAGAGGGCCAAGGGGCTGACGCAGAGGCTTGAGTAGCTGTGCAGAGGCCAACAGAGCTGACGCAGGGCCAAGAGGCAGCGCTGGGTGATTTTCGTGGGGCAGACTGAGTGCTGGCAAGCCGGGAAGGGTGACGCAATCCTTGCAGAGTGACGTAGAGCAACAGAGAATCTTGGAGCAGCGTTCACTGTCCAGCTAAGGAGCAACTTTCGCTGTCCAACTAAGGAGCTACCACTGTTGTTGTGAGATCGTTCATCTGGTGATTGATCAACCATAATATCTGTCTCTAAGGAGAAGTACTATTGCCAAGGACATTCTTTGTTGGGTGAGCCATTTTTGGCACCCTATATGTATTCAGAAATTGCATAATAATAAAACCCTCATATCTGTTGCACTGGTTTTCCCGCATTGGGTTTTTCCGGGGACGATTGTCCAAAAATGATGGTGTCCCTTGTGTGTTTGTCTCAGTTATTTCGATTGTTGTTCTTTATATGAGTTAAGGTTGCATTTGTGTTTATTTTAGTCTTTATATTTATAAATAACTTGTTAATGGAATAATCAAGTATGAGAAATTAAACCAGATAATGCAGTAGGGATTTTTAACGTGCCAGACTCATAAATTTCAACATGGTATCAGAGCATTGCAGATCATAGGAGAACTGAAGGCACCAATAGTAATCTGGAGAATTTGCAGCAATAGCAGTTGTCCCAAGAGACAACGCTGTTCCAGAGCAAAAGCAGCAGAGAAGAAGTGACGCAAAGGGCCCGCATCATCATTTCGAGCCAGAAGGAGGTTCAACACAGAGGTAGAGAGGGGCAAATCAAGACCTACGCAGTGCCCGATCATCTTTCTCAGCCAGGAAGGATTGGTGCTGTGGCCAAGAGGAGCAGATTCTGCGGTTGCTGGGATTGTGCAGAGCTTGAAAGGCTCAGTTTCTTCAGTTGTTGGGGCTTGGGGAGTTGTGGGAAGATTGTGATTGAGAAGTTGGTGGGGTGCTTTTTCTGTTGGTGCAGAACAATACCTAAGGGGACAGAACCAAGGTAGAAGGAGTCACTACGTTGATGTATTTCCAGCCAGGAAATCCAGATCCAAGTTGCAATTGCAAGGAGGATTGGAGAGGAGCGATTCGAAATTTGGTGGGAGGATTTCCAGCAGGGAAATGAGGACTTAGAGGGAGATTTCCAGGAGGGAAGTTGAAACTCAGAGGGAGTCCAGAAGAGGAGTGGAAATGGCAGTGAATGGGTTGAGGGATCAGGACAGGTTGGACGAGGCTTCCAACTTTGTCATCTGGAAGGCCAGGATCTTGGCAGTCCTAGATCAACATCGCATCAAGGACTTTGCCTTGAGATGCATGGCTATCACGGTCGACCCAACTGAGAATGAGAAGTATGAGGATGCAATGACGAGGGCGAAGTGCATGATCCTTAACGGGGTCAAAGATCATGTCGTGCCACATATTGCTGAAAGCACACAGAAAAGGAGATGTGGGATACTTTGAAGACATTGTATCAAGGCTCTTCCGTGCAGCGGAAGATGCTATTGGAAAATCAGCTGCAGTCGTATCAGATGCAGAAGGGGGAGCAGATAGATTTGTTCCTCCTCAGATTGCAGGAGATTCGTGACGAACTTACTTTCATGGGGTCTACACTGGATCTGGAATTCATGGTGAGAACAACCCTGAATACAGTCTCTCAGGAGTGGGAGACATTTATCCAAAGTATTTTGGGCAAGGCTACTCTTCCAGGTTGGGAGGAGATGTGGGCACGTCTTCGCCAAGAAGAGATCAGACGGTTGACCAAAGTGGGGAGTAGTGGCAAGGGAGGTTGAATAAAAAAAGAGGAGGAGGAGGATGCGGCTCTAGCATCTACGGGACAATAGGGGAAGAGGAAGAAGAAGGATATCTCCAAGGTGAAGTGCTTCCATTGTGGGGAGCTGGGACATTTTGTATCCTAGTGTCCAAGGAAGAGAAACAAGGGAGAGGCTTCCGACTCCAAGGCAGCTCCAGCTAAGGCAGAGAAAGAATTCGAGACTGATGACAACTGTGCCATGAGTGCTCATGCACCTCTAGAAAAGAGGTGGGGAGACATCGAGTTGTCTTTAGGAGGACTACATACTAGGGCAGGATCCTTGAGGTGCCCAAACTCTTGGATCATATCCGACTATGGGAGCCCTTGACGATAGTAGCAGAATGACATATGTTGGGTGGAGCAAAGTGTAGTGAAGCAGCAAGGCAGTGCTTGAGTGCAAAATTCTGAGGCAACACAGTGGAGGTTGCAATAGTGTGAGAAGCACAAAGGTGTATGCAACAGCGCAGTGGCAATAGAGGGAGCACATAATAGCAGCAAAGGCAACTTTAGTTTCACGTGGATTCCAGATTGATTGGGATGTCAGTATTTGGGAGAAGTCAGTTACCTACTTCTCAGTAACTGAGTTGCAGTGCAACAGTTAGCATTGGCAGTGTTAGAGGCAGCATGGGCAACATATTGAGAGAGAGTTGTAGTATAGATGTGGTAGTGGCAGTGTCATGGGCAGCAATACAGGAAGTAGCAGTGCAGATGATGTGAGGCAACATGCCTAGCATCAATACAGGTACTGGTGCAGAGGTTCAGTGTGATGTTTTCCAGTAATGGAGCATTACTAGAGCACATTGTTCTCCAAGAGGGAGTGCTGATTTGTGGTAGCATCAAATGTGCTCTAGCCGTGAAAATTGGTGAAGAGGCTAAGGCACATAAGATCTCCAAGACCCATAAATGGTTTGGGGAAATTCCACCCGGTTGGAGAGATATTAAAATAATTAATATTTTTAATGGGGTTCCTAAGTCTAAACTTCGGAAAATTAAAATATTAATGGTATTGATATAAAACTCAGTGAGAATGTTCTAAATGACATGGATCAAGCCAAATTTAATCTTAGCCTTTGATTAGGGACTTAATCTCGGCTGTTGAAGACTCAATAGGAAAAGTATAAGAGGAGGCTTGAAGGTCAGTTGGAGATGCACCAAATTGATCAGTCGGTTCGATTTTCTGGAGCGAGGTTTTGCTGAGAGAATCGAGCTAGTGATTTGTTGCAGCAAGGGGCAGTTCGGCAGAAGGCCGAGAATACATAGCAGAGAGACGGCGCAGCGCTTGGAGAGGCTGACGTAGAGGTTGAAGAGGCCATCGTGGGTGACGCAGAGGGTCTGAGAGCTGATGCAAAGGGCCAAGGGGCTGATGCAGAGACTTCAGTAGCTGTGCAGAGGCCAGCAGAGCTGATGTAGGGCTAAGAGGCAACGCAGGGTGATTTTCGTGGGGCAGACTGAGTGCTAGCAAGCCGGGAAGGGTGACGCAGTCCCTGCAGAGTGACGTAGAGCAACATGGAGGCTTGGAGCAACTTTTGCTGTCTAACTAAGGAGTTGCCATTGTTGCTGTGGGATCATTCATCCGGTGATTGATCAGCCGAAATATCCGTCTTCGAGGAGAGGTACTACTGCCGAGGACATTCTCTGTTGGGTGAGCCATTTCTGGCACCTTAGATGTATTCAAAAACTGCATAATAATAAAACCCTCATATCTGCTACACCAGTTTTCCCGCATTGGGTTTTTCTGGGGACGATTGTCCAAAAATAACGGTGTCCCTTGTGTGTTTGTCTTAGTTATTTCAGTTGCTGATTTGTATATGAGTTAACGCTGCATTTGTGTTTCTTTAAGTGTTTATATTTATAAATAACTTGTTAATGGAATAAACAAGTAGGAGAAATTAAACCAGATAATGCAGTAGGGATTTCTAACGTGTCAGACTTAGAAATTTCAACATGGTATCAGAGCATTACAGATTATAGGATAACTGAAGGCACTAGTAGTAACTTGGAGAATTTGCAGCAATAGCAGCCGTTCTGAGAGACAATGTTGTTCCAGAGCAGAAGCAACAGAGAAGAAATGACGTAGAGGGCTTGTGTCATCATTTCGAGCCAGAAGGAGGGTCAGCACAGAGGTAGAGAGGGGCAGATCAGACCTACGCAGTGCCCGGTCATCTTTCTCAGCCAGGAAGGATCGACGTTGTGGCCAGGAGGAGCAGATTCTGTGGTTGTTGGGATTGCGCAGAGCTTGAAAGGCTCAGTTTCTTCAATTGCCGGTGCTTGGGGAGCTGTGGGCAGATTGTGATTGAGAAGCTGGTGGGGTGCTGTTTCTGTCGGTGCAGAACAATACCTAAGGGGATAGAACCAAGGTAGAGGGAGTCGCTACCTTGACAGATTTCTAGCCAGGAAATCCAGATCCGAGTTGCAATTCCAAGGAGGATTGGAGAGGAGCGGTTCAACATGTGGCGGGAGGATTTCCAGCAGGGAAATTAGGACTTAGAGGGAGATTTCCAGGAGGGAAGTTGAAACTCAGAGGGAGTCCAGAAGAGGAGTGGAAATGGCAGTGAATGGGCTGAGGGATCAGGACAGGTTGGATGGGGCTTCCAACTTTTTCATCTAGAAGGCCAGCATCTTGGCAGTCTTGGATCGACATTGCATCAAGGACTTTGCCTTGAGAACCATGGCTATCCCGGTCGACCCAGCTGAGAATGAGAAGTATGAGGATGCAATGGCGAGGCGAAGTCCATGATCCTTGATGGGGTCAAAGATCATGTCGTACTGCATATTGCTAAAAAGAACACAACAAAGGAAATGTGGGATACTTGAAAGACATTGTATCTCTTTAGTGCAGCGAAAGATGCTATTGGAAAATCGGTTGCGGTCGTATCAGATGCAGAAGGGGGAGCAGATAGATTTGTTCCTCCTCAAATTGCAGTGGATTCGTGACCGACTTACTTACGTGGTCTAAGTTGCACTGAAACGGATACGGGAATGGATACGGATACGGGGTTTGGAATGGATATGACAAATTTTAAAAAAATCAGGATACGATATGGCAAGGAAACGACATGCATATCTCTATATATATATATATATTACCACTCATCTTTTAGAATCTGGAATCCATATCTAAAAATACATAATCATCATCATGAATTCAACATAAACAGATCATCATCATCAATTCAGCATAGATATTGTCATCATCATTAGTAATGTAATAAAAAATGCTACAACCTTTGTGCCTTTAGGTCCAACTCCTTCAAAGAACATGTCATGCATGGTAGATGATATCTATCTTCCTTGCATGGAAATTAAAAGGCCCATGGGATCATTGGGATATTCCGTCAAGACCTATTTGAATATTTCAATCTTCTCAACATCAGCTTGGTCTCTTGACTATATGCAGGCAAAAGATTGGCTAGAGAAAATTTGTTATATTGGAGGGATTTATGAAATCAAGAGCAAAATCAATGACAATTAACAAAACCTTAACCAAACTGAAAATTAATCGCTCAAATAAATCTCTTTACGAAGACATTCATCAAACCTTTTGTTTGCATTTTTGAACATCTATCTTTTTCTTAGTAAGAATCCTTGATAAATATATGCAGTTCCGTTGTTTCTAAAGATTTAGAAGAGACATTATGAGACTGTGTTTATAGTGAGTTTATTTGCAAATCTGATTTCTTCATTTTTATTATTTATTTATGGCTATACAAATTTTCATGCTTTTTAACATTTTAAGGGTGGATTCCGATCATGATTTTCGTGGAAACGGATCCAAAAAAATTAAATCCCTTGGAAATGTATCCAATTCCAAATCTGAAGTTTCCGAATTTTTGAAATGGCACAAAAACGTTTTTACAGTGTTTCAGAGAAGAATCGTATCCGTTTCCATATCGGAAATGGGGATCCGCGTTTCTGACAAATTCTTCAGGCGTTTCCGGTAACTTAGGGTCTACACCGGATCTGGAATTCATGGTGAGAACCACCCTGGATGCAGGCTCTGAGGAGTGGGAGACATTTGTCCAAAGTATTTTGGGCAGGGCTACTCTTCCAGGTTGGGAGGAGATTGTTGATTTGGGGTAGCATTGGATGTGCTCTATGTAGAAATTTCACATTGTAGATCAACATATTATGCAATATACTAAAGCAAAATACAAGATCTACTTCTACAACAAACTTGCGGAAGCTTAATTAATTTTGAGCAAGATCAACCAGAACACATATAACAGAGAAGAAGATTCAATCACACATGAAACACAGAAGAATACTCTGGGGAAAGCCTCAGCTAAAAACTCCGCTATCCGTGTTATCATACAAGTGGAAATATGTCTGGATTACACAAAGCATTAGCTTACAAGCTATCCAGTTTTCAGTACAATCCCTCTGCTGCTCATAGATAGTCAAAGGCTTCTCATAAACCTTCTCCTCTGCCCTCCAAGCCTCCTATTTCCTTGCGCAGTTTCTCTGGGGTCCAATGCTGCCACCTGTGTGAATTGGCCTCTCACACTACTCACTAAACTCAGAAGTAACTGCGCAATCCTGAAGGAGATAATTCCTTCTGCATGGATGAGTTTCCTATATAGGAAAAATCCTCCAACTGATAGTACACTGTCCCATCATCTGATCTCAACTGGGTCTCTGACTGAACTGACATGCATGAGTTATTTATGAGAGAATATTCAGTTATCTGAAGTGCAACAGTTACATGCATGCATGCATTAACTAACTGAACTCACAATTAGTTCAACAAACTATTTGAACTAATCTAACTGGACTTAACTCAGTTAACTGAGCTAACTAATTACAACTCAAAGTACAACTCATCCTGATCTCCTTTAATCAAGGGATAACTTCCTCAATCAATGGAGAAACTGTTGCATGTCTTCACATAGACTTCATGTTTGATTTCCTACAACTAATTAACTCAAGATGAATTAATTAATTATTTTACAAACAACTGCTAAGATCAAATTCAAATTTTACTTCTCAATTTTAGTTCAGGGACTAACTAAAATTGGAATCTATCCCGAAATGCTATTTATAACAATGCTATTTTTAGCACTTCCATTTTTCATTCCTTGTTGTTATGTCCAACACTGGTACCTGAAATGCTATTTATAACAATGCTATTTTTAGCATTTCTTGTTGCTATTTTCAACACTCTAGCCACGGAAATTGGTGGAGAGGCTAAGGCACATGAGATCTCCAATACCCAGAAAGGGTTTGGGTAGATTCTAAACAGTTTGGGAGATATTAAAATAATTAATATTTTTAATGGAGTCCCTAAGTTTAAACTTACGGAAATTAAAATACTAATGCGAATTAATATAAAACTGTGTTAGAATGGTCCAAAAGTCAGGGAAATTAAAATATTAATGCGAATTAATATAAAACTGCGTTAGAATGGTCCAAAAGTCATGGATCAAGCCAGATCTAATCTTAGCTGTTGATTAGGGACTTAATCTTGGCCGTTGATCCGTCAATGAGAAAAGTATAAGAGGAGGCTTGAGGGTCACTTGGAGAACACACCAAGAGATCAAGATTTCGACTTTTTGGGGCTGGGTTCGCTGAGAAAGTTGAGAGAGTGATCAGAGTTGCAACGGAGGGGCAGTGAATACAGAAGCAAAGAGGCAGAGATAGCACCGAGAGGATCATCGCAGTAGCTGGACAGAGGGACGCAGAAATAGTCGGGGTTAGCCAGTCTTGTGCCAGAACAGCCGGAACTGCCGCAACAGTCAGGAAAGCTGATGCAGAGGGTAGAAGCCGGAACTGTCGGGAACAACCGGAATTGCCAAGAACTGTCGGAACAGCCGGGAAAGCTGACGCAGAGGGAAGAAGCCGATACTACTGGGAGCAGCCGGAATAGTCAGGAACTGTCGCAACAGCAGGGAAAGCTGACGTAGAGGGTAGAAGCCGGAACTGCCGGGAACAACTGGAACTGCCGGGAACCGCCAGAACAGCCGGGAAAGCTGGTGCAGAGGGCAGAAGTCGGAATTGCTGGGAACAGGCAAAACTGCTGGGAAAGCCGACGCAGAGGGCAAAAGAGGCTGACGCAGTCCCTAGAGGTTGACGCTGGGGTTTTTCGTGGGGCAGATTGGAGCTGAGGAGCTTCTGGAGTGTTTATCCGGGGTTTCAGCTGGAGCATTTGTCTTCGAAGGAGAGATACTACTGCCGAGATTATTCTCTATTGGATGAGCCAGTTTTGGCACCCATATTGTATTTAGAAACTACATAATAATAAAACCCTCAGATAGCTGCATCGGTTTTCCCGCATTGGGTTTTTCCGGGGACATTAGTCCAAAAATAACAGTGTCACTTGTGTGCTTGTTTCTATTTCCTTCAATTGATGATCTGTAATGTGTTGAGCATGTACTTGTATTTATTTCTAGTATTTACATGGTAAATAACTTGTTAATTAACAGAACAAGTAGGTAGGAATAAATTAGTAAAGTGCATGAAGGGTTTCTAACGTGTTAGACTTAGAAATTCTAACATGATATTAGAGCATGGTTGCAGATCAGAGGAGAACTGAGGACATCAACCGAGCAGCGCAGCAACAACGGAAAACAATTGTCCCGAGTGACAGAAGCTGTTCCTAGCAGAGTAGCAACAAGGAAGGGGTGATGCAGTGCCTGCGTCATCAAGATTGAGCCAGGAAGAGGCAGCACAGAGGCTGAGGGAGGTAAAGACAGGCTCACGCAGAGCCACCTAGAAGCCAGGAGGGCTGACGCAATTGGCTGAGGAAGCCGATTTGCCGGTGCCAAGATTGCACAGAGCCTAGGAGCTCTAACCTTCAGTTTGCTAGGGTTTAGGAGGCTGTGGGTAAGTTGCAGAGTGGAGCTAGTGGGGTACCTATAGTCAGAACAATACCTAACAGGGCAAGGCGGAGGAAGAGGGAGTTGCTGCCGAGGCAGATTTCTAGCCAAGGAATTCGAACCAATGTTGTTGTTGCACAAACGATCAGAGAGGGGCAAGTTGATGTTTGCAGAAGGATTTCCAGGTGGGAAATTGGGACTCAGAGGGAGTCGAGAAGAGAACTTCCAGACGGGAAGTAGAGAGACTCAGCAAGAGTCGAGCTGAGAAATTCCAGACGGGAAGTGGAGAGACTCAGCAGGAGTCAAACCGAGAACTTCCAGGCAGGAAGTAGACAGACTCGACAGGAGTTGAACGGAGAACTTCCAGACGGGAAGTAGACTCAGCAGAAGTCAAACAGAGAACTTCCAGGCGGGAAGTAGAGAGACTTGGAGGAGTCAACAAGAAGAGCAGAGAGATGGCCATGAATGGGATGAGGGATCATGACAGGGTCGATGAGGCATCCAAATTTGTCATCTGGAAGGCCATGATCCTTTCTGTTCTATGTGCCATTAGTACTCACACGCCACTTGAGCGGAAGTGGGGAGACATCGCGCTGTAGTCAGACGGACTACAGGCGATGAGGGGCAGGATCCTCGAGGTACCCAGCCTCTTGGAGTAGACCTTGCTATGGGAACCTCGAAGAGGAGTAGCAGTACTGGCGATGTCAGTAGAGACGGATACGAATGGAGCGACAAAGGGAGCTACAGCGCAGGATTCCCAGGACAACGCGAGGCTTGCAGGTTGCAACAGTGCGAGAGGCAGGGGAGTGTTGCACCAGTGCAGGATGGCACAAAGAGGTGTGTAACAGTGCGAGATGCATGGAGTTGTTGCAGCAGCGCAGAGGCCAGAGAGGGAGCACTTGTTAGTGTTAGAGGGAGCTTCAACATTAGGAGTGTTTCTAGCCCGACGAAGATGTCAAAGTTGGGAGATCAGTTATTTACTTCTCAGTAACCAAGTTGTAGTGCAACCGTTAGTAGTGGTAGTGCTATGGGCAGCACGATGAGAGGGGTTGCAGTGCAGATGTAGCAGTGGCAGTGGCAGGGCCATGGGCAGCGGCACAGATGCAGAGGGAGTTGCAGTACAGATGCAACAGTGGCAGTGGCAGGGCCATGGGTAGCAGTACAGGATGCAGCAGTTCAGATGATGGGTAGCAAACCTAGCATCAGCACAGGGACCGGTGCCGGATGATCAAGGTGATACTCAGTGAGGAGTATTTACTAGAGCACAGTCCTCGCTAAGAGGGAGTTGATTTGGGGTAGCATTGGATGTGCTCTAGCCACGAAAATTGGTGGAGAGGCTAAGGCACATGAGATCTCCAATACCTAGAAAGGGTTTGGGCAGATTCTAAACAGTTTGGGAGATATTAAAATAATTAATATTTTTAATGGAGTCCCTAAGTCTAAACTTAGGGAAATTAAAATATTAATGTGAATTAATATAACACTGTGTTAGAATGGTCCAAAAGTCATGGATCAAGCCAGATCTAATCTTAGCCATTGATTAGGGACTTAATCTCGGCCGTTGATCTGTCAACGAGAAAAGTATAAGAGGAGGCTTGAGGGTCACTTGGAGAACACACCAAGAGATCAAGATTTTGACTTTCTAGGGCTGGGTTTGCTGAGAAAGTTGAGAGAGTGATCAAAGTTGCAGCTGAGGGGCAGTGAATACAGAAGCAGAGAGGCAGAGATAGCATTGGGAGGATCAACGCAATAGTTGGAGAGAGGGATGCAGAAATAGTCGGGGTTAGCCAGTCTTGTGCCGGAATAGCAAGAATTGTCGGGAACTGCTGGAACAGCCGGGAAAGTTGACACAAAGGGCAGAAGCCAGAACTGCCGTGAACAATCGGAACTGTCGGAACAGTCGGGAATGTTGACGCAGAGGGCAGAAGCCGGAACTGCTCGGAACAGCTGGGAAAGCTGACGTAGAGCGCAGAAGCTGGAACTGCCGGAAAAGCCAGGAAAGTTGACACAGAGGGCAGAAGCCGGAACTGCCGGGAATAGCCGGAACTGCCGGGAATAGCCGAAACTGTCGGGAACTGCCGGAACTGCCAAGAAAGCTGACGCAAAGGGTAGAAGAGGCTGACGCTTGGGTTTTTCATGGGGCAGATTGGAGCTGAGGAGCTGCCAGAGTGTTTATCCATGGTTTCATCCAGAGCATTTGTTTCCGAAGGAGAGGTACTACTGCTGGATTATTCTCTGTTGGGTGAGCAGGTTTTGGCACCCAGATTGTATTCAAAAACTGCATAATAATAAAACCCTCAGATAGCTGCACCGATTTTCCCGCATTGGGTTTTTCTGGGGACATTAGTCCAAAAACAACGGTGTCACTTGTGTGCTTGTTTCTATTTCCATCAGTTGATAATCTGTAATGTGTTGAGCATGTAATTGTATTTATTTCCAGTATTTACATGGTAAATAACTTTTTAATTAACAGAATAAGTAGGTAGGAATAAATCAGTAAAGTGCATGAAGGGTTTCTAACGTATCAGACTTAGAAATTCCAACAGAGTTGTGGGCAGCTCTTCGCCAAGAAGAGATCAGACAGTTGACCAAGGCAGGGAGTAGTGGCAAGGGAGGTCGAATCAAGAAAGAGGAGGAGGAGGATGCGGCTCTAGCATTTGCGGGACAACAGGGGAAGAGGAAGAAGAAGGATATCTCCAAGGTGAATTGCTTCCATTGTGGGGAGCTGGGACATTATGCATCCCAGTGTCCAAGGAAGAGAAACAAGGGAGAGGCTTTCGATTCCAAGGCAGCTCCAGCTAAGGCGAAGAAAGAAGTCGAGACTGATGACGACTGTGCCATGAGTGCTCATGCACCTCTAGAGAAGAGGTGGGGAGACATCGAGTTGTAGTCAGGAGGACTACATACTAGGGGCAGGATCCTTGAGGTGCCCAAACTCTTGGATCATATTCGACTACGGGAGCCCTTAACGACAGTAGCAGAATGACAGATGTCGGGTGGAGAAAAGTGTAGTGAAGCATCAAGGCAGTGCCTGAGTGCAGAATTCAGAGGCAGCATAGTGGAGGTTGCAACAGTGCGAGAAGTAGAAAGGTGTATGCAGCAGCGTAGTGGCAACAGAGGGAGCACAGAATAGCAGCAGAGGCAGCTTCAGTTTCACGTGGCTTCCAAACTGATTGGGATGTCAGTATTTGGGAGAAGTCAGTTTCCTACTTCTCGGTAACTGAGTTGTAGTGTAGCAGTTAGTAGTGGCAGTGCTAGGGGCAGCACATATTGAGAGGGAGCTGCATTACAGATGTGGCAGTGGGAGTGGCAGTGTCATGGGCAGCAGTACAGGAAGTAGCAATGCAGATGATGTGAGGCAACAGGCGTAGCATCAACATAAGTACCGGTGCGGAGGATCAGTGTGATGTTTTTCAGTGATGGAGCATTATTAGAGCACATTGCTCACTAGGAGGGAGTGTTGATTTGTGGTAGCATGGGATGTGCTCTAGCCATGAAACTTGGTGAAGAGGCTAAGGCACATAAGATCTCCAATACCCAGAAATGGTTTGGGGAAATTCCTCCCGGTTGGAGAGAGATTAAAATAATTAATATTTTTAATGGGGTTCCTAAGTCTAAACTTAGGAAAATTAAAATATTAATGGGTATTAATATAAAACTGGGTGAGAATGTTCTAAATGACATGGATCAAGCCAAATTTAATCTTAGCCGTTGATTAGGGACTTAATCTCGACCATTGAACACTCAACAGGAAATGTATAAGAGGACGCTTTTGGGTCAGTTGGAGATACACCAAATTGATCAGTCAATTCAATTTTCTTGAGTGGGGTTTTGCTGAGGGAATTGAGCTAGTGATTTGTTGCAACGAGGGGCAGTTCGACACGAGGACGAGAATACATAGCAGAGAGGCAGAGATAGTGGCAGAGAGACAACGCAGAGCTTGGAGACGCTGATGCAGAGGCAACTGGGAGCTACACAGAGGCTGAAGAGGCCAGTGTGGGTGACACAGAGGGTCTGAGAGCTGATGCAGAGGCTTCAGTAGCTGTGCAGAGGCCAACAAAGCTGACACAGGGCCAAGAGGCAACGCTGGTTGATTTTTGTGGGGCAGATTGAGTGCTGGCAAGCCGGGAAGGGTGACGCAGAGCAACAGAGAAGCTTGGAGTAGCTTTCGCTGTCCAGCTAAGGAGCTGCCATTGTTGCTGTGGGATCGTTCATCCGATGATTGATCAACTAGAATATCTGTCTCCGAGGAGAGGTGCTTCTGCCGAGGACATTCTCTGTTGGGTGAGCCATTTCTGGCACCTTAGATGTATTTAGAAACTACATAATAATAAAACCCTCATATCTGCTGCACCGGTTTTTTCGCATTGGTTTTTTCTGGGGACGATTGTCCAAAAATAACGGTGTCCTTTGTGTGCTTGTCTCAGTTATTTCAGTTGCTGATCAGTAAATGAGTTAAGGCTGCATTCATGTTTATTTCAGTGTTTATATTTATAAATAACTTGTTAATGTAATAAACAAGTAGGAGAAATTAAACTAGATAATGTAGTAGGGATTTCTAACATGACCAATTACTACTAAGGTTAGTTGCAAAACCTAGATTTCTGAGCAATCATCATAGTCAACCAAAAATTTAACAATTTCTTTCACAAATCTCAAATATTCATCAAAGATTTCTAATTCGACTAAGGTTCAATCCCAAAACCTTAGATTTCCAATCTCAACAATCATTTCATGCACAAATCTCAGATTGTTATATTTCACACATATTAAACAACTTTTAACTTCACTAGGGTTTAGCTGTAACATCCCCGATTTCCAAATATCAGCATCCTAGAATCTTAGATAAGGATTTCATTATATCCTAAGACTCATAACCATCAATGACTACGTCACCACACATATTTAGGAATTCATAACCATGCATAAGCATATCATATGTCCAATAACATAAATACATCTAATCTAGACCAAGCTAGGGATTCAACCAAAAAGGACATATCTATATATACCTAGATTTCATTATCATGCAAAAACATTTCATATCACGTGTTAGTCAAACCCAACTTTACAACAATATCAAATAATATTTTAGACACACAATCAATTTAATTACACTAGGGTTTGATCAGACAAATACACACATACCAAATAAATCAATTTTAAGACAATGTAAGGGTCTTTCTCACACATTCCACCAAACCGCAATGAGCTAGGGTTCCAATGTAGAATCACATATTCCACCAAATGTGCTAGGGTTCCAATGTAGAGACATAGCAAACCCAACATTACCAAAACTTCAAAGGTTTTAGGATTTCAAACCTTATCATTCAATCCTAACTAGTTAGGATTTCTAGATCACGCAAAATTCCAAACAAGACATTAGCAATAAAACTTCAACTAGCAATTCACAATCACCCTAAGCAACTTAGGATTCAGACATTCACATTAGCATACCCTTCGGTTAGGGTTTTCCAGAACCTGTCTAGGGTTCTACCAAATCAGATAAGAGTGGGGTGGGTAGATTTATCAAGAGATGAATCACCCAAACAAGAATCACTAGGATTCAATACTGCTAGTCATAACAAGGTTAGTAATAGATCATCAAATGAATAATCCTTTCAATCAATGAATTCAAAGCATACCTTTGTTTCTTGACTAACCTTGTCTTGAGAGTTCCTCCTTCTTGCGGATGTTTTCCTAATCAAGACAACAAAGGGAGAAAGGTGATTAGTACTTTAATATAATAAAAACTAAATGAGTACATGAACCCAAAACTGAAAAGACATGAGATACTTATCTTTGAGAGTTGTTGGGAGCTCCCTCCAAAACTTGAGGGAAACCTACAAACTTAATACAAAAATGTCTTTTCCAAAATAAGTTAAAAACCTATAAATCTTAAAACATATAAAACAAGATAAAAGACTTAATAGTGCAAGTCCCTAATGTCAGACTCTTTAGGCTTGAATTTCTTTGAGTCTCCTTCTTCAACAAAGTTGGCTTGATCTCTTCCTCTCTTCTTATTCCTTGGATTCTCAGGGCAGTCACTCTTGTAGTGACCTTTCTTATGACATTGATAGCACTCTATCTGAGACATGTCAACTTTCTTCCTTCGTCCCTTCGATCTCTTTTCTTTATGATGAGAAACATAAGCATTTGATACTTCTTCAGGATTGGCAACCATTGAGATCCTTAATTCTTCTTGACTACATGCGGTCCATAATTCTTCAAAGGTGGGAGCTACCTTCCAACTGTTGAGACCTGAAGCAAAAGCACTCCAAGAGGGTGGCAATCCTAATATAGCAGTGATCACCAATTCTTTTTCTGGAATAATCTCATCGATGGCTAAAAGATCATCCCTGAGTCTAGCTATCTTTACAAAGAAGGTTGCAATAGTATCTTCTTTAGTCATCTTTGTATTCCTTAGCTCATTCTTCAAACTTGCTACTTGACCAATGTTCTTAATAGTGAACAACTTCGACAAGGTTTCATACATCTCCTGAATATGATCGATGTTACCTATGAATGGGACAAGATTGTCTTTTATCCCTTTTACCATTAGAGTCATAGCCACCAATTCTAAATCTCTGAATTTCGCTTTGTCAGCATCACTAGCTTCTTTGGTAGGCTTCTTTACATTTCCTTTTACCAGATCTAATACCTTGTTCTTCTCGAGGATTAGGTCAATTCTCTTCTTCCAGGATCTAATGTTAAATGCTCCTACAAGCCTGTTCATGTGATAGATTCCTTCCCTGAGATAATGCCTATGAATGGATCTGCCTTTTTCCTCTTTCTTCACCAAAGCTCTGATACAATGTTGGAAAATCAGAAAGGCAGAAAAGATTTTCTTGATCTTGATAATTACTTGTGATGTTACTTGCTATTACGATTCTTTATATCTTATTTCTTTAGTTCATCAAGTAATTACACAAAGTAGCAACGTATAAAACAATGAACACAAGATGTAGGCACATGCCAGGGAAAAACCCCCCTCGAGGGGAAAACCCAGTTAAAGTAATTCTTTCTTCAATAGTATTCTTTGAGATTTCACCCTAGACCTTGACCAGACCTTCCCTCCACACCAAGTCAGCCTCCAGAAGATTGATCTCTTTCCAGCAACTTCGACTATGCAGCAACTTGTGGTAGCTCACGGCTTCCGGCAACAGTCCGACTTGGGAGACTTTGTTCTCCCAATCTAGAGCACGAAACAGAGAGAGCTACCACCAAAATTTCCATTTTCCTTGATTCCTTAGACTCCCTGAAACTCGCATTCACTTCGGCTCCCGACAGCAGACTTTCCCAGCCTCTGGCTCTGGAACTCGATTCTCTAGCAAATTTCGGATCTCCTCTCAGGCTTTGTGCTGCCTCTGCGTGGCCCTACGCTGCCTAACGGGGCTCTGCGCTGCCTCTGCATGGCCCTACGCTGCCCAGCGTGGCTCTGCACTACCTCTTCTGGATCTCTCTCTGCCTTCTCTGCGATGTATCCCCGGATCAGGAAACTCTCCAACCGAAAACTATCTCTGCCCCTCACTGCAAGAAATCACCTCGATCACTTCTCCGACAACTGCTGCGTTGCTCTCTTCAGAAATCGATCTCTTGATCTATTACTCGATGCGTCTTCCAAATGCCCATCAAGCTTCTTCGTATAGTCTTCTCGTTGAGTAACCAATGACCCATATTAGATTCTAATCAATGGCTCAGATCATTTTGGCTTGATCCTCGTCTTCTTCTAGAAGTTTCACCCCAAGTTTAATTAATACCCTTTAATGATTTTAATTTCCTAAGTTTAGGCTTAGGCATCCATTAAAAATAATTAATTATTTTAATAAAACCTTCTCCGGGTGGAATTTCCCAAATTGATTTGTGGGTATTCTGGAATACATGTGTCCAAGCCTTGATCCGAGTTGACTCAACTCTCGGATTTAACCAAGATCTTTTACTTTCGTGATGTGATTAAAATTGCATTTTAAAGAGCATAATGGAACATAAATGCATGCTGTAAAGAAGAAGGAACATGACAAGATGCAACAACATAAAACATAAGAAGTTGATAATGGAGTTCGTCCAGGAGGGACTACGTCTCCAGGCCCCAGTGTCAAGATGGTGTAGGCCGCTGCATTAAGTTCTACCAATAGTGATGATGTCGCTATCATACAAGGAAAATGCCCTCACACAGGAGTGGCTCCACGAGATGTTCCGCTACAGGAACTCTCACGCACAAAAAGACTCCTATCAGTATGACATAAACTCATGCATGATGATAATGAGCATCCCGCCAACATGGCATCAAAGGGATCTCAATGCAAACATACATGGCGACACATGAGTATCCCGTCAACATGACAACAAAGGGATCTCAAACAAAACATGATGAATCATGACAACAAGTACATCCCACAGATGATTCCGCGTCACATCAAGCAGGAATCATGAAACAAGTAAGAAAACAAGATCCCACATCAAACAACAAACAGGGATCTATGCAGCATAATGCATCTCATAGCAAAAAGAAGTACATGAACAGATTGCATATACCTCACATCCTGGGGCCATCTGAAGAAAAGGATGTCAAACTGTTGAAGTTGGCCGTACCATCAATCTCGTGGTGTCAAATCTCATGGAATGACTGCTCACACGTGAATGCTGACACCTACACTCCACTTTGAAAAGTGGCTGAAAAATTAAATGATCAAATAGAAATTCTGATTGCACCATCAGATTTGTGACGTTGAATAGTGTAAAATCTACTATCAAATTTCTGAATTCTGACAAAGTGAAAATCTGGGGCTTAAGGAATCTTTTAGATTCCCCTAGATTCCTCAAAGATTCCCTCCTCCTGGTCATCTGAATATCTGCTGCTCAAATCAAAATTCTGGCTGCGCCATCAGGTTCGTGTAGCTAAGAGGTGTAGGATCAACATAAAGTTTGTCCAATTTGGACATTGGCAAAATTTTGCCATCCTGAGAATTTGGCTCAATCATGGTTCCGCTTGCTCTTTTCCCAGGTTCATGGTTCCACCTGCAACACAATTAAAAAAAATGTGCCTCAGTTTCCGTGCCGCATTCTCCCTCCTCCATGTTGGGTGCACTAAGAAAATGAAGTTTTTTATAATGTTTTTGGGCGGATCCTCCAAAGAAAAGCCGTTTGGCATTGTGGTAAACTTGGCAAATAGTTGAGGGGAGGTCGGGGGATCAAATCCCGACCACTCCAAAAATATGCGTATATACAATTTTTATAACCATGTTTTGTTGTGGTGGAACCGTTTTATGGTTTGGTTGACCGTTGCATATTCCGTTAAATACGAGCGGAGTTAGGTACATGGGTTGTATTAATGGGTTGGCGTATTTATTGGAGCAGAGGTTGGTACATGGGGCCGCCCGGTGGGGGCCGACCCACATGGGCGGGCAGGTTCAATCCCCGCCGGCTTCGCATTTACTTAACGACCTCTATAATAAAAAGTGGTTGGGGTGTGTATTTAGTATGGTTATATGGTATAACCATATCTCCCCTTTAAAAATTCAACGACCATCTCCTTTTTAAAACAATTCGTTGAAACTTTAATAACCTTTTTTTAATATATATTAACTTTTGTTTTTTTGTTAATATATAAATGAAGTTTTGTTTTATATGATTTATTATTAAACTTAATTTGTTTAATAACCATATATCTATCCAAAATGACTTGCCTTATATGGTTATTTTTTAATTATTATTTTTTTGTCTTTTTGTGCAGGTTTAAGAACAAATGCTAGCATGCCATGTGTTGATGTTTTAGTGGCCATTAAGTTGCCACATAAACTTAGTGGGTCCCACTTGCTGACTGGGATGCCATGTGGCACACTGTGGGCCCTGCTTTTTCCCTTGTCATGTCAAACTTTGAAGAGCTCTATCTTTCGCATACGAGCTCGGTTTGATGAACTGTTCGCACCACCGCAATCATGACGACGAGATCTTCAACATGAACCTAGTTCGAACACAATCCAAACACTTTGATTTTTGACCCTTCCTGAGTCCTTTTGGACTTTTGCATGTGTCTGGAGCCACCTGGATCAAGCCTCCCTGCAAATTTTGAGGTTTAGAGAACATCTGATACTACTAGAAATAAACATTGCCCTGACAGCGTGCCTACATCTTGTGTACTCTTTTATTTGTTGCTTGGCATTAGTCTTGATGACAAGAAAAGATAAATCAAAAGAACTAATAATAATAATGAAAAGATCACAAGATGATGTCATTAATAAGGGAAATCATTTAACTGCCACTTTTATGGATTTCCCAACACTATCAAACATCACTCATTATTCAAATACAAATATATTTTATTTATCCTTTAGGATTTCCTTCCCCTCTCTTGTTTGTATTGGATGTTTTTACAATGATCTAACGTGTTTGTTCCTAACATATCTGAAACAAAGGTCATAGCAATGAATGCATGAAATACTATTGAATAAGTACAACAAACTTGCATGATAAGAACATATCCATTATTACTCAACAAAATGTAGATATTACTTCAATGACAGGTAGGACTTGCCCATTGAAGGCCCTGACCTTTCCTGATGACTGCAAGTGTTTGCTTGATGTTGTGTTTCTAGTGTTTTACAAATTTTGATTAGGTTTCTCCGATGCAATTCTAATTACTAGTCTAACCCTTGAGTTCATTGCATGATGCATCTTATGGTTTAGCCAAGAATAAAATGGTAGTTCCAATCCCTACCCTAGGTGGCCTATCTCTAATTAC
Source organism: Pinus tabuliformis (assembly GCA_031772625.1). Taxonomy (NCBI): domain Eukaryota; kingdom Viridiplantae; phylum Streptophyta; class Pinopsida; order Pinales; family Pinaceae; genus Pinus; species Pinus tabuliformis. The sequence continues at coordinate 997,329,689 of CM062805.1, read as the reverse complement.
TTTGGTTCATAAATGTATGCAATAGAGGCTTTGAATCACTCTATACCAGTATGCAAATATAGAAGAATGGCACAAGTTGTTGGTTTGACGTTGATAGTTCATTTAATTACAAACTGAACTTGTTTTACACAAACGGATGTGCAATTTGCTTATGGACACAGGGAAGCTGCAAACTTGTCCAAGTACTTGAGCTAATAGGCCAACTATGACTCTTTATTTTAAAATGGGATATGCTTGTGAATTTGTTGTGTTCATGTCAATCACCATTCTCTGTATGTTATTATTCGACAACCTTGTCATTCCTGTTTTTTCTCGAGTCCTGTAAGCAATCTACTCTTCAGTTTGTGCTAATAATATTTTGATTTCATGTATTATGTTCTAAACTTTAAATTCTTCAGAGGCTCCAGAGTATAACTTGTATCTCCTGCATGTCAATTACATGCTTTTGAAAAACTTATTGAGGCTTTATTTGTAGATCCTCAGGTGGTACGTACTATGATGGCACCTTTCGAGTAGATGTTTAAGTTGTATAATCTGCATATAAATAGAGATTAATTTCATCTTGAGAGCTTAGTGAGGTGTTTTATTATAGTAGTGATATTTGTCTAATTGTTGCAGGAATTACTAAATTTATGTGTACAGATCAAGGATACAGTGTCATTCTTCCTGAAAAATTGCGGACAGGAAAATGGAATGTTTATAGGTGAGTTGTTCATTTCTTTTGTTTGGACATTGGAGGTATTCAGCTTGTTGCAATATAACATATGTACAATAATATAAATATAATGGTTTCCTTGGTGGAAGCAGATCAGTGCGTGCACCTTTGAAGCTTGTTGAGAGATTTCCAGATCATCCTGAGATTGGAACATTGCATGACAATGTTGTGTAAGTGCACACTACACCTAGGAAAAAAATGCACGTGGTACGAAAATCTTTGAATAACATTTGTATACTAAATGTATCTGATTCAGATGCATTCATTGCTTCTTGTTGTATAACATTCATTTTCTTTTTGAAGGAAAATCTCACGGGGAAACCCAAGGGATGTTTCCTTACATTTGTGGATGACATCCATGGTAAACCTGTTGGCATAGGCTAATGTGCCTCACCGAAGGGGATTCGAGCTAGGCTCCTGCTTGTAAGGAGCTAGCCAAATGCCCAGCAACATTATCAACAACTGGTTGAGCTAACCTCTTGGGCTAGTTGTTTAACATCCATTTACCATTTGAAATCTAAGCTATTGCTTTGTCATGGAAGTCTACATGTTTTCATTGTCGCTTCTGTTTACTATGAATTTTGTGTTTGCATACTTTTATTGAGGATGAAATTTTATGAATGCTGACTAATGATCAACAAGAGCCAACACAATCTCCAAAAAGCCAGCAGAGTAGTAAATCTGGATTTGTTTCGTCTATTCAGCATCCAGACTTTAATTCGTGTTTAATGTAAATAAGAAAAATGCATATGATATAATAAAAAATGCAAAGATCAAAATATAATTATGAGGACTATGGAACATGGGGCATATGACAAGCATCCAGGTACAAAACGGTGTATGAAAATTGGTCCCCTTAGCCCAACACTAAAGTGATATATGCATCTTGTGTAGATTTTCAATGTCAAGTGAATTCAGGTTGGAATCTTTATGGAAATCTGTTGCCATTCTTTTTTTAACTAGACTTGGCACTGCAGACATGCAGTGGAATCCTATCAAGATCTCAAGTATCTCGGAACAAGAGTTCGTGCGGATGGAACTATTGGAGAGTAAGTTTGTGTGTTTTAGGAAGATAGATTTTAGGTGCTAGAAAATGAGCTATAAGAGCTAAATACTACAGCCTTTGATCATCTTCTTGTTCATCCTTGTAGATATAAGTGGATGACATATAGAGATGTAGGGGCAGCACGGAGTGCAATTGGTTCTGGGCTTGTCTATCATGGTATTCCAAAGGTAATGGGCCATGGTTCATTTCTGCACTCTTATGTGGCAATATTTTTGCAATCTTGTTTAACCGGATAAATAGTGGAAGTTTAGTCTGACATTGAAAGGTCTGGTTGTGTAAGTTTGTAGCATTGTAAATGACTACGTTTTCTCTTGAATTGATTTCCTTACTCTTCATGCATGTGCTGGTGTTCAAGTCTTATGTTTTTGGAAAATAACAAGGCAACAGTATTTATATTTTGAGTCTAAAATTTAGGTAGTTTTTGAAATTGGCACTCATTTACTCACTTTACTGTGACCTTTTTTCAACCATTCAGGGAGCTTGCATTGGGCTCTACTTGATCAATAAACCAGAGTGGATTATCACTGAACATGCATGCTGTTCATACTCGTACATCTCAGTCCCTCTATATGACACACTTGGTAACACTTCCTGTTCATTGTGTTGGATTTATCCGTCCTTTTATATGACACACTTGGCAACACTTTATATTCATTGTGTTGGATTTATTATCTCCAAGTGAATTTAAAATGCCTTGCCATAATTAGGCAATGGTACATCTGATCTGGTTGTAAACCACCTTCTGCAGGTCCAGATGCTGTGAAATACATCATAAACCATGCTGATATACAAGCTGTATTTTGTGCTCCCGAGAACTTGAATATTGTAAGTAAATGTTTTGTTAAAATTTTTGGAGCAGATTACTATAATGCAATTAAACTATGTTGGCAAATAGCCATTTTATAATAGATTTTCTCGTAGCTTCTTCATGATAGACAAGAATATTGTAAGTAAATGTTTTGTTAAAATTTTCGGAGCAGATTACTATAATGCAATTAAACTATGTTGGCAAATAGCCATTTTATAATAGATTTTCTCGTAGCTTCTTCATGATAGACAAGAATATTGTAAGTAAATGTTTTGTTAAAATTTTCGGAGCAGATTACTATAATGCAATTAAACTATGTTGGCAAATAGCCATTTTATAATAGATTTTCTCGTAGCTTCTTCATGATAGACAAGTTAATCCAATCGTGGATCATCATTTGTTTATCATTCTGTATGGCATATGCCAGTTGAAGTGAAGATGCCATTTTTATGAAGGTTGAACAGTCTGGAAAATCAGTTCAATCTATTGCAGAAATTAGTGCTAAACGAGACCACAAAGGGTCTCAGTGACATGAATATGATTTTTCCAAATAATAAATGCCCAATGAAGCAAAAGAAGAGAAATTGAGATGCATTAAACTGACAGCTTCTAACCCCAACATTGTAATCATGGTCTCTGTAAATAACAGTGCAACACTTTTGCTGTCATCATATTTTAGTTTACATGTTGTTTCAAGTTTGTGATTGTAATAACCATGTGCAGCACATGTAGACCTTATGCACATTGTACACATCACATGTAATTAAATTAGAGATATTTTTGAAGTAATTCGAACATATTGATAGGACTGCAAATCTAGTTCATATGATTTGACAAATTTCTGCAGCTTAACCCCACTGTAAATTATTTCAAATTTGTGATTGCAATAACCATTGACCGCACATGTAGGCCTTATGCATTCATTTATATTCAAAGGATTTTTGAGACGTTTCTGCAGTAATTAAAACAATGAACATTGATAAGACTGCAAATCTAGTTCATATGATTCAAAATATTTCTGCAGCTTAACGGTGAAGCTAGACCAAGGGATAACACTGAGGTGGAGGTCCATTTCCACCATAGTGCACCACCTCCTGCTTTTTATTGGATTTTCACCACAATGGAGGCTTCCCGGTATTTTCACCTACTAGGTATATTCTAAAGCAAAGGCTCAAAGGTGAGGGATGGGATAAGCTCAAGAAGGGCACTTAGACTAAGGAAAAGGCACCATCTAATGAGACAAGGAATAGCGTGCTCCTCAAGAGACCTATCAAAGGTACTTATAGCCTAGGACTTGAGGGATAGGCAAGGGAAAGGGCTCACAAAGGCATATACGACCAAGAAAAGGCTTGTGAATGATAGGTGTAATCAACAAAGGGAACTACAAGCCTTCAACAAGCCCCAAGTTGAAGTCTTAATGCTAAGTTAGGGTTTCCCTAGGGCAAAATTGCCTAGGGCTTGTGATGTCAGCCCTAAGGAGGCTGATTTTACTGTGGAAAAGGTTAGATTTTGATGCAATTAGACTCAATCCATATCAAATACCTCACAACAAGCCAATGTCCTCCCCCTAATTGAATTCTGCCCTAAACCCTAGCCTAGTAGCATGCCTTGAAGGGCCAAAAATGAGAAAGGAGAGAGAAAAAGAGTTTTAAAGGATATGTGATAAGCTTTGATCTTCTATGTGGGACCCAGTGCTTGTTCCTTGGGTGATGGAGTCTATTGTCACTCAAATTGTACATGTGAATGCGACAATGCTCAGGGCAGGGGCCGCCACTTTGATCCCGATCCTCTCCGTTTAAACTATCTCCCTACAACAGGTTAAGGGGGGTAGTCCCTATGGATGAAACGATGAGTTTGGGAGACACAACTGAATGACCTAGCAACTTGGTTGAAAATAATTGGTAAGTTTAATTATTTAGCACAACTTGATTAGATTTGTTGAAGTTATTGGTCAGAGGCCAGTGCCTTAGGAGTCAATTTACTTGCACAATATAGATTAATTTCCAAGTTACCGGATGAACAGTTGCTGCTAGGATGAAAACTATCCTATATGAGATGCGACACCTAGAACTAAGTGAAATGCAAACTCTTGGTTAATTTTAGATTAAATGCCTATTCTAAGTGAATCCTTTCTCTCAACTGTTTTGAAGTTAGTCTCAAATGTAGGTTGTGGAGAGAAACCCAGGGGAAGAAGGCTATGGCCTTATTAACGATACCTACCCTAGAGTTCTAGCCACCCGAGTGTCTCTTACGTTGCAGGGACTATGGCCTTGACCACTGCAAGGTCACCATGTTCACCTCACGTGAGGGTCTAAACTTTGCAAGCTGGGTGAGAAAGGTGGCCTTGTCTTCTTTCGACCAAGCTTATGTTTGGAGGTAAATTAATTAATGCATAGCTAATCCTAGGATGAAGTGCAAGTTATGAGTGATTGCTTTAAGTGAGATTATTAAATGAACTTTAAGTACTTCAAGTTAAATTACTTAAGATTTAATGCTTATATTGTTTAACACAAGGGCATGAATGAAGTACTTAGAGTGAAATTACAAGAGAAAATAGCACTAAAGCAAAAGTGCCATTGAACCACTTGATTTTTTAATTAAAGGACTTCAAAACCAATTTATCTAATGAATCATTGAGACAAGCAACTTCCAATTGATTATCCAATCACAAGATTTATTCAATGAATTAGCAAGAAGCACCAATTCGATGTGTAAATTAGAAACCAAGTGAAACAATGAGGAATGCTCAAAAGATGTATAAAGAGATTTAATCAATTAGCAATCTCAATGTTCTTTAAATGATAACAATAAAAAGCAAGAACAATGTTATACCATTCTAGCAATTAGACACAATGTTCCTCAATAAACAAGATGCTCTAAAAGTAACAAGAGAGAGGACAAGATACACTTATGCAATATCAATAGATCTTTAGAGCATTAACAATTATTGAAGCCTCACAACAAGATATGCAATTAGATTTTCTTCACGATGAGGTTGATTTTATTAGAACACAATTTCATTAGATGTTGGAAGACACTTATATGCAAATCTTGAGATGCAAAATTATGCCAATGATGCAAAATGACAAGAGTGACCGGCAAGACAACGACCATACTTCCACAATGGTTAATCCAACCACTTAGAGCAAAAACCACTTAAACCACTTTGCCAAACAAATCTTATTGAGTCTTGAAGCTATAATGATGGCTTCTTAAGTATGTTAGGACTGTTTAGACCAAGATTTAACATCAAGACTTAGAGATTTACTGCTGTTATAATTATATCAGATCTTAAATCAGAAATATCAGATTTCCAAAATCACTTAGCAGAGGAACAAGACAAGCACATGAGTTGATTAACCTTATATGTTGAATGTGTGATGTTCTTGGCCTTATGTAAAGTCTTTTTAGAGCACTTTAGATATGATTATATGAGACAAATGCCACTGTTATAAATGTGATTCAGATCTGCTTATGCAAACAGTGAGGGAAAAATGAAGTTAGAGAGCATAGCCTTGGCCCTAAGGCCTTGCTAGATGGCTAGTTGACTTCCCAAAGTGCACTAGAGTTCTCCCAAACACCTGCAACACAAATGTTAGACATGACAAGTAATGGATCAGCCCTCTTGTGACTGAAACTAGGGCTTCTATGGCTGAATGAGGCCTCAAGCCCTCAAGTCCGGGTGGCAAGTCTGCAAGACCAAGTGTTAGCTCAAAAATTCAATGATTCAATGGAAAAATAATTATGGAAACCAATTCAAATCCTTGCCAAACTTGTTGAGAAAATCCAATAGTGTGGCAAGTTAATTGATTTCTCTTATTATGACATTATCTTGTGATATTTCATTATTAGTTTTTCTTCTTTCAATTTATCTTATTCTTATCATCAAGAGTAATGCCAATCAATAAATAGACGAGGACACAAGATGTAGGCACGCAGCCAGGGCAAAACCCCAACATAGGGGAAAACCCATTCAAGAATTCTTCCTTGAGTAGATTCAAAACAAATTGAGACGACCATGACCCTCACAATCTATACCAAAGACTTCTTCCCTCCATCAAGTCAACCTTGTCCCATCATGCTTTAGTTTTGTGGCATCTCAATTATTCTTCAGTCCCGTGACATTCCCAAACAAGCTTCGATACTTTAGTTCTGTGGCATTCCAAATGTGCTTCGGTCCTGTGATGGTACTACTCATTTGATGGCATGATAACTTTTGATCTGGTAGTGTTAGCACACATATGATGATAAGGTCCTTCAATGAACTTTGATCCTGTAATAATAGCACACACTATCCTACAATACACTCATGCCTCGGTCCTGTATTGATAGCCCAAGTTTCAGTCCTGAAATGATAACAAACACTGCAATATAGTCATGCCTCAGTCCTGTGGTAGTAGCCTTAGTTTTGGTTATGTGGAAGCCTAATAAGATGTTTATACTTTGACCTGAAATGATACTCCAATCTTCTAGATCACTGAATTATACTTCACTGTGATTTACCGAACTTCTTTACGACAATTTCCGAATTTATACTTCATTGTGACCACAAAACTTCTTCTCTGAAATTTATATTGAACTTGTCTTTCTGCCATTTGAGCGAAGTTTACCCTCCTATTTATAGTTGTCTCCCACTGTAAAATAAGTCGACTTGATCTTTTTGTGAAGCCGACTTTGCAAGGTGACTTGATGGAGGAGTCTTTTGACAAAATAAATTTGACTTTGACTTCTATGAAATTTTTAAAAGCCTACAATAGAGGCTTGACCTATGAAAATTGATCCAAGCATGAAACCCATGCTTTAACAAGTCAATTTAATTAATAATAAAATTTCTTTTGCCTTCTTTTAATAAATATATTTCATTTTGACTCAAGTACAATTATGAAGACTGAACCTAGTTACATTCTTCAATGCTCCCTCTTAACTAGGGAGGTATTCATACTTACATATAACTATAGAGGTACATGGAAGATCTCAAAACACATGATCTACGAAGAGTTTAGGCACTGCAATGCCATGGACTAGATTCCTCACCAGGGAAATCACTTCAAGTGGGACTAAGATGGATTAAAGCTTTCAGCCAGTCTAGTTACCATCAGGCTTACTTGCTAACCATCAACCCAGGGATATAGGTGCGTATCCAAGGTCAGAGCTCCATGACCAATGCCACCCTCCCTCTTCGGGATCTAGACATCAATACATATGCTGGCCAGATGTCCTCCCAGGCATTTTACACACACAATGCCTCAACACATCAAATCTCTCTAACCTCAAGCATGCTTTTTCAAAAACCTTGAGAGATTTACCTGAACAGTCGCAACCCCAATCAATAACAACTTTTCAAATACTCATGAGTAAACACAAACCTTCAGGGTCTTCTGACTTCTTGATGTTGCCTCACAATTCATCATAGTAGGACTTCGAGGCTTCCCAAACAAATCTTGACAAAGGTTTCTTCAATCATTCAACTTCCTTTCCTACTTCACATGCAACAACCAAATCCAACTTTCCTTCTTTCAACAACACCTCAATATGCATTCTCCAATTTCTTCTTCAAGGTATCCATCATGACTATAATATGCCCTCCCTCTCAACTCGAGAGATACACTCTTTTCTAGGCTCTCTCTTAACCTAGGGAGATCAACTTCTTTTCTATGACATCAAAGAATCTTTCAGGGCTTCCATCCTTCTTGATCATCATCATTCATATAACTTCCTTCATCATGCTTATCAATGAAATCAACTTTACTTACGAACATCTTTATCATCTTGAAGATTATGTACATGCACAACTTGGATAGCACTTACACCCAAATACATATAGAAACATGAAGTTAACTATATCAGAATCATACATTAAAGGAAGCATTAGACTTTAGACATCAAATAACTAAACATAGTTAGGTTCATAATCAACAAGAGACACATACTTTTATGCTTCAACTTCTTGTTTGGGTTTTGTTATAAACCCTAGATCACATCTTTTAAAGTAACTCAATCAAGATATCGGTGTCATTATATCAAGGGCTTCAATATTTCCTTTAGAGATATGACAAAATTTTCATATTGCAAACCTTAGGAACAATTCGAACAAGTATAATTCAACAATGCATCTAACAACTTTTAGAATTCATATGTTAGACTTCCTACTAGGATTTAGTGCAAACCCTAGATTCCATACATTGAGCTTCAACAACACAATTTAAAATCTCAGCTATATGACCAACTTCTTACTAGGGTTTGTTGTAAACCCTAGATTCACCATCAAGGCTAAACAATATCATCCTAGAATATCAAACTTTGTCTAGGGCTTAGTTCCAAACCTTAGGACTTATGACCATCAACAATTAGGTCAGCACATATACATATCTAGGATTTTATCATCATGCACAAGCATATCATAACATAAATAAGGTAAACCCAATGACACAAATATCAATATATTAAAGTTAGACATATAACAAACTTGATCAGACTAAGGTTTCGATCAGAGAAACACACACATATCTAGGATTTCATTCCTAGGACATTATCTAAAATAAGGGTCTTGCTTATAAACCCTACCAAACCCTAAAGATCTAGGGTTTCAATACATAACACAAAAAACCCTAATTTACCAAAATTTCAAAGGTTTGGGATTACCATCCAACCCTAAAAGATTAGGGTTTCCATAACCATACCAAACCCCAAACATGGCATCATCAAAAATAGCATTTTCTTAGACTTTACTAGTAACTGTAAGTAGCCTAGGGTTTCTCACATTATTATCAACATACCCTTAAGTTAGGGTTTTACAGAGAACCCTTTAGGGTTCTACAAGAATGATCAAAGATATGAGGAGGGTAGATTTATCTAAAGATTAATCACCCGATCAAGAATATTTATGATTCAAGAGAGCTTAGACACAATAAAGTTAGTAATGTAAAGTAAATTTAAAAGATATGAATATATCGTTATCATGAAGAGAACACCGCTTATGGTTTTAAGACATACCTGAAGATGCTTCTTTTACAGACCTTATAAGGTTTCTTTTATTGAGATGCTCCCCTTGAATGACTTCATAATTTGTTCTTTTGTGAGTCCAAAGAACTAACTTTATTTATACCTACAACGTTTATTAACAAGCACAACCGAAATATGCTAGTAGTATGATGACCATCTAGGGTTTCTGTTATTTTAAGAGATGTTGACTACTAATCCTTATTGAGTCAAAATCTAAGTCTTATTTATTTTCCATAATGAATTGTCATATATCTTATATGAAAGTATATGTACTATTTTTGTTACAAAGAGAAATTCACAAATTCTAAAAAATAAATAAAAATAGTCATGCCATACATACCTCGAATCTTACATACCTTTGTCTTTTGATCGTCCTTTAAGCTTGTTTCCCTTTTTCTAAAGACAGATTGTTAGTTAAGCGTAAGGAGCAATGTTAGTACTTGTATTTGGATGAGGACTTCAGGTCTTCTTTAATAAACTGAGGAGGAACAATTTCTTTACTGTTTCCATCATGATTATTATATCCTTCTATGATAATAATGGAGAAGTTGCTACAGGTTCCAAAGGATTTCTTTGAATCTTCTCACACTGATGCAAATTGCTTTCTTGATATTTAATGACTTCTTTCTTTCTTCGATATGTTCTTAGATTCTTTGGGTTGGCTATGTTGAACTTGACAGGGCTTGAACCTCTTATACATATACTCAAACTCTTGTCCTTTATCACAATGATCATGTCTCCTTTGGTTTTGAGGTGGTTGAACCTTGTAGTAATGATTGTTGAAGAATGCTTTTTCTTGTATCTTATACTTTCTTCAGACCTTTTCTATGCCTTCTGTACCTTGAATTGCTTTAATATACTTTCAGATTCTTATACCTTGAATTTGGATCATAAGTTTTGTAGTTTTGTGCAATTTAGGCCACGATCATAAGTCAATGTTTTTCTTTAGCTGCCTTTAATGTATAGATCAGGGAGTAACTGCATTTCCTTTTCACCAATAAGGTGATCTTCAACCTTCTTCCACCATAGCTCTGAAACCATGTTGAGAAAATCCAATAGTGTGGCACGCAACCAAGCCAAAACCCCAACGTAGGGGAAGACCCAGTCAAGAATTCTTCCTTCATTAGATTCAAAACAAATTGAGACGACCATGACCCTCACAACCTAGACCAAAGACTTCTTCCCTCCATCAAGTCAACCTTGTCTCATCATGCTTCAGTTCTGTGGCATCTCAATTATTCTTCAGTCCTGTGACATTCCCAAACAAGCTTCGATACTTTAGTTCTATGGCATTCCAAATGTGCTTCTTGTTGAAGAATCTAGGGCAAATAAGTGTAGTGTGATTCTTCGTTACTCGATAACAATTTGTGGAGTCTTTTTACTTTTTCTTGTTAGCTTAATTTTCTTCTTCTTCTTATTAATGCATGTGCGTGTACTTCATCAAACTGCTACCAAAACATAAGAAAAATAACACAAGATGTTGGCTCTCTGCCAGGGCCAAAACCTCTCTTTTCTTGAGAGGAAAACCCTTACATGAATTTCTTTTATTGAAGCTTCTATTGATCAATGCCAAACCCTATACCCTTGATAAGAAGATCCTCCAAGTACAAGTCCAGTCCTTTCGAGATTACTTCCACTTGCAACACTTCGTCCTTCTCCTTCCAGCGCTTTGTCTTCCTTCCTTCGACACTTCTTTCAGCAACTGTAGAGACCTTAGATTGTATGGTTTAGGATGAACCTTGACCTTTTCTTCCTTCTCTTGAGATGGAGCCTTCCTAACTTGAGAAGATGACCTTGTTGACTCCCAATCGAGCCTGCTTCTCTTTCACAAAGATTGTAGACTTAGAGCAGCAATAATGCTGCCCTAATTCTTTGCACGTGTGAGGGAATCTCATCACAAAAACTATGTTAGACTTCTCTTACTCCCTTCGCTTGCATACCCTTCTTCCACGCTTGAGAGAGAGAGGCCTTGTAGGCCTAGTTTGAACCCTAAAAAATGAGATATGGTAAACTGTAAGTTACAACTGTCATAATGCAGAGACAACTCTCCTTTCCTCGCACGTGTGGCTGTAACTAGCCCTTTAACACTTCGGTTTTCTTCTTCCTTTCTTTGCTGCCTTGGAGACCCTTTTCTTGTCCTCTTGTTACCCTTTTCTTGCCTTGTACCTTTGCAGATTTCAGAGAGGAATGCGTTGTCTTTTGAGGGAGTGGACAACCTCTATATATAGAGGTCTGTCCCTCCTTTAGGCCGACTTGCTGCTTTGAGGCCGACTTGATTTTCTTTGCTGCAATAGGTGCTTTTAATGGTGCCATTGCTTCTTTTGATGATGTCTTTGCTTGGAGGATACTTGACTTTGCTTGGAGGTGTCTTCTTTGACTTTTATACATAAATATACATAATGTAACATACCCTTAAGGTCTTCAACATAATTCTTTTGACTCTTTGACTCACCTATAACACTTTGACATGTGCTAGACCTACTTCAATGAGAAAGAAACTCATTGACATATATTATAAAAATAGTATTTCTTTTCTTGAATAAATACAAATGTTAAAAGTACATTTATGAAGACCGAATCTAGTTACATTTCCTTCAACACTCCCTCTTAACTAGGGAGGTATTCATACAACATTACAACGTGTTTGGCTATTATCAATCTCTGAAGAATTCACATAAGAGAAACCGGATTTGCAATCCATTTGTTATAGCATCATACCAATCAACATTGTCATAGTGCAAGGCCTTGACTAACAACTCCATCTCTTCATGATATCATGAGCTACAATGCTGGCGAGACCAATGATTTATAGACACCTTCATCATTGTCTCTCAAGGTACATACTCACCCAGGTGTTCTCTGAGTATGACCTTCTAGGACTATTCTTATCTTGGGTTCCCAACCCTCAAAGAATATCGGTCCTCTTGCCTACTCTTGTCTTGGATGCCCTACACATCCTCAAAGAGTATCGGATGCCAGATGATTACCTAATCCTCCCATTCTTTCTTCCCAAGTGAAGACAAGAATGTTGTGTCTATCTTGTGTCTACATTTCCATTCATGGCCTTCATCTAGACTTACGATTGTTAGTCCTGGTCTAGTGCATGACCCATGAGATGGAAAAACACAAATGTCACTCCTTTGTATTTAGGGGTGATCCAAAACTCCCTCTTGATCAAGGGCTTGTCAGAGCTCCCTCTTAACTAGGGGCTCTTTCATTCATCAACTTCTTCAAGGGTCCTTCAACTGCTTGATCTCCTTCCTTTCTTTGATGTCATGAAGTCTTTGTTCGAACTTCTTTTAGGTGGGGCACCATCCATCGATCACTTTCCTTCCTGGTTTGTCATGTCATTGCTTCCTTCGTGGAAAGTGTCTTTCTTACCGTACATCAAGTTTTCTTGTCATCTGGCTACTCCTTTGCCATCTGTCCATGCTTCAGAATACTCTTCTCATGGATGCTTCATTGTACTTGCTTGTTTACATGCTTCGACGTATTATGACTTCATCCTGATATTGCTTTCAACATTGCTTTTTCTTTTGCTGGATGGCTTCTTCATCATGCCATCTTTGTAGAGTAGAATCAGTTATCTGCATCTTTTATATCTCCAAGGCCTTCATAGGTGTCAAGGGTCCTTCCTTTCTTTGTCAGAGTTGTCCTGCCTTCTTTTGGGAGATATCTTCAAAGTATCTTGTCAGATAGTGATTCTCGGTTATCATGGTGTTCTTCACATGCTTGATTTCTTTCTTCATTTGCTTCTTCTTGGATAGATGGGTCAACGATCTTATGCTTCTTCTGAGAACATTTCTTCATTGCTTGCTTCCTGGACTAGTCGACATTTCTTCTTGCTTCTTAGTCAACAATCTTATACTCCTTATGTGAGCATATTCTTTTGTTGACCTTCATTGCAATGTAGTACATGCCTTTGAGCATGTTCTTAGTGAAAGAGATTCTTTCATATTTGATCATGTTTATAGAACTATTCCCATGACTCAATAATACACAAAAGATAACATGACTAAACTTTGATGCATACATACTTCATCTTGATTCTCCTTTGATCATCTTAGCTTTATTTGGTTGTCCTTGGTGTGGCCCTTCTTGCTTCATCTTAGCTTGCCTGCATATCATCTTTTTGTTTGAACCCCATGAATGAGATTCCCAGTGAGACATCTACTTTGGTTCATGAACCTTCTTTTGAAGATTCCATCATTGGATCTTAAAGACCCTTGACTTGCAAATGTTTCTTTTCTTTTTGATGATGGAGGTCTTTTAAGATTCTTAATCATGATGAATTTTCCTTTCATCGTGGATGAGGTCCTATACTAGGTATGCTCCTTCTACATGAATATCTTGAGCTATATCTAACATGCTCCTATATTCTAGAAGATATTTCTAACCATGCATTTTTATTCTCATTATAAATGCTACATCTTCATGAGTATCTAGAACTCTATGTACTTCATGCTTATATATTCTAGAAGATGTTTCTAGCCATGCAATTTTATTTTATTCCTACATGCTCCTATCCTACTCAAAAATTTGAAAAAAGAGTTGAAGTAAAGAGTTTGACCTAGTCATAGTAGAGAACCGGAGGATCTTCCTTCTTTTGCTTCTTGTTTTCTTCTTTCATTTCTTGAGTCACATGAGCTTCTTCGCTTTTCCTTTTGTTGTTGTTGTCCTTCTTAAGCTTAGGACAATTCCTTTTGTAGTGTCCATATTCTTGGCATCCAAAACATTGGATTTTGGACATGTCTTTGTTGTTTGTTCTTCGTGGACCAAATTTACCCTTTCTTTTGGCCATGGTAGCAAATGCTTGCTCCTTTGATCCCACATCTTCCTTTGCTTTAAGTCTGGTTTCCTCTGTCCTGCATAGAGACCACATGACACTGAGTGTGGTTGCTTCCTTCTTGGAATATATGCTTGATGTGAAGTTGCCCCAATCCTCAGGTAGAACATTGAGTACTACAGTTGTCATTTCTCTGTCAGACATGACTTCCCCAAGCTTTTGAGGTTGATCTCTCATTTCATAGATTTTCATGAAGTAGGGAGCTATTCCTTCCTTTGCTATCTTCATCTTGTACAATTCATTCCTTAGAGATATTACTTCTCTGGTTGTGGATACCGAGAATAGCTCTACTAGCTTATCATAAATTTCTTTTGATGTCTCAAATTTGGAGACATAAGGAATGAGAGAGTCTTTGATTGATTCTATTAGAATCCTTTGAGCTCTTGTCTCATCCTTATTGTACTTAGCTAAGGCTTGAATTATTTCCTTCGCAGGGATAGAGATATTCCCTTTGACATGTTCTAGGAGATCATTCTCCTTAAGAAGTAAATCAATCCTCTTCTTCCATGCAAGAAAGTTATTGGTACCTACCAATTTGTTGCTTTCCTTGCAAAAAGACATTGATGTATATTCAGAAGGGGACATATACTTGATAGATTTTGAGATGTAGTGGATTTGCTTTCTCTTTGAAGACTTGATGGCTTGCCTTCCTAGGATCTTGATGTTCTTCAAGTTGCCTTCTCCAAGTGGACTTGCTTGATGATGAGATTTGCTTGATGTAGGTCTTGCTTCAATTTGCTCTTCTTTGTAGGTGCCTTTATGTAAGGCTCTACTTCTTGCTATGTAGTCTTTCTTGATGAATGATAGGTGATAGACCTTCTTTTCCTTGAGTAGATTTGGCTTGATGCTTCAACGTTGTAGATGTCTTTCCTTGATGAGTGTTCTTGAGTTGCCCTTTCCTTGATGTCTCAACTTCGCTTTGATACCATGTTGAAGAATCTAGGGCAAATAAGTGTAGTGTGATTCTTCGTTTCTTGATAACAATTTGTGGAGTCTTTTTACTTTTTCTTGTTAGCTTAATTTTCTTCTTCTTCTTATTAATACATGTGTGTGTACTTCATCAAACTGCTACCAAAACACAAGAACAACACAAGATGTTGGCTCTTTGCCAGGGCCAAAACATCTCTTCTCTTGAGAGGAAAACCCTTTTGTGAATTTCTTTTATTGAAGCTTTTATTAATCAATGCCAAACCCTTGACCCTTGATAAGAAGATCCTCCAAGAACAAGTCAAGTCCTTTCAAGATTACTTCCTCTTGCAACACTTCGTCCTTCTCCTTCCAGCACTTTGTCTTCCTCCCTTCGGCACTTCTTTCAACAACTATAGAGACCTTAGATTGTATGCTCTAGGATGAGCCTTGACCTTTTTTTCCTGCACTTGAGATGGAGCCTTCCTAACTTGAGAAGATGACCTTGTTGCCTCCCAACTGAGCCTTCTTCTCTTTCACAAAGATTGCAGACTTAGAGCAGCAACAATGCAACCCTAATTCTTCGCACGTGTGAGGGAATCTCCTCACAAGAACTATGTTAGACTTCTCTTACTCCCTTCGCTTGCATACCCTTCTTCCACACTTGAGAGAGAGGCCTTGTAGGCCTAGTTTGAACCCTAAACAATGAGATATGGTAAACTGTAAGTTACAACTGTCATAACCGCAGAGACAACTCTCCTTTCCTCGCACGTGTGGCTGTAACTAGCCCTTTAACACTTCGGTTTTCTTCTTCCTTTCTTCGCTGCCTTGGAGACCCTTTTCTTGTCCTCTTGTTACCCTTTTCTTGCCTTGTACTTTTGCAGATTTCAGAGAGGAATGTGTTGTCTTTTGAGGGAGTGGACAACCTCTATATATAGAGGTCTGTCCCTCCTTTAGGCCAACTTGATTTTCTTTGTTAGATCTAAGACTTTTGCAATCCATAATTTCGAAATAAGTCTTTCGGATTAATCACATTGATAGGAGACGTTTCGAACCAACTAATGTGGTCCATCCTCAGGACAAGGTGAAGAATCAGTGGATCTTAAGGAATAAATAGTATGGATGCATCATTGCCCAGAATTAGCTGTTGAGAAATAGCCGTTGGTAAATTAGTTAAATTAGTTAATCAGGTAAGTAAAATAATATTAATTAGTTAAATCAGTTAATCAGGTAAGTAATATAATATTAATTATTAGAGGGAAGGATTTATTTATTAAAATAATAAAATATATTTGGTAAAAAACTAGTAAAAAATAAATATAAAATATAAAAAATGAATATAAAAATAATTAAAATATTATATGTTCATTTCGAAAATATTATATTAAAAATTTTCTTTGCTGCAATAGGTGCTTTTAATGGTGCCATTGCTTATTTTGATGATGTCTTTGCTTGGAGGATACTTGACTTTACTTGGAGGTGTCTTATTTGACTTTTATACATAAATATACATAATGTAACATACCCTTAAGGCCTTCAACATAATTCTTTTGACTCCTTGAGCCACCTATAGCACTTTGACATGTGCTAGACCTACTTCAATGAGCAAGAAACTCATTGACATATATTATAAAAATAATATTTCTTTTTTTTAATAAATACAAATGTCAAAAGTACATTTATGAAAATTGAACATAGTTACATTTCCTTCAACACTTCTGTCCTGTGATGGTAGTACTCATTTGATGGCATGATAAGTTTCGATTTGGTAGTGTTAGCACACATATGATGATACAGTCCTTTAGTGAACTTTGATCCTGTAATATTAGCACACACTGTCCTGCAATACACTCATGCCTCGGTCCTGTGGTGATAACCCAAGTTTCGGTCCTGAAATGATAACAAACATTGCAATACAATCATGCCTCGGTCTTGTGGTAGTAGCCTTAGTTTTGGTTCTGGGGAAGCCCAATAAAATGTTTATACTTCAACCTGAAATGATATTCCAATCTTCTAGATCACCGAATTATACTTCACTGTGATTTACCGAACTTCTTCACTGCAATTTCCGAATTTATACTTCATTGTGACCACCGAACTTCTTCTCTGAAATTTATATTGAACTTGTCTCTTTGCAATTTGAGCGAAGTTTACCCTCCTATTTATAGTTGTCTCCCACTGTAAAATAAGCCGACTTGATCTTTTTGTGAAGCCGACTTTGCAAGGTGACTTGATGGAGGAGTCTTTTGACAAAATAAATTTGACTTTGACTTCTATGAAAATCCTAAAAGCCTACAATGGAGACTTGACCTATGACAATTGAGTCAAGCATCAAATCCATGCTTTAACAAGTCAATTTAATTAATAATAAAATTTCGTTTGCCTTCTTTTGATAAATATATTTCATTTTGACTCAAGTACAATTATGAAGACCAAATCTGGTTACATTCTTCAACAAAACTCACCATAATCCTGCAACCACAAGTACTAGTACCAAATTGAAATGCCAAATGCAAAAAATAGCCAAACGATGACTGCAACTAAGGAAAAAAAGTCTCCTAAGCTTGCGACCTAGGGCTACAAGCCCAAAGGGCCTACAACCAAGAGGGAAAGGCCCTAAAAGGGTTGCGGCTGCCACCAAAAGGCCTCTAAGGCTTGCGACAAACCAAGGGAATGCCCTAAGGTCCTGTGGGTAAGCCTTAGAGGGCTTCTGCTTGGGTGGAAGGCCCACAAAGGGCCGCAGATGGGTGAGAGGAGGCCCGTAGGACCTGCGGCCAACCTCCAAGAGGCCTATGGATGAGGTAAGGGCCCTTAGAGCGCTGCTGCAAGGAGAAAGGCAGCCCCTAAGACCCACAAATAGGGGAAAAATTGCCCTAGAGGGCTGTGACTAGCCTCTAGAAGGCTTGGATGTTAGTTTTTGTAGCATCAAATGGTGTTCTAGTCTCGAGACTTTGTGGAGAGACTAAAACACAAGAGTTCTCCAAAACTCATAAATCGTTTATGGAAATTCCACCTAGAGATGGCTCAATTAAATTAATTGACCATGATTAAAAATTTCCTAAGTGTAACTTAGGAAAAATGGTTAATTATTAATAATTAATTGAGAAAGGTGAGAATTCTTTAGAAACTCACACAAATCGACTTGGAGATGATCTCAACCATTGATTAAGTTTTAATCGTGATCATTGGAGTCCCAACTGGAGATTATAAGAAGAGGTTAATGGGTAGATGGAGAAAACACCAGTGCAGATACTCAGTGGTTTGGGTAGTTCGATTTTCCAGTGCAGGTGATTCAACAACAAGATTGAGCTAGTGATTGAGTAGCAGGTGGCAGAGGGGCAACATAGTAGTATTGCAGAGGAGTTTCCATTTCCGGAGAGTCAGAAAGAGGAGGTTGAAATTGATCTCCAGGAGGTAGCACAAGGGCTACACAGAGCCTTAAGTGAGCAGTTCGATTTAGCTGCAGAGAAGCTTGTTTTAGTTCCAAAGGTCGGGAAGATTTTCTAGAGTGTTGGAGAGATAGTTTCCCAATTAGCAGTAGGTAGGATGACTTGATTTGCAGAGATAGTTTCCCAATTAGCAGTAGGCAGGACGACTTGATTTGCAGGAGTTTCGGGCTAAGCGTTTCGCAGTTTATGTAGGGGTGACACAGGGCTTGCGCAGAGCAGGGTGGACGACTTGCTTTCTAGAGGAAGTCGGGTACCGAGATTGCTTGGAGAGAGGTAGAATCCCTTAGTATATTTTTCCAGTATTTCTCTTGGATAGAATCGCCAGCTTGGCGACATTTTATTGTACTCAGAAATTCTGCTATTGCATAATAATAAAAACCCTCACTACTGCACTGGTTTTTCCACATTGGGTTTTTTCGGGGACTTTTGTCCAAAAATAACGGTGTCATAATTTTTGTGTGTGTGCTAGTATTTCTCAGTTTCTAGCATTTTATTTCTGCAACGTTTATTTTATTTTATGAAGAAATTGCAGTGTGAATATTTCGTTATTTTGCCGTCAACAAAATAAACTGGATAACTAATTTATCAGTTAGAAGAAATATTTCTAGTTGCTACATTTCAAGGAATTTTCACATTGGACCCCTGCAAACAAGAGAAATACCCCCACAAAAATAATGAAATCCTCTTCTAAGGGCTACGACCTTCTTTGTTGATTGAGTGTTGAGCAACTGGGGCTTGGAGAGGTTGGAACTTACCCACAAGGGCCTAGATCAACCTTCCTATATTCAAGAACTTGATCATTCACCTGCAAAATGAAAACATTGAGAGCCCAAATACCCAATATATACAAAATTTCAAATTCAAAACCCCAAAACTCCAAAATTCCAAAATCCCAAAACCCCAAATGTTATACAAAATTTAAAAACGGGTTAGAATCAGTGTTGCGGGGGAGCGCCCCCCCCCCCTCGAACCCGCTCCCGAAGCGCGCTCCGGGCCGGAGCGGGTCGGGAGCGCGCTCCCTTAAAAAAATTTACGCTCCCTGCTCTGATAGGGAGCGTTTCAGGGAGCGATCGCTCCCGAGCTCCCGGAGCGCTTTTTAATGCCCGGGAGCGATCGCTCCCTGATCGCTCCCGGGCATTAAAAAACGCTCCGGGAGCGATTTTTAACCGGCCGGGAGCGGTTCGGCGGAAAAAAATTCCGCCGGACCCGAAAAATCAAAAAAATTTAACTAATTTTTTTTTGTTTATAAGCCCAATGGGCCAAAAAAAACTCATTTCAACTTCATTGAGCTTGAGATTGAGAGCTGAGCAAGAGCAAAGGAGCAAGGAGCAAGAGCTGAGGAGCAAGGAGCCAGAGCTGAGGAGCGAGGAGCAAGTGCCAAGGAGCGAGGAGGAAGCTTGCAGAGGTAAGTAACTTAATCATTTAGTTAGTTTAGCTGGTTAGGTAGTTAATTTGGTTAGTTTCATTTACCTGTTTGAGTTTAAAGATCATTAATTTAAATTAAATTAATAAATTAAATGAATTAATCCCAATAAACTAAATTAATTTACAGATTCAAGACTCAAACCCTACAAACATCAAACACGATGGACCTGAGCATTTTTATTGGCATTTTCCTCTTCCTGGTCCCCTTTCTGGTTATTATGGTGGTGGAGAGTAGGAAACGGAGGGGGCCTGAAACTGAAGAGGTGGATGAAGAAGCCGGAGGAAGTCAAATGGGTGAAAACCCCAGTGAGGAGGATGTGGAGGAGGGTGAACATGAGGGTCAAAAAACTAAACAAGACCAAACTCCATTGTGGAAATATGTTCACAGGGCTGAAACAGGGAGAGGGGGTGGAACCACTAAATTTCATTGCCCCCATTGCAACACTGACTACACAGGCTCATACACCCGTGCTAGAAGACACCTCTGCGGGAAAAGGCCATGGGATGGAGAGAAACAAATAGGAATCAAAACTTGTGACAAGGTGTCAACAACAGATAGAGCCAAATACATAAAGGAAGAGGAGGACGCCCAATACAGAGCAAAAAGATCAAGGGGTTTCTTTGAACCAAGCTCACAAAGAACTCCTTCAGCATCCTCCCAAGGCAGTGGATATGGACATGGAGGCACAGGGTCATCATCTTTACGCCGTAGAACCATATCAGATTTCCTTGATGAGGGGTGTAGGAATGATGTGGATTCAAAAGTTTACAGGTTCCTCTATGCATGTGGGATACCATTCAATGTTCTACGCTCACCTTATTGGCACGAAATGGTTTCTGCCATAAATGATGCCCCTAAAGGATACAAGAGCCCTGGGTATGACAAGGCAAGAACTGTTGGCCTTGATCATGAAAAAGCAAAAATATCACATTCTTTGAATAAAATGACAAGTTCTTGGACTGACAATGGGGTGTCCATTGTATCTGATGGATGGACAAATGTAAAAGGCAAGCCATTGATAAGTGTTCTTGCTGTGTCTGTTAGTGGTCCCATCTTTCTAGCTGCACATGATTACTCAGACAAGTTCAAGATCGCTATCAACATTGCAGAAGCATTGCTTGAAACAATTGAGCGTATTGGCCCATACAATGTCATCCAAGTCATCACTGATAATGCTCCTAATTGTAAGGCAGCGGGAGCAATTATTGAGGATAAATACCCGAACATATTTTGGTCTGGATGTTTGGTTCACACATTGAACCTTCTGTTGCATGATATTGTCAAAAACAAAAATGAACAATACCAATGGATTGGTGATTTGTACAAGAAAGGAAAAAAAATGATAAAATTTATTACAAATCATAGCAATACCCATGGCCTTTTCCGCAGTCACTCGAGATTGGAGTTGCTGAAGATTGCGAGGACTAGATTTGGTAGCTATTACCTCACCTTCAGGCGCCTTTTGAAGGTAAGAGAGGCATTAACTAGCATGGTATCAAGTCCACATTGGCAGGTGTTAAAGGAAAGGGCTACAAATGTAGCTGACATTGCAGGTTTTGAAACGGTGGAGGAGGCCGCTCTTGATGGGCAGTTTTGGACAACTGTGAGACAGGTATTGGATTTCACCAAGCCAATTTATAACATGATTCGGTTTGTAGATACAGACAAACCAGTGATTGGCGAGGTGTATGAGCAAATGGATACCATGTTGGGGGAAATAAAAGACATTGTTCATAACAAAGATCCCGACTTGTACAAACTGATTCACGATTGTGTGTGTGAACGGTGGAATAGGCTTAACCTTCCACTACATTGCTTGGCGTATATCCTTACGCCAAAATACTACTCAGATTCTTGGTTGGGCAAACCTGCAGCAGGGGGTGGTGTTAGGACCAAACCCCATTTAGATCGAGAGGTAACTAGAGGATATCTGGAAGCATTAGAAAAGTTGGTGCCTGACAGGGAGGAATGTGTAGCTGTGCGCCTTGAAATAGGCAGATACTTCACTGGCAGTGGTTTGTATGGTAACTTCCATGCAATGGATGACAAAGATAAATTTGATTCTCTCACATGGTGGGAAACATATGGCGGCCACAGACTTTTGCGAAAATTGGCAATAAAAGTTCTTTCACAAGTTGTAAATTCTTCTTCTGCAGAGAGGTGTTGGAGCACCTACAGTTATATACATAATGTGAAAAGAAACAGGCTCAACGAAAACCGAGCAGAAAGCTTGGTTTATGTGCACTACAACTTGAGGTTGTTGAGCCATTACTGTGATCGGGCTAATGAAGATCCCACATATAAAATTTGGGACAATCACCCTGAGGACGACAATTTGGAGGATGGCATTGTACATATGGAAGAACTAGAAGAGGAGCTTGTACGGGATGAAGCTGAAGCAGCTGCAGCAGCCATGGCACCTCCACCTCCACCATCCAGTAGCAGTTCTCGGGGCCCGAGTCTTGTTCCATTGCTGTCACCACCTCCATCGGCACCCTCGCGTGGAGGCTCTAGTTCTGGTCGTCGGTCTGGGCAGGAGACTCCTAGAAGACCACCACGACCTACTTATACTCCTGGAGACTCTCGTGGCAAGGGCCACTTGTAGATTTACAGTTTACTTGTCTTTTTTAGTTTCTATTAGACTTGTCACTTTAGTTTTCATAACTGTTCAGTGTTGAGTTTTGAGTCCTTGACTCTTGACTCTTGACTCTTTCATATCATTATGACATTATGATATTTTTTGTAAACATTATATCACAGTGACAATGAAAATTTGAAGTTTGAAGTTGGGCCTTGGCAATTATAACTCATTGGTAATGATTGTGAATTATGAATATGATGCTTTGTGAAAGACTAGTCACTAAAGTTGTTTCATTTCATCTCATTATTCATGTTTCATTTTATAAATTTTTAACATTTCATATCATGTTAACAGTTAGAAGTTAGGAGTCAGGACTTAGAAATATCTTCGATATTACTTCTTGTAATGGTTAAACTTGGCTTACAAGTACAACTTGTTACTTTGGTGATCAATGATGATAAATGTTATTGAATTTTCAATTCTGAAAGCTTGAAGTTGAAACTTTAATATTGAATTTGATGAATCATGATTTATAAGACTCAATATGTTGCAGTTGTAATATGTATTTTAATTTTACTAAGGTTGATGACGATTATAATTTCTAGATGATTGATGTGATATGGTTCAATGATCAATTTATGTTTTTTTATGTTTTTTATGTCTATTTCATCATTCTACATGTTTTTGTTGACATATATGTATCAAAAATTAAAAAATATAAAAAATATATATATTTTTAAAAAATCGCTCCGGATTCGCTCCCAAACCGGGAGCTTCTGAAAATGGTCGCTCTCGCTCCCGCTTCCGCTCCCGCTCCCGCTCCCGCTTCCGCTCCCGCTCCCCGCTCCCGCTCCCGCTCCCAAGTAACATTGGTTAGAATTAAAATACAAGGGTTAGTGGAGAAATAATTTACAAATATTTACACTATTTACAAATGTAAATTAGCTCTTAATAGCATGTAAATTTCGTTATAGCACAAGAGGAGAGAGAGAGATTATATTTTTTTAGAGATTTTAAAATAAACGACGTATGTAAATGAATCACCGGTCCAAACCCTCCTACAAAGTACCCTGCAAAATGAAAGCTCAGAATCCAAACACAGTCGATTCTTCTCCACAGTATGTGAACTTGGAGACCAAGGGCTAGCGTACTTGTAGATCTCTATTCAAACTTAAAAGATGAATTGTTAGATCATGAGGGATCTAAATCTACGGGTATAGATCTAAACCCAACACATAAGGCACAATACCTGTACCAACAAATTTTCTGTCTTGCAGCAAATGAAATAAAAATTTATAAAGCATACATAATATAAAGTATGAAAAATTTCTAACACACCACAAATCTGCAAATAGAAGAACACCATGAATTGAAACCCCAAAGTCTTTCTATTATGAGAAATACAATTCTAGTAGAGAAAGGCTCAGTACATGCATTATAGATTACATCATCCAAAGATGAAATGAGGAGCTTCATAGCTTCCTTATATAGAAAATGAGAGAAGAAAAACCCCTCCAAGTGGAAATAACGACTAGTTGGCTTGATCCTCGTCAAAATAATCTCATCTGTTGATCTTCCTTTGAAAATAACTTGATCTCCATTGTTGATTTTTTATTTTTGAAGAAAAATTCGAATTTCTCTTAAAATCCCTTTTTTATTAATCCAAAAAATAATATTTTGGACTAATATCCTCAAAAAATTCACTTTGACTTAATCGCCAAGGTCCAAGGGGTCAACTTTTCTTAAAAAATCCATTTTTCGCTGGTGGAGGACCTCCAAAAATTAATTCTTTTTTGACCCACAAATTTTTGATTATTTTCCACTTGGAGAGAGTTTAATTTCTCTCAAATTATCTTTTGACTCAAAATTAATTTTCAGGCAAATTATTTTCTTTTTATTTTTGTCAGAAAAATTAATTAGAAGACTCAAGATGGGATTAATTATTTTTTCCACCATCAAATATTTTAGCCATGGTGTCTAACTATGAGTAACTATGCACTGAAATATTTTTACAAGATATTACAATTTAATTCAACCCTTAGAAGGGGAAATACACATTTAGACATAGACCCTCAAGACATTACCCAATTTTGTGACACAATATGATCTAGTATGAAAAATACATAGACTTGATAAACACTAGGACTCACCTAAGACCTTGTCAACAAATTCCACCCTAGCTTTGGGGTATATCTGGGAGAAAAACTCCGCTGATTATCC
The DNA here is from genome assembly GCA_031772625.1 of Pinus tabuliformis. Taxonomy (NCBI): domain Eukaryota; kingdom Viridiplantae; phylum Streptophyta; class Pinopsida; order Pinales; family Pinaceae; genus Pinus; species Pinus tabuliformis. The sequence goes on along the minus strand of CM062805.1, from coordinate 997,304,670 downwards.
ATGTTTACAAACACACATAATTCGGGGAGGTTAAAAAACTCCCTAGGATGAAATCCTTTGACAAAAATCATAGGCTTACCTAGGTGTTGTTACATGGCTTTATAGTCATACTAGAATCATTTACAATAATAAGAGCATAATTTGGGTTTACAATGACAAACATTAATGCTGAATGATGACTTTGATCTTCGAAAATTTTTGTCCATTGCTTTGTGCCCTACTTCTTGGACTATTGACAGTGTGGTCAACAAAGTCTAAGGAACAACCACTATGGAGATATCAAACCCTAGAAGGTAAGGGAAGAAAACCCTAGTTTTCCCAAAACCCTAACTATCACTTTTGTGAGGGGATAAAAATCAAGAGGAAAGCTCCCTAGGATGTCCTTAAGGGACGTCCAAGGTTATTTAATTAAAGCATACAATATTCCACCAAAATTCCATATAAACATAAGCAATAAAACTAGAACATAGAAACCCTACCAAAAAATATCCGCACGCAATAATCATTAAAAGATATTCAATAATAAAGATACTCACAAGATATGCATGAACAAACCTATTATTATCCCAAAGTGACATCTCCACAACCAAGACTAGTTTGCAATAACATGATTATCCACAAATATCATGTCTCCACAAGAATATAAGGGTACAAAAACTAGGACGAAATCCTCTAAGGAAGCTAAAATAGTCCACAAATGATGATGGAAATGAGATATGAGGTGACCTCTATTTATATGATATCAACCTCACCTAATATTAGCCTAAGAAGCCGCTAAACAAGTTTGACAATAAAATAATCTTGGGTTACAAGCCAACCCATTGGCTCAATGCAAAATTATGCCTCAAAAGACCCACATGTGTGAGCTGTAAGTCTCATAACGCTGATGTCATGCCCTTTTTTGGCTCCGAATGTCATGTCAAGGTAAGATGAAGGTTGAATTGTGTCTACATGTCAGGATCATCCATCATTTTGAGGAGTGTCCCTCAAATCAACTTCAAAGCAACTCCAGGGGTATCAGGTTTTGCTGGGGTGTCAACTCGCCATCTAATGGTCAATTCAATGCCTCTTCTCTTTGGTGTTGGGGATCAATCAGGTGCAACAAGCCCTCCTTAGTCATATCAAGGAAGACCATCCTCATCTCGACTCTAAATCATGGCCTGCCTATCAAGTTGTGTCAAGGCCAGCTTGGTGGCATCCTAGGTCCAGTGGTGCAATCATCAAGAATCCTGTGATATTCCTACTTAGCAATTTTGCCAAGTAAATTACCATTTTTGCCAATTTTGAAGTTTTGCCATCTTAGACTTAGTAAAAGTGGGTAGGAGGGCCCTGTTACCCACCACTTTGTGGGTGATATCCCTAGGAGAAATTTTTCTCCATGATGAACCTCATTCGATAGCCAACAACCCCTTGTAGCCTCCTACTAGCTCGTTGTGCCATTTTTTTGCCACCTGAGCTAGCCATGTGGTCCCTCACCCACCTATATTGATCGTATGTTTGAAGGTGGGCCTCCCGAATCTAAAGGTATGTCTTGTCATTTGGTAATTGAGTATTGGGTTTACTTATCATGGATACTTCTTGGTATGGATTAAGGTATGTTGAGTTAAAATGTGAACTATGCTAAAAATGCCTAAATGTGATACAAGTAAGTTTTCCCAAGAGATATTTTCAATGCTTCAAAATAATGGAAATGAGATAATGCTCAAAGTAAATTGCAAATGTAACTTCAATTGGAAAAAGAAATTAGCTTGAAAGTGAATTAAAGTGATGCAAGTAAGTGTATTGATGCTTTGCAAAAGGAAATTGCCTCAAGTAAATGAAAGTGCTCACAATGATACAACTTGAAAAAAGTTCTCTCAAACTTGTACAAGACATATAAACATAAGCTTCATAAATAAATGGAATTGTAAATTGCTCCAAGTAAATGCCACAAACCATAAACTTATAGCAATTGAAAATGAGATGAAGCTAAAAAAAATGAAATGCTTGCTTGTAAAGTATGCTTGGAAAATAAGTGAGCAAAATAACAAATGAGCCTATAGTGAGGCAATTGTAAAGAAAGCAAATAACTCCAAATACTTGTATGTAAGAAGTGGGTTGCTCTAAAACAAGATATCAACTTGTACTTCAAAGCAAAATAAAATGCAACGCATCAAATGAACTTGTAGCAAGATCTCACGGAGAGATCGAAATGTGATTGTGAAGTTGTGTTAATTTTAAAGCATTCAAAATGAGCTAAAAATGAAAGTTAGAAAAAATGAAATGCAAAATTAATCCACTCATAGAAAATCTTCCTCCTAAATAAGGAGAAAGGATGCCTTGGGAAAAAACCCAAGCTCCTACAACAAAAAAAGATTTTTTATTATGATATTACAATGGAGTTATAACCTCTTAGAGGGCTGACGAAAAGGTGAAGGGAATTTGTACAAGATTGAGAGCTAGAAATAGCTATAATATCCCTCCAAACAATAGCAACCTCAAAAACCAAAGAAGACTTTCTAAAATCAGAAAATTACAATCTCCACAAGGGCCCATGACCTAGCCTTCTTTGCAGCTCCTTCTAGTGTCCACGACCTCTTTGGAATAGATCTTGAATGCTTGAGAGGTCCTAGAAGAGAGGTAGTTAGAGTTTTCAATAGTCTTTCCTCAAGACACTTGTGTCAAAACTCCAACTATGGGCTGTAAAGCTAAGACAAGATTAGTGTAAAAAGAGCATGTAAGTATGATACAAAATAATACACAAAACCAAATCAAGTGATGGGAGTGAACCCCATCACTTGTCTAGTTTGGGAAAGGCTCTTAGATAACTTAAAAATCAATGAAAGCACAATTTTTTAAAGAGTTTTAAATTTTAGAAGTATTTGCTTGTATACAAGCGATGTCGAAAAGAGCCGTTGCACAAAATCACTTCGTAAGATGAACTATGGAATTCAAAGAACCAATGAGAGTTCTTTGCAGAATGTGTCAAGAGTGGGTTGGTCTCTCCAAATATTTAACCTCACGCTTGATATTTGATCCAACAAGATTTTCCTCTGCAAAACTTCAATCAAACATTAGTCCGATATAGATCTAGCAAATAAGCAATGATAAAAAAACTCTGAGAAATTTATTGGAAAATAGCTAAAGATTTCTACACCTAGAGCATATTCCTGTATCAATTGCGAATGTAAGATAGCTTTACATTAACAAATTTACAGGAACATATGAAAATAACATAAATCAAAGCATAAACAAAAGAAATTATACCAATAGTGAGCCAATCATCATACTCCAATGGAACAACAACTCATGAATGAACCCCAAAGTCTTTTATTGCAATTGAGAACAAGTGTACGTAAGAGTAAAGCTTCCCCAAGTACAATAGCTTGTAAAAATGATACAAGCAACCAAGTGACAAATAGCCATGGAGAAGATCCCAAGGGAGGAAATCGAACTCCAAGTGTGAGGAATCCAATCGAATTCCATTGGTGACATCAAGATCTCCTCAAGCAAAATCGAATTCTCCAAGTGTGCATACAAGCAAATCCAAGTGTGAACCAATCAAGGAGTTAACTCATGTCAAACTCCATGATCAAACCATGTGATGACACCTCATCCTCAAGGAATGCGTTGATCCTCCTCTAGCAATTGCGTGGGCCTCCTTGGGAATTGCATTGATCCTTCTCTAGAGTGTGAGTGTCAAGTGTGAGAGTTAATAGGAGTGGTATTGGAGACATGTTTCCATAAAAATCTGAATCAAATATTCTGTAAGGTGTCCCCTCATGTGCATTAACTCCAAGGAATTTGATTTTCCAAGTAAGCAACTTCCTCATTTATCGTTAAAATTTCAATTTCCTTGAGTGGGCCATGTATTTATGCTGCAAGGTGCCAATTCATCTTCCACTTGTCCTTCGACTTGAAATAATTTCCAAGTCTTTTTCATTTCATTTTGTCACATGGAGCTATTTATTTTTCTCCATTTAATTTATTTATGGTTTAATTTATTGTTAGATTTCCTACTAAACTTAGGAAAAATGGGTTTTGAAGGTCTAAAACTTATTTCTTACCCCTTAATATGTGTGTTAGTAGAAAGTTGAGGTGTAATTTTGAGCACACATACCTCATATAACTTCTTTAGACATCACTTATTACATATTACATTACGTTTTTATTCAAATTTTGCCTCGTAAGAATTTTTTTTTTTTTTAAATGACCCCTTGACCTAATCAAATTCCACGAAATTTTACGAGTGATTGAGTATGATAATATACAATGACTATAGACACTAGGGCTCACCCAAAGCCTCGCCTTCAAGCTGTACTTTGGCTTTGGGGTTATGCCGTGAGGAAAAACTTTAATTAATTATTAAGTCCCTGTAAGGATATAATAATTAACCAAGTGAAAAAAAACCTCCCAGAGTAAACTCACTCGATGACAAGGTCCCAAGTTATCTAGGCCTGTTACATGACTCAACTCATCATATTAGCATCACTTTAGATCATCCCCGCAGGGCTTATGGAATCCGCGTACAACAAAAGAGGATGAGAAGAAGAAGTAGAGTTGAAAAGCTTTGGTGATATGATGATCTTTGATGGTACATGAAGCCTCTGATACATCCTTGTGCATGGAGTCTTCAAATTTCTTTGGGTACACTTCAATGGTCAACATGTTACACTCTAGTGTGCCTTTTACTTCTCTATAAAAATGCTTTTTATTTTGGGTGCATAGCTCAAGGGTTAGAGCTTGCTCTTTATGATGTAGCATTCAATTTTACTCCTTAAGGTGAGACAATTTATCACTCATCAAGGTTGTGACATGCAAGTGTCCCTTTTGACGAAATGGAGCATCAAGTGCTCAAGAACTAGGCGATGGCTAATGAGGAGAGTAGAGCTCATGCTAGGCTTTTTCCCATGTACTAACTTATGTCCCAACCGTCTTCTGCATTTTTGATTTTCTTCTTTTTCTGTCATTGTGGCCATAATATGTTTTTTTAATTTTTTAGCTACGCCAACCTTTAGGGAAATGTTTCCTTGCCCTACTCAAGGATGTGGATAAGTGGGTGCCAAATCCCAATGAACCAATGACAAGTTAGACCCAAAGAATGGAGGTGGTATTTAGGGGTTTGTAATGTGAGATGGAAAGTGTCAAGTATGGTGTAGGGAAAATGAACACACTATTTCAATTCGGGTTTTCCAAGTAGTGCCCCTCCTATAACCCTAAGGCCTCAATGGATGTCCCATTGGAGTAAGGCTACAAATTAACCCCCTTAGTAAGGTGAGAGAACATATTTATGGTAAAGATTGGTCAATCTTCTAGATCAACCGTTTATCCATACTAAATGCCCCAAACAAACATATATAAGCATCCAATTGCAAAATGATCAAAGTATCTTTTGAATAGCACCCCACCTTCATCGAAGAGGAAATGTAGGATGGTGAGAGGTATGTGGCTGATGTAGATGGTGGAGGCACATGGCATATCATTATCAAGAAGTGAATGTCAAGGATTGCTGACTAGATGGCTATCCAAATTAAGAGAAAATTTGTCTCCCATGGCTTTGTTTAGAAACCAAGTGTAATGTAATCTGACACTTGATTCCTCTTCTTGATAATTACATGTCAAAGTTTGTGTTGAAAAATGTGTAACTAGGTTCGGTCTTCATAAATATGAAATGTACTTTCGATTCTTGTATATTGTAAATGAAAGAAAAATTAATATTATTATTCCTGGGGCATGGGTTTCATGCTCAAGGTCCTTTATTTTAGAGGTCAAGCACCCATTGAGTGCTTCTAGGGTTTGTCATAGATCAAGAAGTCAAAAGAGTCATTGTCATAAGTTGAAGACCCCATCGGGCACATTGTAACTTACAAAGAAAATTATTTTTGTCATTAAAAGTGTCAAAATACTCTTTAAGACCAAGTCGACCTATTTTGAGGAGCCACATCTTGTGAAAATTTCTGAATCTACACATCAGAAATCCTATTGCAATCACTGGTTTATCATCTCCTACTTGTTTTTACATTCAACAATTTATTTAATTATTTAAATACTGATGAAAAACACCACTGCAGACTACACTGACATACAGATCATAAACTGAAATAGATATGAGACAAACACACAAGGGACACTATTATTTTTGGACAAACGTCCCCAGAAAAACCCAATGTAGGAAAACCGGTGCAACAACTCTGAGGGTTTTCTATTATTAAGTAGTAGTTTTGAATACAACTCTGGATGCCCTCTCGGCCATCCAGTTACAAAGATAAAATATACTAGTAGAAACCTAAGTGAGATTACCTCACTTCGCCCGACAAAATCTCTTCGATTTGGCACTTGACTGACTATCCTTGGCTACAATTGCGCTGCCCCTTCGCATTAGCTGCATGGGCCTGCGTGGAGTACACTGAGACATTGCGTCAGCTATGCGCTACCTCCTCTCCCTCCTGGAGCTTTGACGTCAGCCTTCTCGGCTGATGCTACTGCTCCCCGGCTGAATTCAGACTTCTGTTGGAGTGCAACTCCTCCCTTGTGCTGGCACTACGTCAGGCAATGCATGGGCCCTTTTGGCTTCAGCATCAACCTCCCTTGGTCTGCGCTGCCTCCTTTGTCTTATCTTTGCCTCTCTTTGCTGTGTATTCGAGGTCCTGGAGAAGATCCTCCAACCCCAACTATCCTTGGCCCTCTGCTGCAACTCAGATCACCAGTTCGATTTCCTTAGCAAACCACGCCCTAGAAAAATCGAACTTCTTTGATCTCTTGGTGTATCTCCAACTGACCCTCAAGCCTCCTCTTATACTTTTCCTATTGATGAATCAATGACCGAGATTAAGTCCCTAATCAACGGCTAAGATTAAAACAAACTTGATCCTCGTCTCTCACCCATACTTTAATTAATACCCATTAATATTTTTATTTTCCTAAGTTTTGACTTAGGAACCCATTAAAAATATTAATTATTTTAATAACTCCTCATCCGGGTGGAATTTCTCCAAACGATTTATGGGTCTTGGAGATCTCATGTGTCTTAGCCCCTCCACAAAATTTTAGAGTGAGAGCACATCCGATGCTACCCAAAATCAACCCTCCCTCTTAGCGAGGAATGTGCTCTAACAATACTTCTCAATAGAAGTATTACACTGATCCACTGCATCAGTCCTCTATGCTGCTGATGCTTGGCCTGCTGCCCTTCATCCATTGCACTACTGCATCCTGTATTGCTACCCATGACTCTGCCACTGTCACTGCTACATCTGTACTGCAACTCCCTCTCAAAATGTTGCATCGTGTTGCCCATAGCATTGCCACTGCTAACTGTTGCACTGCAACTCAATTACTGTGAAGTAAGTAACTGAAACTTTGCCCAAAAACTGACATGCTGGTCAGTATGGATGCCTTGTGATGCTGAACCTAATTTGTATTGACCCTCTGCTGCTACTGCGCTATTGCGTTGCTGCAATTTGCTCTGTGCCTCTCGCACTGCTACAACATCCACTGCGCTGCTTTAGACTTAGGCACTCTAGCTCTGCTATTGTTGCTCCATCACACCTCGCACCAACCAACACTTGTCATTTTGTTATTGTCGTTAAGGGCTCCCGTCGCCGTATGTGATCCAAGAGTTTGGGCACCTCAAGGATCTTGCCCTCGTGTAGTCCTCCCGACTACATCTCTATGTCACCCCACCTCTTCTCTAGAGGTGCATGAGCACTCATGGCACAATCTTCATCATCATCCTCCTTGTTAGCCTTCGCTGGAGCAACCTTCGACTCAGAAGCCTCTTCCTTGCCCTTCTTTCGGGGGCATTGAGTGGCGAAATGTCCTAGTTCACCACATCTGAAGCATCTGACCTTGGTTATATCCTTTTTCTTCCTTTTCTGCTGCCCATGCTGTCCCGATGATGCGAGAGCTGTATCCTCCTCCTCCTCCTCCTCCTCCTTGATCCTGGCTCCTTTGCCACTACTTCCTGCCTTGGTCAGCCTCCTGATATCTTCTTGTCGAAGAGTTGCCCACATTTCCTCCCAACTGGGGAGAGAAGCTCTGCCCAAGATACTCTGGACAAATGTCTCCCAGTCTTCGGTGACTACATTCAGAGCAGTCCTGACCATGAACTGAGGATCTGGTGTAGACCCCATGGAAGTCAACTGGTCTCGAATTCCTTGCAACCTGAGAATGAAGAGATCGATCTCTTCTCCCTTTTGCATCTGGTACTGTCTCAGCTGATTCTCCAATAGCATCTTCCTTTGAACGAAAGTCCCTTGGTACAAGGTGGTTAGCGTTTTCCACATCTCCCTTGTTGTGTCCTTTTCAATAATGTGTGGGACTGCATGATCTTTGACCTAATCTAGAATCATGCATTTAGCCTTCGACTGGGCCTCCTCGTACTTTTGCAGCGGATCAACATCGACCGGAACAACAACTACCTTCAAGGCATAGTCCTTGATGTGATTCTTGTCTAGGATTGCCAGGATCCTGGCCTTCCAGATGAAAAAATTGGATGCTCCATCCAATCTGTCCTGATCCCTTAGTTCATTGACTGCCATCTTTGCTAAAAAATATAGGACTGGTTCTCTTCTCCCTCTGCTGTTGTTAATCCAACAAGATTCGGATCTGGATTTCTTCAGCGCTAGAAATCCTCTAAGGAACAAGCTCCTCTAGACTCCCTCTGAGTCCTGATTTCCTTCATGGAAATCCTCTGGCCAAATGTCGAATCACTCCTCTCCAATCCTCCTTTGCTACTGCAACCTGGATCTAGATTTCTTTGGCTATAAATCTGTCAAGGCAGTGACTTCCTCTACCTCGGCTTTGTCTCCACAGACACTGTTTTGCACCAATAGCAACAACGTCCCACCAACTCCACTAATCGAATCTGCTCTGCTCTTCTAGCCCCGACAACTAACTGATTTGAGCCTCTCAGGCTCTGCGCCGGCCCAGGGCACAGTCACTACATGAGCTCCTCTCGGGTACTGCATCACCCTTTACAGGCTCGAAATGCTGACGCAGGCACTACATGAGCCTCTGAGTCACTTGGCTCTGCGTCACTCCTTTAGCTACTCCTCTGACTCTGAAACAACGCTGTTACTCGGGACAATTGCTTCTCTGCAGTAAATTCACTGGATCTCTTGGCTGATGTCTTCAGTGCCCTATGATCTGCAATGCTCTAATACCATGTGAAAATTTCTGAATCTACACATTAGAAATCCTAATGCAATAACTGGTTTATCATCTCCTACTTGTTTTTACATTCAACAAGTTATTTAATTATTTAAATACTGATGAAAAACACAACTGCAGACTACATTGGCATAAAGATCATAAACTGAAATAGATATGAGACAAACACACAAGGAACACTGTTATTTTTGGACAAACATCCCCTGCAAAACCTAATGCGGGAAAACAGTGCAACATCTCTGAGGGTTTTCTATTATTAAGTAGTAGTTTTGAATACAACTCTGGATGACCTCTCGGCTATCCAGTTACAGAGATAAAATATACTGGTAGAAACCTAAGTGAGACTACCTCACATCACTCGGAAAAATCACTCCAATCCGGCACTTGACTGACTATGCCCGGCTACAACTCCGTTGCCCCTTCGCATTAGCTGCGTGGAGCACAGTGAGACATTGCGTCAGCTTTGTGCTGCCTCCTCTGCCTCTTGGAGCTCTAACGTCAGCCTTCTCGGCTGATCCTACTGCTCATCGGCTGCATTCAGACTTCTGCAGGAGTGAAGCTCCTCCCATGCACTGGCACTGCATCAGGGAATGCGTGGGCCCTTCTGGCCCCAGCGTCAGCTTCCCTTGGTCTGCGCTGCCTCCTCTGGCTTATCTCTGCTTCTCTCTACTGTGTATTCAGGGTCCCGGAGAAGATACTCCAACCCCACTATCCCTACCCCTCTGTTGCTGCTCAGATCACCAGTTCGATTTTCTTAGCAAACCACCCCCCAGAAAAATCGAATATCTTTGATCTCTAGGTGTATCTCCAACTGACCCTCAAGCCTCCTCTTATACTTTTCTTGTTGATGAATCAATGACCAAGATTAAGTCTCTAATCAACGGCTAAGATTAAAACAAACTTGATCCTCGTCTCTTAGAAGCTTCTCACCCATATTTTTATTAGTACCCATTAACATCTTTATTTTCCTAAGTTTAAACTTAGGGACCCATTGAAAATATGAATTATTTTAATAACTCCTCATCCGGGTGGAATTTTTCCAAACGATTTCTGGGTCTTGGAGATCTCATGTGTCCTAGCCCCTCCGCAAAATTTTGGAGCTAGGGCACATCCGATGCTACCCAAAATCAACACATCCACCTTAAGAATCCTATATAAAGGAGGGAACTCGACCTCCTTGGAACACATTCATCACTCATTCATTCAAGCGAAGAAGGAAGACGAAGAAGGCACAGAGAATGAAAAGGATGAAGAAGATTTGTTTCTGGGCTAATTCTGTCTCACACGTGCGAAAAAGAAAACTAGGGTTTGCTGCTTCAAGGTTGAAATTCTCTATCTGCTGGAAGAGGATCAAAGTTGTTGGAAGAAGGACCCAATAGGTCATCTTCTAGCCCTAGACAAGGAAGCAAGGCAAGCGAAGTTGCTGGGAGGCCTTGGAAGGCTAATTTTGCTCACACGTGTGGAAGTAGTAGCAACTGTCAGGGGTTGAAAATTTCAGACTTGCAATGGGTGCCGAAATTTTGAAGCTAGGGGGTCGAAGTTGTGCTACTGGAAGAGATTTGACTGGGTTTGACTTGGACAAAGGAAGCACATCATCCAAAAGGGTTGGACTTGGTCTTGGAGGGTATTGGTCTTGGTCTAGAGGTCTTGGAATTCGTCAATTGAAGAATCTATAAGAAGAGAAGAGATTTGCGGGTTTTCCTCTCAAGTGGAGAGGTTTTGGCCCTGGCTTGCAGCCTACATTCTGTGTTCTTGTGTACTATTGTTCTTCTTGTTTTGGTAGCTGTTTGATGATATACAAATATAATAATAAGTGAAGAAGCTAATAAGTAAGAAAAGTAAAAAGACATCACAAACAATTATCAAGAAAAGAGAAATCATTCTAACTATTTCCCTATAGATTTCTCAACATGGTATCAGAGCTAAGGTTGGCTAAGGGCATAATGAAGATCTCTACTACACTAAAGAAGTTCCTAAAGAAGTGTACGAAGGTGGCAAATCAACTCAAGAAGGGCATCAAAGAAGTATGAAATCTCCTATTTTCTTCTGAGAAGGAAGTGACCAAGACATCTGCAAAGGATGAAGGATTATTCTCAGCACTCACTGGCACATTTCAAGATGAGAATATTTGGATGATCGATAGTGGAGTATCAAGCCATATGATTGGTCAACATAAGCAATTGAAGACATTATCAAAGGACAAGTCCTCCTAATACTTAGAGCTTGGTGATAATAAAAGCTACCGTTTGAGAGGAATTGGATCAACTTAACTTGAGTTGGAGAATGGAGGAAACATTCATCTCAACAACATTTTATTTGTTCCAGGTTTGCACAACAATTTACTTTCCATTTCATGTCTAGAAGACAAGGGTAATAGAGTTGCTTTCATTGATGGAAAAGTTGTAGTATGAAGCAAAAACTCAAGCATAGAAGATGCTAGAATGATTGGGATCCGTGAAGGAAGACTACTGATTGATAACTCCCCTCGCTCAAGCTCTGGTTCACATTGAAATTAGCCCATGTGAACTTTGACATAGAAGATTTGGTCATCTCCACTACAAAATCTCTCCAACGCTAAATACCATGGTAAATGGCATCCCAAAACAAAAAGAAGATCATGAAAGAGTTTGCAAGGGATGTGCATTGGGTAAGAACACCAAGAGACCATTTGGAAGCAGTGCTTCAAGGTCAAAATAATTCTGGGATCTTATTCATTTTGATGTTAGTGGTCTTGTTGTCGCCCGTATTGTACAGGCACCACGACAACGCTCAAGACGGGGGTTGTCACTTTGATCCCCACCCACTCCGTTCTAGCTGTCTCCCAACAACAGGGTATGGGGGTAGTCCTTGTGGAATGAAGTGAAGGAAAGAAAGTTGAGAATCAACTTACTTGGGAGACGCGGATGAGTGGCTTAGCCACTTGGTTGAATTTAAGCAAGATAATTGATTTAAATTAGACTTTTCTATTATGAGACCAGTGCCTTAATGGAGTCACAAATTCTTGCTTCTGATGGATTGAAACCAAATCACTGGATGGACACCTACTGCTTGAATGATTGACTAACCTATATGATGTGCAAATCCTAGGACCTATGTGAGATGCAGTGATCTTGGTAAATTTAGTTAAATACCTAGTCTAAGTGTAACCTTCCTTTAATTATTTTGAAGCTGGGCTCTAAGGTAGGTTGTGGGAAGGAGGCTAACAGGAAGCACGCTAGGGCCTAATTAACGATACTTTCTATTAGGCTTCTATCACCCGATGCCTCTGGCGCTGCAGAGACTGTGGCTCCGCCAACTGCAAGGTCACTGTGTTAATCACAAAAGAGTTGCCGAGGCCCCTCAATCTAGATAAGAAGGGTTGACCTATGTCTCTATCAACCTAGCTTATGCTAGGAGGTAAACTATTAATGCAAATCCAGGCCTAGAATGCTTATGCAAGAGATAATGAGTGAGATTTATCTTGAGTTAAGTTTTTATTAAGTTGTGTAAGTACTTTGATTAGAAACCTTTAAAGAGTACTTATTAGTTGTGAAATGCAATCTTAAACAAGATAAATTGCTTATAAATACAAGTCCAAATTTCAACAATATTTCACAAGATACCAAGATACCCAAGATGCCAAATGCTAACAAGATGTTGATCACAGATTTATGACAGTTTATATCAGCAATACTACTTCAGAAAATTCAGATTTATAAGTGTTGTAGCAGCAGTGCATCAACTACTTCAAATGACAAACCTGCCCAACACATTGAAATATAAAATTTCCAATTTAACCAGCAATGTAAATTAGCCCCTTTAGCACACTTCATGATGGTGTATTTAGCAATATTTCAGATATGATTTTGAAATTACAGTAGTAAGTAAAGATAGATTAGCAAGATAAAAATTGCCCAAGCTATATATCCAATATGCCAAAAAATAGCAGAATGCACAAGAACTTGAAAATTTTAAATTTAGGGCTCTTGGTTAGTTTGCCTTCGCAATTTTCAGATCTAATATGAATATTACAACAATGAATTAAAAAATAGAAAATTCGCCAAACTTGAAAAAAATTTTGTTGAGTTTTTTAGAGAATATGATTCAGAAATTTCAGAATTGATAAACTAATTACAACAATAAGTTAGTCACAGATCAGTGAGCTAAAAACACTGAAAATGCTGCCCCAAATGTCTAAAAATAGTAAGCTTTTGCCGGGGAACTGAAAATTCAAATTTTTTAGTCTTTATCAAGTATATGCTTTAAAAATATTTCAGACTTGAATTTCACAGTTATGCAGTAAATTCCAACAAGCTAAAATGTTAGATCTAGGTCAAATTAGAGATGCCCAAGTGGCCAAAACTTGTGAAAACTTAGATTTTGCAATTTTAATCGATTTTGACCAATTAGAATATGATTTTAGGGCCTAGAAATTAATGATTTAACTGTTGTAATGAAACTGAAGCAAAATAAGGGTTTGGAGGTCAAACCCTAGGCCCAAGGCCTTGAAGATCCCACCATTGAAAATCGTTGAAACTTTGGGATTACTTTGCTGCTTGCTAGATATGAATTTTGAGACCTTAATCTTGCAAAACCGCCAAGTATTTAGCCTTAAATCTTTAGATTAGGGTTTCAGGTCAATTTTGGGGCAAAAGAGGCCAAAATTTGGAGAACAAGGACAAGGGAAGCGAATTTGCGGGGATAAATGGGTTAGGATGATAGATCGTGTCACAAGGACACTGGAAATGGCCAAAAAGGGCCAACGCTTTGCCCAATGAGGCTAGCGTTTGGGAAAACAGGGTCAAGGGGCTTAAGGAAATGCCTAAGGCCTATGGTCTAGGGCCTAAAGGCCACAAAAAGGAGGGATAAGGGTCGAGGGGAGAAAGGAGAGGGAGAGGAGGAGGAGAAGGCTGGACGGCGGGCCGAGGAGGCCTCACAGAGGAGGATGGAAGTTCGAAAAGGGAGCCGCAAGGATTCTAGGGCTTGCGGCTAGGGGAAGGAAAGGAAGTCCTAGCCCCTAAGGGTCACGACTAGCCTCGGGAGGCCGAAAAACCAGGACGCAGAGGGTAGAAAGAGGGCCACTGTGGGTTTGATGGGCAAAATTGAGATAAAAGCTCTGATTTTTATGTTTCAGCTCTTTGATTTTCTGAAAATTCTTCTGTGTGAACCCTACAAAAAATTCCAAGAGATTAGATATTACCTTCAAGGGCCTAGATTTAGCTCTTATTCCACTTAACTCCTTGATCTAACCTGTAAAAATGAAAATAGAGACACCCAAAACCCAAATATATACAAAATAAATCTAAAACCCCAACCCAAATTAGAAAAATAAATTACAATTACAATTACAATTTTATTTACAAAATATACATGGGTTTTTAAATGGATTTTGGGAAAATAATCTTTATAATATTTTTTACTTGAAAGAATGGCTAAAACGCTTCAGAAAAATTAATGATCACTATAGCCCAAGCAGAGGTTAAATCCACCATATAAAAGCTAGAGATACAAGCAAAGTAACCCTTGTCCACTGTGTGAACTTGGAGACCAAGGATCGAGTACCTGCAAACACTATGTATTATCTCAAAATAATAATCATAAAGCACCACATAGGAAGCCCGTAGTCAATACATACCACAAATCAATGAAACAAGAACACCTCGAGTTGCACCCCAAAGTCTTTTATTATGGTAGAAAAAATAGTTCCCAGCGGGACAATAGTTTACACAATGCTTCAACAACAATTCTAGCCAGAGATCAAGATGACTAGAGACTCAAATGACTCTCTAATTTATAGATAAATCCTCCAAATGGAAAAATAACGGCTAGTTTCTTTGATCCTTGTCAAAATAATCTTGGCTGTTGATAAATACTTCAAGATCTTTTAATCTTGGCCCTTGATTTCTTATTTTTGAGGAATTTTCGAATTTATCATTTAATTCCATTTAATTAGTTCAAAAATAATTATTTAAAGCTAATTTCCTTAAAAAATTGACTTTGAATTAACCATCAAGGTCCAAGGGTCGAAATTTTCTTGAAAAAGACAATATTCCCTTGGTGGAGGACCTCTAAAAATTGATTCCTTCAAGACCCACGAATTTTTTCATTTGGAGAATTTATTTTCCTAGACAATTTAATTTTGACTCTAATTAATTAATTTTCTGGCTTATGGTTTAATTTAATTTTGTCAGAAAAATTAATTAATTTACATGAGGAGATTACTTATTTTTCCAACTCTCTAATACATATGATTTTTCTTTTACAAAACTCAAAGAGGTAATACATATTCATCTTAAACCTTCAAGAGACGTAACCCATCCGCGACTTAATATGATCTAGTAAACCATGTGATTTGTAATAAAATAATTTAGCCAATTAGCTTAAATTATTCCCAAACCATTTTTACATCAGATTCGACTAAAACACTAGGACTCACCTAATAATTCGACAATGAATTTCACCCTAGCTTTAGAGGTTTAAGCTGGAGGGAATAACTCTTCCGATTCGCCGTGTCGAAAAACACAAGTAATCAATGAGGTTAAAAAACCTCCTAGGATGAAATTTGTCATCAAATTATAGGCTTGCCTAGGTTGTTACATAGACTCATGGTTTTACTAAGATCATTTACAATATATAACTTGTAGAATGGGGTGACCATGACTCACAGACTGCTGATATGTGATCCGATCCTTGTTGAAAAAGTTGGTACTTCTGTTTCCCTCGTACTTTGATAATTTGAGTGCAACATCTGGCTCCATATGGGGACACGTTGCTTCCAAGAAGTAACGTGAGAATCCCATAATTCTGCATCCAAGGAAACAAAGTCCATCAAATAGATATCCTTTCAATATCGAAACCATTATGCATAGATAGAAAATATCGCTGGAATAGAGGATCTATCCTATCAAACTGAAATATGAAAAACATGATATAAATGCGTGAAATAAACTAGCTAATGACATAAATGAAAGGGAATAGGGTTAGAGAGACTATACAAGAAGGCATCGATTATGAAGAGACATTTTCTCCAACAACAAGACATACAACTATTCGATCATTGGTCTCTTTGATAGCATCGATGGAATGGAATATACATCAAATGTATGTTAACGCTGCATTCTTGAATGCCACAATTGATGAGGAAGTCTATATAGAGAAACCCTTGGGATTTGAAGTCAAAGATAGAGAGGCATATGTTTGCAGGTTGAAGAAGGCATTATATGGCGTTAAGCAGGCACCAAGGGCATGGTATGCAAGGATGGATGCATACCTTCAAAGATTGGGCTTCACAAAAAGGTCTGCTGATCCGAAACTACCCCAAACCACTGAGATGCTATCCCTTATGAATTTACACCCTTCTCTGATTTGATTCCAGTGCTGTGGCTCTCTCCCTCAATGCCCACGTGATGCTAGTCTAGCCCTTTGTGCAGTCCTCCAAGGTTGAGTTTCGAACTGCCCAAATGCTACACCCACCTGCTCCAAAATAACTCTCCAAGGTTGGATTCCTGATATACTCCAACTCTCCAAGTTTCTCTGGCAAGTGCTGCCCGAATGAACCCCTGATTACATCTACGTGTTCCCCTCTCTAGTGCCCTAGAAATACGCATTGCTAGTTTGTGGGCTGAGTGTGCTGACTATGAATTCTTCTCGGTGCTCCTTAAGGTCCTCTAAAAATGCCTTCCTAGGGTGACACTCGTAGTCCCCTAAAGGTAAGGTTGAATCTCTTGCCTGAGAGACTTGTGGCTAAATAGCTTGTTGACTCGGCTAAGCAACTCGAGCAAACAAGTGAATTCGATATGCAAGTATGAATGAATCCCCAAGTGAGGAGCTCTTCCTCCTTATAACTTTGTGGGCCTCCCTTTTCCTGAGGTGGGCCCCTCCACAAGCCATACGATTTCCCCTCCAAGGCAATTCGAATTGCCCAATGCGTTTTCCCATGTGGGTGGACGCCACCTTCCACTAAAAAATTAATCTAGCCTTCATTTCTTCTAAGTCCCTAAGTCAAAATTGCTTGGGTCCTTTACTTAACAAACTTTTGTACAAAATTGGGGAGAGACGAAAACCTGTTATTCATTTGGGAAGGGACATGACAGTTCTCTGCTCCCAAATGTTGCTTGCCCTAAAGCAACTTCAACGCTGGGTGCTCCAGAATGTGCTCACCCTCCCAGGTGGCATCCTCATCCTGCAGGTTCTTCCAACGCAACAAAATCTCCCTAATGGTCCTGCTCCTCAGCTTCCTCTCCCATCTCTCCAAAATGGCCTCAGGCTCCAAAACCAAATGGCCCTCATCATCCAACGGGGGTAACTCGACTACTGCTGTCACTTGTTGTCCCAACACCTTTTTGAGGCATGCAACATGGAATATGTTGTGAATCCCGCTCCCAGAGGCAACTAACTTGCCTGACTACCCTGTACGACCCATAAAAATGTGGTTGTAGCTTCTCGGCCCCCTTCTGCTTCAATGTGGATTACCTGTATGGCTATAACCGGAGGTACACCAAACCCCCCTCCTCGAAATGCCTCTCAGTTCAGTGCCTATTTGCGTACATCTCTCAATTATCCTTGAGAACCTTGAGGATGTCTTGGCTCTCTAGGATCCAATCTTTGGCCTTTGGGCCCGACTGTCTCCAAAAACAACGTCAGCAAAAGATAATGCATCATAACCATACAAGGCACAAAAATGAGTCATACCGATGGACGTGTGATGGGTGGTGTTGTAGCAATACTCACCTAAGTGTAACAATTGAATCCAAGCCCTCTACTGCCTAGTCACGTAGCTCCTCAGGTACCCCTCCAGCCACTGATTAACTCGCTCGGTCTAGCCATCTGTTTGTGGGTGGTAGCTCGTGCTAGGGGTGAGGTCAGTTCCAACCAACTTGAAGTGCTCTTGCCAGAATCCTCCCATGAACTTGTTGTCCCAGTCACTCACTATGTTTTTAGGAAGCCCGTGTAACCGGAAGACCTCATTGAAGAACAACTCTGTAACCTGTGAAGCCGAATATCAGATCGGGATGGCGAAAAAGTGGGCATATTTGGTCAACCGGTCAACCACTACATAGATGCAATCCTTGCCCTGTACTGTGGGGAGCCCAGTGGTGAAGTCCATGGAGATACTCTCCCATTTCCCCTCGGGAATGGGGAGCAGCTGTAATAATCTGGCGGGATGAATCAACTCCCCTTTGTTCCTCTAACATGCATCACATTCCTGTACATGCCTCAACACGTCCCCCTTGAGGCCCTTCCATGTGAAACGCTCCCTGACTGCCATGCATATTTTCCTGAACCCCCTGGTGCCCTAACAATGGCGAGTCATCTGCTGCTTGGAGCACTCTCTCCCTCAACTTGAAGAGCTCTTGCTAGAATCCTCCCATGAACTTGTTGTCCCAGTCACTCACTATGTTTTTAGGAAGCCCGTGTAATCGGAAGACCTCATTGAAGAACAACTCTGCAACCTGTGAAGCCGAATATCAGATCGGGATGGCGAAAAAGTGGGCATATTTGGTCAACCGGTCAACCACTACATAGATGCAATCCTTGCCCTGTACTGTGGGGAGCCCAGTGGTGAAGTCCATGGAGATACTCTCCCATTTCCCCTCGGGAATGGGGAGCAGCTGTAATAATCTGGCGGGATGAATCAACTCCCCTTTGTTCCTCTAACATGCATCACATTCCTGTACATGCCTCAACACGTCCCCCTTGAGGCCCTTCCATGTGAAACACTCCCTGACTACCATGCATATTTTCCTGAACCCCTGGTGCCCTAACAATGGCGAGTCATGTGCTGCTTGGAACACTCTCTCCCTCAACTGCAAGTTGGGAACTAGAAATATGTGCCCCTTGTAGTAGATGACTTCGTCCATCACCTAGTTGTGCTCATCTGCATGGGTACCCTCCAGAATCTCGGATGCCCTCATGTCCTCAGAATACTCAACCAATAATTGGCCCTTCAATCATGGCAAATGCTCATGAGTGATAGGCCTGCGGGTCTCTTGGATAGGGCATCAGCCACCACATTGTGTTTCTCCCGCATATACTCTATGTCGAAATCATAGGCCTGCACCTTGTTGACCCATCTCTATTGCCTGTTGTTGAGGCCTTGCTACCCCATGAAGTGACGAGGACTGTTGTGATTAGTCTTCACTCAGAACTTGTTACCCACCAAATACTGCTGAAACTTTGCCAAGGCATGCATGATGGCCAACATCTCCTTGTCATATATAGAATATGACCTTTCATGGGGTAAAAGCTTCCGACTCTCGAAAGCAATGGGGTGCCCATCCTGAGATAGTACTGCTCCAACTCCCTCCTTGGATGCATCACACTCCATGGTGAAGGGCTGGGAGAAGTCCAGAAGTGCCAATACTGGACAACTGCTCATCACCTCCTTGAGGCGGTCAAAAGCTGTCTGTGCCCCATCTGTCCATGCGAAATCCCCTCTCTTTGTCAAATCCGTGAGGGGAGCTACTAACTGCGAAAACCCCTTGACGAACTTCCAGTAATACGTGCAGATGCCCAAGAAGCTGTGAAAATTCCTATCCTCAAGGAACCCCTACTACAACAAAACTGAATTTACTTCTCCTACTTGATTTTAATATACATTATCAAGTTATTTTCTAAATACTGAAGTAAATTACTTTTGCAGCCTACACTACTTTAAAATTGATTACATGAAACAAAAAACTGAGCAAAGAACAAAATACATAGGACACAGTTATTTTTGGACAAAATAGTCCCCGGAAAAACCCAATGCGGGAAAACTGGTGCAGCAGCTCTGAGGGTTTTATATTATTAAGTAGTAGTTCTGAATACAATGCTGGTTTCCGTCCAAGCAAACCAGTGACAGAGAAAATATAATGGCGGGAAACTGAGTGAGTTTACCTCACTTCACCTGATAGTTTCCGGCTGATGTGGTAGCAGAACTAGCTAACCCTGTCTATCTCTGCGTTGGCCCTGCGTAGGCCTTGCCCGCGTCAGCCTTACAGGCTCTGCGTCAGCCCTGCGCTTTCTCTTCTGCCTTCTGCGTCAACCTTCCCGACTGTTCCGATAGTTTCTGACTTTCTGCGTGAGGGCAACCTTACTTCTGTGCTGGCCCTTCTAGCTCTACGTCAGGCTTGCATGGGCCCAAATTGGCCCAATGTCAGTCCTTCTAGCTGCTGTGCTTCCTCCACTAGTGTCTCTCCGCCTCTCTGTCCAGTGTTCCTGAACTATGCCTGCCCCTTTGTTGCAGAATGATCACTCAGTTCGAATTCTCCGCTTCCTAGCCCCAAAAATAGAACTCTAGATCAATTCGTTCTCTTTGTGTGTGTTTCTAAATGAATCAAAAGCCTCCTTCTTATACTTTTCTTGTTGGGACTTGAACAGACGAGATTAAGTCTCTAATCAATGACTATGATTATAGCTTGACTTGATCCGCTTTCTAGAACATTCTTACCCATTTTTTGATAAATACCCATTAATACTTTAATTTTCCTAAGTTTAGACTTAGGAACCCCATTAAAAATATTAATTATTTTAATAAAATACAATCCTAGTGGAATTTCACCAAACAATTTCTGGGTTTTTTAGAACTCGTGATTTAGGCTCTGCACCAATTTTCATGGCTGAGCACATCTGATGCTACCAAAAACTAATAGAAGTCCTTCAGCGTTGTCACATTTCTGGGTACCGGCCAACCACGGATAGCTCGTATCTTCTCCTCATGGACCTTCACCTCATCCTCGCCAATGATATGCCCCAAGTAGAGCATCTCGGTCAGGCCAAACTCACACTTGGACAACTTGGCATAGAACTGTTGTTCCTCCAAAATATGCAACACCTCCTCCAAGTGCTGGAGATGCTCCTCTCAAGTCCAGTTGTATATCAATATGTCATCGAAGAAAACCAATACAAACCTTTTCAACTGCTCCCAGAACACATGGTTCATACATGATTGAAAGGTAGCCAGGGCATTGGTCAACCCAAAGGGCATGACCAGGAACTCGAAGTGCCCATAATGGCATCGAAAAGCTGTCTTGGGGATATCTTGATGCCTCACTCTGATCTGATGGTACCTCGAACATAGATCTATCTTAGAGAAGTACTCTGCTCCTCTAAGCTCATTCATAAATTCATTGATGCGAGGTATGGGGTACAGGTTCTTCAATGTCTTCTTGTTGAGGGCCTGGTAGTCAATGCACATGTGCAAGGTTCCATCCTTCTTCTTCACCAGCACCACTGAAGAAGCAAAGGGACTGGAACTTGGCCTAATGTGGCCCAATGCCAACAGTTCCTTGATGGCTCGCTCAATCTCGTCCTTATAGGCCTTAGGATGCGTATAAGGGGTGGTAATCGCTACCTGCACACTAGGAGCTTGATGGTGTGCTCGAATCCCCTGTTTGGTGGTTGCCTTGGCGGGATATCTCCAAATACCACTGCATACCTGTCTAGCAAGGCCTGTATGTCTAGAGGTGGTGGCTGGGCTTGCCCTCCAACCTTTGAAACCCTCAGCTCTACTGCCCATGCTATGTCTCCATGTCACAGATCTGCCTCCATCCTATGCGCTGAGACTGTCTGTGGTGGGTACGAATGCATGCCTCTAAGGACCACCGATTTGCCATCCGGGCTGGTGAACTCCATCTCCAGTTTCTTCCAATCAGTGGTAACTCGCCCAAGGGAGTACAACCACTGGA
Source organism: Pinus tabuliformis (assembly GCA_031772625.1). Lineage (NCBI taxonomy): Eukaryota > Viridiplantae > Streptophyta > Pinopsida > Pinales > Pinaceae > Pinus > Pinus tabuliformis. Next base: position 997,282,873 of record CM062805.1, on the reverse strand, counting down.
CACCCATCACCACGTTGGTGTCTGGCACATCGACCACAAAGAAATGGTCTGTCATAGAGTAGTTCCCCATGGCCACCGTCAAAGCAGGCACATACTGAGTGCATTGCATGGTACGGTCACCTGACACCAAGACTGAAAAGCCCTCAAACTCGGTCGTGGTGAGGCCCCTCCTCTAAACCAACTAGGCATCTATGAAGTTGTGGGTAGCCCCACTGTCAACTAAGACTGACACCTGCTGCCCCTGTATCGTGCCTCTGATCCTCAATGTCAGAAATTTGGGGACCCCGCATAAAGAAGCAAGGACTCCCTCGGATGGGGCAAAGGATGCCCCCCCCTGTGGAGGTGGTGGTGGTGGTCCCCTCTCTACTGGACTCTCACCGTCTCCCATACCACACTCCTGCTCCACCTCGTCCTCCTGGTCACTATCTGAGAAGACCTCAATGTAATGTGCTTTGCCAGCTGTGCACTGATGGCCTGGTGCCCAAGGCTCCCGACAAGTAAAGCACAACTTCCTCCTCCTGAGGTCCTTTCGTGTCTCATCATCCAATTGCCCCCGTCCCTGGGTGGTTCTCTGAGGTGGGGGTCTAGTGTCATTCCCCTTCTGGGGGTAGGGGGTATGTGCAGGAAAGGGTGCTCGTGTCTTGGGGATGGCCCCCTGTAAGTCTTTGGCACACATAACTACTTCCTGCAGCGTGGAGGGTCTGCGTGACTTCACCAGTCCATGTAGGGGCTCGAGTAAGCCCTCTATGAAGGTGTATACCCTCCGAGCATCTGATAGGTCTGGCACCATCATTGAAACTCTCAGGAACTCCGATATGTACTGTTCTGGGTTGCTTGTTTGTCGGAGTTGGGTTAGATCCCTGGAGTGAGCCTCCGGATCCCTTTGGTCAAAGTGCTCCACCACCCTCCTGGTGAAATCCTCATATGAAGTCACATTGGCATGACCCAAGGTAGCCAAGGCATGAAACCACCAGTCGTGGGCTTCCCCTCCATGTGCAGCGTGGCCAACTTGATGGCTTCCAGCTCCGTCATCCGCTTAAGCTAGAAATAAGTGTCCATGTTCTCAACCCAGGCCCGAGGAGTGCACTTGGCAGTGCCATCGTATGTGGGGAAGTACATCCTCCCTATCGTCCTCTAAAACTCATAGCTCTGCGTGCCTTGTCCTCCATAACCCTTGCTCTTCTCATTCTACTTGAGCTTGCAAAACTCTGAAAGAGAGTGCTTCCCTGAAGTCTGCACCCATGGACTGCCATTCTCTAAAGTGTTCTCCCATCAGTGAAGGGTCTTCAGCGTCTGTTGGTTCAGCTTGTGCCAAAGGCACGAAAGAGGGCAGTGTAGCTCGATTTGGGCCACTCGCCGATGGAGGTTGTGCTGCGGGTGAAGGATGGTCAAATTGTTGAGAGGTCCCCAAAGTCTCCCCAAATAGGAATCCCCTAGGAGTGGTTCTCTCTCGGTTCTGCATTTTTATTTCCTCTAACATTTCCTTCTGCCCCTTTGGTAGATCATTCAGAGCCTTCAAGAGGCTATGAAATGCCATCTCCTCCTTGCTCTTGAGCTTTCCCGTGTCTTCCTCTATTACCATTGCCTTTCCCCTATCCTCGGTGTCTGGAGTGATCTCCAGCTCTCTTTCTTTGCTTCAGTACCTCTGCCTCCTGTATGTAATATTCTGCTGGTCCCCTTCTGTCACAGGAGAAACTCCCCACAACTAAGCCAAGATCTGGGCTCTAATACCACTGTAATGTTCCTAACTAGGAAATTTAGTGATAAACAAGGCAAGCAGACAAACAAACAATCATAAATGAGATGCAATCACCAAACACCCATGAAAATGATGGAAATAGAGAACTTCTGAGCCATTTTATTAAACCATCATGGGCAAATACAACAATGAATGGAATGGTGCACCTGGTCTTGTATCCAAGGACAAGCATGATAAAATCCAGGTGAGTAAATGATGATCTGAGGGCTACCTAATTGCTACTCTAGAAATGATCCACCTTGCCCAGAAAACTGCATTGTTTGCTGGAAAGGAAGTGTTGGAATCACTGCTTCCCTTGCTAAGAAAATTGTGAAACTTCAGCTCCTGGATCCTCAGCCAAAACCCACCAAAACCCAGGAAGGATTTGGCCTAGTTCAAAGCCTTGAAATTCGACCCCCAATGAGCCCGTCGCCCTCCTTAAGCTGGCAAACTCGGCCTGTCTGAAAGGTGCTGGGAAAGCTCTCCAAAAATGCTCCAAATCATTGAGATGCTATCCATTATGAATTTCCACCCTTCTCTGATATGATCTCGATGCTGTGGTTCTCTCCCTCAATGCCCACGTGATGCCCAATCTGGCCCTCTGTGTAGTCCTGCAAGGCTGAGTTTCGAACTACCCAAATGCTGCACCCACCTGCTCCAAAATGCCTCCCCAAGGCTGGACTCGTGATATACTCCAACTCTCCAAGTTTCTTCGGCAAGTGCTGCCCGGATGAACCCCTGATCATAACTACGTGTTCCCCTCTTTGCGTGGCCTAGAAATACGTACCGCTGGTTTGTGGGCTGAGTGTGCTGACTATGAATCCTCCTCGGTGCCCCTCAAGGTCCTCTGAAAATGCCTTCCTAAGGTGGCACTTGTAGTCCCCTGAAGGTAAGGTTGAAATTTGAATCTCCTGCTTGAGAGACTCGTGGCTAAACAGTGAGTTGACTCGGCTAAGCAGCTCGAGCAAACAACAAGTGAATTTGATGTGCAAGTATGAATGATTCCCCAAGTGAGGAGCTCTTCTTGCTTATAACTTCGCGGGCCTCCCTTTTCCTCATGTGGGCCCCTCCACAAGCCATACGATTTCCCCTCCAAGGCAATTCGAATTGCCCAGTGCGTTTTTCCATGTGGGTGGCACCCACCTTCCGCTAAAAAATTTATCCAGCCTTCATTTCTCCTAAGTCCCTAAGTCAAAATTGCTTAGTTCCTTTACTTAACAAAATTTTGTACAAAATTGGGGAGAGACCAAAACTTGTTACAAATCCATTTGGGAAGGGAGATGACAAAGATTGTCTAAAGACCCAATGTTTCATGGAAAGACAAAGCATATAACAACAAGTATCACTACATTCGGAAGTTAGTACAAGATGGTGTGCTATAGCTACAATATATCTCCATCGATGAGCAGGTAGCTGACATATTGACAAAATCTCTTCCTAATAGGAAATCTTGTGTATTTGAGAGACAAGCTTGGTTTGTTGATATATCCTCCCTGGTTGAGAGGGAGAGATAGGCATTTCATTCTTTTCTTCACTTGGGAAGACAAAATGGAGGATTGGGTAAGCATCTGGCATCCGATACTCTTTGAGGATGAGGTAGGGCATCCAAGATAAGATTAGTCAAGGACTGATATTCTTTGAGGACTAGCTATTTAAGATAAGAATAGTCCAGGGAAGGACATACTCTGTGAACACCCGGGTGGGGTATGTGCCTTGAGAGACAATGATGATGGTGTCTATAAATCATTGGTCTCGCCAGCATTGTGCTTTGATCTTATGGAGAGATAGAGCTGTTAGTCAAGGCCTTGCTATATGACAATGTTGGTTGTTATGATGCTAAACAGATGGGTTACCAATCCAACTCTTCTTATGAGATCTCTTCAGATTGAGAATGTCCATGTACCATTTATGAATACCTCCCTAGTTAAGAGGGAGTGTTGAAAAATGTGTAACTAGGTTCGGTCTTCATAAATATGAAATGTACTTTTGATTCTTGTATATTGTAAAATGAAAGAAAATTTATTATTATTATTTTTGGAGCATGGGTTTCATGTTCAAGGTCTTTTATTTTAGAGGTCAAGCACCCATTGAGTGCTTCTAGGGTTTGTCCTAGGTCAAGAAGTCAAAAGAGTCATTGTCATAAGTTGAAGACCCCATCGGGCACATTGTAACTTGTAAAGAAAATTATTTTTGTCATTAAAAGTGTCAAAATACCCTTGAAGACCAAGTTGGCGTTGCAGCTGGGAAGTCTACCTATTTTGAGGAGCCACGTCCACCTTAAGAAGCCTATATAGAGGAGGGAAATCAACCTCCTTGGAACACATTGATCACTCATTCATTCAAGCGAAGAAGGAAGATGAAGAAGGCAACGAAGAAGGAAGAGGATGAAGGTGGTTTATTTCTTGGCTAATTCTCTTTCACATGTGCGAAAAAGGAAGCTAGGGTTCGCTGCTTCAAGGTCGAAATTCTCTATCTGTTGGAAGAGGATCAAAGTTGCATGAAGAAGGAATCAATAGGTCATCTTCTAGCCCTAGACAAGGAAGCAAGGCAAGCGAAGTTGCTAGGAGGCAACATAATATAATCACAGAGATAAAAACAAAGTCACATAAATCAACGCCATTATTTCTTGGGAAACCCGATTAGGAAAACCCTCTTCTTTGTTGTAGTATTTTATTGATAAACTTGAGCAATGGAATCTCTTACAAGGCAATTTGAGAACATACTTGTTCTTTGTTGTACTAGCTTAAAGCACCCCGCAAAAACACCTGATTCTTGCTCCTAAACTTTGCATATCAACAACCCTATTTCCTAGCGCACTAGGACCTATTTTTGTGTGAACCTGGTCTCCTATTATATAGGGTGTAGCTCCTAAAACTTTGCACAAGTATGCTCATCAAACCAGTGCACACACAAGTGATTTGCTCCTCAAGGCTACGCACACCACAAGCAAAGAGATCGCACACCAACTTGTGCACACAATGAATAAACTTTGTGCCTTTCATCCTTCCTTTATAGATTCTATCCACGCTATAATAGGCAAGTTACAAATTTGGAAGTTGAGTTGTGACTGACTAGTTAACTGAGTTGAACTGGTTCTCTTCTCTAATCGTCACTTGGAGTGTTAACTAATGCTCCTTCAATCAAAGACTGAAGTTCCCAACTTGTCTTTTTCTAAACTCGCACAACCATATATCCTTTAGTTAATTGAAGAAGGATCCACGTGACTGATCCTCCAACACTATGCATGAACTTGTGAATATTGTTCCTGCAAACTGGAAACACACTCACGATCTCCATGAACTTACTCCATGGTCAAAGGAAAGACAACTCGCAGTATTTTTGGCTAAGTCACGAGCTAGAGAAGACCTTCCACACTACCATTTTCAACAAGTCCACAATAATTAATTACTCTAATTATTTTACTTTTCCTAAGGATAACCTTAGGAAAGAAATAATAAAGTTACTTACTCCACCAAGCAAGCATCTACGGTACATGCTAAGACACCAAGCCAATGTAGAAGACCTTTCGTAGCTATAAAACATCAATAGTCTCAATGAGTGGACAAAAGATTGGCAATAATCTCTCCATGTCATGTTTTAAAAGAACTACAACTCTCTTAATTTCTACCCTAATTTTTATTATGATCACATTTCGGAAATCCCATGGCCATTCTGCATTTAATAGTGCTGATTTGGTGTAATTCTGGGATTTTTCTCAAAAATTAACTTCTCCTAAAGTTGGATGCCCTCAAGATATGTGTTAAAATCTCCTCAAGTTTACATCCTCATCAAAAGTGAGACAAACATTGTCATGAAGAATGTCACCATGCCAGATAGGTCTCCAACCTTTTAAGGAAGTGCACCACAAAAGTATCAAGTCAAACTATAGAGATCCACATGTAAGTTATTTCTAATGTTTATCTCAACACACCATGCACTTCACATCACATGAAGCACTCCTAAGTGTTGAGAAATCTAGGAGCATCAAATTAGATAATTTCTCTTACTTTGATAATTGCTTGTGATGTATTTTTACTTAACCTAATTAGGTTCTTCTTTCACTTGATTATAACTAGTGTTCTTATCATCAAACAACTACCAAATCATAAAGAACAATGAGGACAAAGGACACAAGATGTAGGCGATTAGCTAGGGCCAAAACCTCTCCTCTTGAGAGGAAAACCCACAAGAATTCTTCTCTTCTTATAGAACTTCAAATGACGAATTCCAAGACCTATTACCCTTGACCAAAGCCCCTCCAAGACCAAGTCAAACTTCTCCTTTGAAGAAATTTCTTCTAGTAAAGTCAACCCAAGTCAATTTTCACAACTAGTGTAACTCTGCTTCGACCTCAACTTCGGACCTGCAACTGCGATTGCAATTTTCGGCCACTGCAAAAACCCTAGTTTTTGCACGTGTGGAAGACTAAGGTGTTTTTACCCTCTTTTTTCCTTCACTGTAATATCCCAATTCTGGGATATCCCTCAAACCCAAGCAAACTCTAACCAAATACGTACAAATGATATTGCAACCGGGAAGCTCAACATGATAAAAATGACAGTGGTGTAGCATATAATAATGTAAACATGAAATATAAGCAGATACTCAAGAAATGCAGAGAGAAATGCTAAGCCATTCTATTATACTGAGTAATGGAATGAGTACAGGAGGTGATCAGAAAGGTGGCACCTCGACTTGCACAAGGGAAGTGAAGAAATACACTCGAGACAGTAAAGGAATGGCCTCTCTCTGAACTGCGTCCAAGCTGTTGGGAAACTACCGTGCTGGTGCTACTATTGGAAATCAAATGAGGATTTGGGGGTGTTCCCCTCCTCAGAGAACGCTGAAACTCTGGAATCAGACTCTACTCAAGAAATCCAGAAAAACCCAGAAAGCTTTTCTGGAATAGCCGACCCCTGAAAATCGCCCCCTTGGGGATCTACACTGTCCCTCCAGGCTCTGCACTGCCACTGAATAGAATCCTCCAAAACTTAGCCCGAAACTCTGCCAAAATCCTCCAATATGCAAGAGCTGATCCCTTGCTCAAGCTCCCAGCTCAAATCCTCCTCAAAACCCCAATCCGGAACTCCTGCCAAAAGTAATTGCGTCCCTCTCTCAAGACTGCGCAGTCATAAACTGCTCAGCTGCACCTCAATCCCAAATAACAATCCTCTTGCAAAAGACTACTGAAAATTACCTTGCCCGAGCAGGCACTCGAAGTCCCCCGGGGCTAAGGGTGAGATCTCCGAACAGAGACACTTGATGCACTAAACAATGCTGCAGACAGGTTAAACAGCCAGCGTGCTCTAAGTCGAAGTGACTAGCTCAAATGAACATAATCCAATGCCAAAATGAGGAGGCTCCTCTCTCTTTTATAGCATTGGCCTCTCTTAATCCCAAGGCTCACCTCCTCCAACGTAGCCTTCCTCTTGCCACGTGTTCCTCACCATCTGTGCCCTCCTCTACATGGTTCTTTGGCCCCCCTTGGCTCACCTCTTAAGTTACAATGTTGTGCTACTAGGGAGTTTCTTTATTCATAAAGTGCGTATGTCCCCCCCTTTCCTCACCTTTTTATTTATAAATAGCTATAAAAGGCAAAATTGAGCAAAATCGAATATTCCAATTAGCCATGGCTAATTAGGAATATCATAGTCTCCCCTGGCAAAATGTTGCTTGTCCTCAAGCAACTGAAGTGATGGATGCTGCAAGATCTTCTCATTCTTCCAAGTGGCATCCTCATTCGCTAAATTCTTCCACCTCACCAAGAATTCTCGTACCGTCCTGCTCTGCAGTCGCCTCTCCCTGGTATCAATAATAGCCTTTGGCTGCAACACCAAATGCCCCTCATCATCCATGGGTGGTAGCTCATATGTCACTGTCGCATGCTGCCCCAATGGCTTCTTCAGGCATGATACATAAAAAATATTATGAATCTTGCTGCCTTTGGCAGCTCCAACTCATATGCAACCTGTCCAATCCTGCGTATCACCTTGTATGGCCCATAAAAGCGGGGCTTGAGCTTCTCAACCCCCTTCTGCTTCAGTGACGACTGTCGGTATGGCTGTAATTGTAGGTAGACCAGGTCCCCTACCTCAAACTGTCTCTCCACCCGACCCCTGTCAGCATACAGCTTCTGTTGGTTCTGTGCTGTAGCCATATTATCCTTGAGAGCTCGAAGAATATCCTGGCTCTCTTGGATCCAAATCTTGGCTCTCCGAGCCTTGCTAGTGCCAAACATCACGTCAGCAAAAGATAAAGGATGATATCCATACAAAGCATAAAATGGTGACATACCTGTTGACCCCTACTGGTCAACTACCCATGCAGTGCACCCCGTTTTTCTTGACAGAAAGAAGCAGCACCTGATCAGCATGTCCGTGCCATCCTGCCATCATCAGCAGTTTGATCTTTTTGATTGTAAACCCAGTATGCATGTATTAACTGTAAATAATCTTAGCAGACATGAAGTCATGTATGTATTTTGCCTAGGTGGACCTAACTTTCTGATGATAATCTACGTCCCGGAAGGTTTTTTGTCTCACCGATCCACGGATCGGCAGAGTTTTCCTTCAAACCTGACCCCAAAGCCGGGATTGATTTTGTCATTAGAACTTTAGGAGAATCCTAGTGTGTTGATCTGCTAGATTATCGTTGTGTCGCAGAGCTGGGTGTTTTGTGAGGGTCTGTATTAAATGGGTTTGTCCCTTAAGATGTAATTTTGTAAAAGTCATGATGTAGTGTGTCCTGAGGGTCGAGAAATGTTTTAAATCCCCTCATGAGTCCTAAGTCCTAGGTCCTAGGTGATGTTTCCGAAGGCTTAGTTCAGTGATCCATTTTAAATGAATTAAAAAGTTAAAAAATGAATAAAAATAATAAAATAATGAAAAATAAAAAATAAAATAAAAAAATAAAAAAATCAAGCAAAAACCCTAACTAATAAAATAATAATATTTTAAGTGAATAAATCGACGGATGAGATCAAGAGATGTCTTGATCCTCATCAACGGTCGAGATCATTTCTTCATGGATCACTCGAACTAGCCGTTAGGATCATTTCCTTTATATAGGGTCTTAGGGAGTCATTTGAGATCATCTGATCTGTGAGTCTAAGACTGAAGAAGCTCTCTTGTAAATCTGTTTCTGGTTAATAAAGGAAGACTTTGGGGTCCATATCTTGCTGGTGTTACTCTCTTGGAATGCTGTGAGATCATTTCATTTTCTGCATATGTCATTTTCAGCTGTTAATAATAGCTTTGTAGAGTATTGTGGGTACAGGTATCTTGCTCACTTGCTAGGGTTTGGGTGCTGCTAGGGTTTCTGGAGTAATGGCAGGTATCTCCATTACTATTTGAGATCTAGCAGCATTTTTGCCCTCTTTATTGACGATTGTTTTGAGCTGTGCAGAATAACATTTTCTGAAGGAATTTTGTGGGCGTTCGGGGAAGTTCTCGGCTGAACCAGCCAACTCCCACAAGCGTTTTTTGTTGAGCCCAGCTGGATTTGATCCTGGGTCTATCATTCGGTTTTATGTTTTAGTTTGCATGAGAAAATTTCTGAAGTTTCTCACAGTGACAATCTGAAATTTCTTATCTTTAAAAATTTTCCTGTTCTTATTGTTAAATCTGGCTGTTAAAGGGGCCAAATCTGTAAATTAATTAGCGGTTGTAGGGTTTCAAAATTTTTTCATTAGGGTTTTAAATTTTTGTTTTATACAGATTTGTCAATTGGGTTTTTTCTTTTGTGATTGCAGGCATAGGGTTTTTCTCCAGGGGCTTCTAAAAAAAAAAAGGGGTTTTGTGATCAGCGTGAGCCTGTATGCTTTCATCGCATCCCCAGAAACCGGTATGGCTGCCACTGAGGCATTTTGACTTGAATAGTAACACTGGCCTCAAAGCTGCCCACACGTTTTTCTTCAAATCGCTATCGTTTGGTCTATAAACCCGCAGAGGCATCTATCCTTCAATCTCTAAAAGAACTGGATGTTGGTCGAAATTTCATATGCACGCTCAGAGCTTTGTTATTGACCAGGAGTCTAACATCAGGCATTGAAGCTCTTTTCTTAAATTATTGCGTGGGTTTGTCTGTGTGAGAGTATCAATAAAAAATGGATCAGCCGCTTCAGTGTGGGCGTCAACCCAAAACCCGTCGATATACCATTCTCTTTCACCCACGCTCTTAAACGATTATTATCAGCGGCCAAAGAAGCACCTTGCCATCAGAAATCAGTAGATAAGAGACAACACCGGTTTCATTTCATTTCACTGACGGCAATCTGGAAAGACTATCACGCAGAAGGTAAGCATAAAACCGACTCACGCTGAACCCATCATCGCAGGCCATCACGCAGAGGGTGAGCATTGTTTCATTTTTTGCCGCCTTCTGCTATCAACGCTGCCCAGGTAAAATCGATCCCCTTTTAAATGCAGACGGAGGATGAAAATGAATTCATTCGGATTATCACGTATGTTTTATCAGATTTACAGTGAATCATTTAGTCACGTTTTTGATACGTAGAGTTAACGTAGTTTAATTTAGATTTTTTTTTAGGTTAAGCTTTTCAATTTTTAGATTTTAGATTTTATTTTAAATCATTTCTTTTCCTAATATAAAATCAAATTAAAAAAAAAAAAAATAAATAAAAAAAAGAAAAGGGGTTAACATGAATTTTAATTAGATTTCATTTTATTTTTTAATTCAGTTTAGGATAGTTACGTTATTTTTTTTTTATGTTAATTCTTTTTTTTTAGTTTCATTTTATTAGTGGTAAGCATTCATGTATAGTTTTGTTTTTTATATTTTAATTAGTGTTTAGATTTAACTTTAGGTTAGATTTTAATTTATTTTTAAGTTTAGTTTAGGATTAAACTTAGTTTTTATTAGATTTTAATTTTTGTTTTATTTTTGGTTTCAAAATATAAAAATATAAAAATTAGTAAAAAGATTTTTATTTAAAAATTTTGGGCTTGGGTTTATACTTTTGTATAGTTAGTGTTTTTAGATTTTAGTTCAAATAGATTTTAAGTTTTAAGTTTTATTTTTTATTTTTTTTTAAGGATTTTTTTTAATTTTCATTTTTATAAGATATAAAAAAAAAAAAAAAATTAAGCATAGATTTTAGATTTTTTTAGTTTTAAATTTTATTTTTGTTTAAAAAAAAAAAAAAAAAAAAAAATATTTCGAAAAATTTTGTGGAATTTTTTTTTTCCTTGTCAGATCCAGTTATTTTTCGGGAATTATTATCTTTCACGCTGAGATCTGAATTTTCAAGTCGAGATGCGAAGTTGATATCTGGTTAATGGTTTATGATTCGTGGTGGTTTAAAGCATTCATCTCTCTAAAATTCTCGGTTGCTGGATATCGTTTTGATTGTTCTATGAGCATTGTGATTTAGCCGATGATAGATGATTGCTGTTCATGGTCCATATATTTTTTATCATTTAACAAGTAATCGTCTTAACCACATCTCTTGAGGCACTGGTCTATTAAATTAATCAAATCCATCAAGTGCTTTTATATCGTATCTCGTGTCTCCCAACCAACTGGTCAACAGTTGGTCTCATCATCTCACAGGGACTACCCCCCTTAGCCGCGGGAGACAGGCTTAAACGGAGGGATCGGGGATAAGAGTGACAGCCCCCGGTCTGAGCGTTGTCGTGTCAATCCGCGCGACAACAATACCAATGGACATGTGATGTGTAGTGTTGTAGCAGTACTCCCCCAGATGCAGCCACTTCAGCCATGCTCGCTGCTGCCCACTGACATAGTTATGCAAGTAGCCCTCCAGCCACTTGTTAACTATCTCTGTTTGCCCGTTCCTCTGTGGGTGATAACTGGTACTCGGTGTCAACTCCGTCCCCACCAACCGGAAAAGCTCCTGCCAAAACCTGCCCATGAAACGGCTGTCCCTGTCACTGATGATGGTCTTAGGAAGACCATGTAGCCTGAAGACCTCTCTGAAGAACAGCTTGGCCACCTGTGCTGCTGTGTAGTGTGCGGATATGGCAAATAAATGTGCGTACTTTGTCAGTCAATCAATGACGGCAAAGATACAATCCTTGCCCTGTACCATGGGCAACCCTGTGATGAAGTCCATCGAAATGCTCTCCCATTTTCCCTCCGGAATAGGAAGAGGCTGCAATAATCCTGCGGGATGGCTCATCTCCCCCTTATTCCTCTGGCAAATATCGCACTCCCGGACATGCTGGAGTACGTCCTCCTTGAGGCCCTTCCATGAGAACCTCTCTCTAATGGCCCTGTAGGTTTTGGTAAACCCCTGATGGCCGACCAACGGTGAATCATGTGATGCCTGGAGTATCTTCTTCTTGCGCTGAGATCCCTCAGTCAAGAAGATCTGGTCCCTGTAGTAGATGATCTCATCGACCACCCTGTATCTGTCATCTGCCACCTGCCCATCCAGAACCTCACATGCAAATCTATCCTTGGAGTACTCTACTAAGAGTTGGGCCCTCCAGTCTGTGTCCAAGCTCATAAGAGACAACGTGGCTGGTCTACGTGAAAGGGCATCTGCTACCACGTTGTTCTTACCCTTGACATACTCAATGTCAAAGTCATATGCTTGGATCTTACTGATCCACTTCTGCTGCCTCTCTTGTAGCTGTTTTTGCTCCAAAAAGAACCTGAGGCTATTGTGATCAGTCTTCACCCTGAACCTGTTACCCACTAAATACTGCCGGAACTTGGCCAATGCATGCATAATGGCCAGCATCTCCTTGTCGTATATAGAATACAACCTCTCGTGCGGAAGGAGCTTCCGGCTTTCAAAGGCTATAGGGTGACCTCCTTGCATCAACACTGCGTCGATCCCCTCTCTCGACGCATCACACTCCAAAACAAATGGCTACGAAAAATCCGGCAATGTAAGCATTGGGCAGCTGCTCATAACCTCCTTGAGCCTGTCAAAGGCTCGCTGTGATGTATCCGACCAACTGAATGCCCCCTTGCTCGTCAGATCTGTTAGGGGTGCAACAAGCTGTGAGAAATTCTTGACAAACATCTGGTAGTAAGTACAAATGCCAATGAATCCCTGAAGTTCTGTCACGTTCCTCGGCTTCGGCCAATCTCTGATGGCCCTCATCTTCTCCTCGTGGACTCTCACTCCGTCCACCCCTATGATGTGTCTCAAGTACAACATCTTCGTCAACCCAAACTCACACTTGGAGAGCTTGGCGTAGAACTGTTGCTCCTCCAAGATGTGCAACACTGTCTCAATGTGTTGGAGATGCTCCTCCCAAGTCCTGCTGTAAATGAGGATATCATCAAAGAACACCAACACAAACTTCCTTAAGTGACTGCGGAAGATGTGATTCATGCTTGAATGGAATGTAGCTGGGGTGTTGGTTAGCCCGAAGGGCATCACCAAAAACTCAAAGTGCCCATAGTGACACCTGAAGGCGGTCTTGGGAAAGTCCTGCTCCCTCACGCGAATTTGATGGTACCCAAATCTCAAATCAATCTTTGAGAAGAACCATGCTCCTCTCAACTCATCCATCAACTCATCGTTCCTAGGTATGGGGTACCTGTTCTTCAGTTTCTTCTTGTTCATGGCCCTGTAGTCAATGCACATCCTCAATGTGCCGTCCTTCTTCTTCACCAAGACCACGGAAGAAGCAAAAGGACTCGTGCTCGGCCGAATGTGCCAAAGTGCCAGCGACTCCTGAATGGCCCGCTCAATCTCATCCCGATAGGCCTTGGGATGCCTATAGGGGGTAGTGATCACTGCCTGTATGCCCTGCTCAAGCTCAATGGTGTGCTCAAACCCCCGGTCCGGTGGTTGTCCCGGCGGAATCTCCCCAAACACTGTGGCGTACTGGTCAAGGATGGACTGTATCTCTGGGTGCATCGTCTGCCGTGTAGTCCCTGCCTCTGATGCATGCAACGCCACTGCCCACTCTATGTGTCCCTTTCGGAAGACTACCTCCATCCGATGAGCCGAAACAGTCTGAGGCAGATATGTGTGCTGTCCCCGTATCTTCTCATGCCTCCCTGTCTTCTCATCATGCCACTCCATCTTTAGGGTCTTCCAATCTGTCGTGACCTTCCCTAGAGTGATGAGCCACTGAACACCCAGTATCATGTTGGTGTCCGGTATATTGACCACGAAAAAGTGGTCAGTCAATGTGTAAGTGCCCATCGCCACGGATAACTCTGGTACATAACGAGCACACACCATGGTCTGATCTCTTGGAACCAAAACTGAAAATCCATCAAAGCTCTCTATTTGTATACCTCTCCGCTCAACCATCTGTGCATCGATGAAGTTGTGGGTTGCCCCACTGTCAACCAAAACTGATACTCGCTGGCCACGTACTGTCCCCCGTACGCGCAACGTCAAATACTTGGGAAATCCCCGCAATGTTGCAAGGGCCCCTCCGGTAGGTGCAAAAGCTGCACCACCTGCTGGTGGTGGTGGAGGTGGCAAGGGATCCTGCGCTGCATGACTACCTCCTGCCTCCACATCATTCTCCTCATCTTTTCCCTGCTGCTCTCGGAGAAGACCTCAATAAAGTGTGCTTTGCCAGCAGCACATCTATGTCCCAGTGCCCATGGCTCCTGACAGGTAAAGCACAACCGCTTCTTCTTCAGCTCTCTCCTGGTATCATCATCAATCTGTGCATGTCCTGGATTCCCCTTTGGAGGCGGAATCCTCACATCCTTCCCCGTAGGCTGGAAAGCCTGTCTTTGGGGTAAGGTGTCCGGGTCTTGGGTAAGGCATCCTATAAGTCCTGGGTCTTGCTGATAGCATCCTGGAGTGTGGTTGGTCTAGTGGATCTGACTAGACCCCGAAGTGGCTCTGCTAACCCCTCAACATACATGTAGATCCTCCGTGCCGCGGATAGATCTGGCACCATCACTGAAACCCTCAAGAAATCTGCAATGTAGGTCTCTAGGCTCCCAGTTTGTTTGAGCCTCGTCAGCGCAACAAAGTGTTGTTTCGGGTCCCTTCGGTCAAACCTCTCCATCAATCTCTTGGTGAACTCGGCATATGTCGTCACCGTGGAGTGTCCGAGTGTAACCAACCCATGGAACCACCAGGCCTGGGCCTCACCATCCAAATGCAATGTCGCCACCTTGATGGCCTCTGCCTTCAATATCTGGTTAAGCTGGAAATAGATGTCCAGCTTCTCCACCCAAGACCTTGCCGAACTGTTTGATGAACCATCAAACATAGGCAAGTGGAATCTACTAGCTGTGCGGTGGGTGTCTCCATCGTGATAATGCGGTGTCCTCTGTGATGGTCGCGGAGTTTACTATCCCGCTGGAGCTGAACAAAGTCTCTGAATGAGAGAGCGTCCCTGAACTCCTGCTCATAGGCCTGATACTCTGCAAAATAATCGCCCATGTGACCGGGCTCTGCCTCTTGCTGGGCTCCAGCCCCCGTGTCTGCTCCTAGGAAAGTGGGCATGGTAGACCGTGTAGGGGCATGTGAGGCCATCTGCTGAGTAGTGTCACGCTGAGTGGCACCCTGCTCTGGAAAATGGTGGGATGTACCCGATCCCTCACCAACTTTGAAAACCCGTGGGTTCTCACGCTGTCTAGCCTCTACTGCTGTGAATCTCTGCCCCATCACCTCGATTTGCCTTAACAGATCCTGCACTGATTTGAGGAGCATGTCCACAAATCTCTTCCCGTCCTCATCTACCATCGGATCCTCCTACTCTGCATCCACCACAGGCTCCTCCTGTTCTACGTCCAGCACCGGAACACAGTCTCCCTCTCTGTAGGTGTTTTCCAACCTACGCCCAGTGTCTCTGTATCTCCTACCTCTGTAATCGATGTAGGGCTTTTCCCCCGGTGTCATAGATTGCTAGCTCCACAGGCTAAGCTAGATCTATGCTCTGATACCATTGTAATATCCCAATTCTGGGATATCCCTCAAACCCAAGCAAACTCTAACCAAATACGTACAAATGATATAGCAATCAGGAAGCTCAACGTGATAAAAATAACAGTGGTGCAGCATATAATAATGTAAACATGAAATATAAGCAGATACTCAAGAAATGCAGAGAGAAATGCTAAGCCATTTTATTATATTGAGTAATGGAATGAGTACAGGAGGTGATCAGAAAGATGGCAGCTCGACTTGCACAAGGCAAGTGAAGAAATACACTCAGAACAGTAAAGGAATGGCCTCTCTCTGAACTGCGTCCAAGTTGTTGGGAAACTGCGGTGCTACTGCTACTGCTGGAAATCAAATGAGGATTTGGGGCTGTTCCCCTCCTCAGAGAATGCTGAAATTCTGGAATCAGACTCTATTCAAGAAACCCAGAAAGCTTTTCTGGAATAGCCGACCCCCGAAAATCGCCCCCTTGGGGATCTACGCTGTCCCTCAAGGCTCTGCGCTGCCACTGAATAGAATCCTCCAAAACTCAGCTCGAAACTCTGCCAAAATCCTCCAATATGCAAGAGCTGATCCCTTGCTCAATCTCCCAGCTCAAATCCTCCTCAAAACCCCAATCTGGAACTCCTGCCAAAAGTAACTGCGTCTCTCTCTCAAGACTGCGCAGTCATAAACTGCTCAGCTCCACCTCAACCCCAAATAACAATCCTCCTGCAAAAGACTACTGAAAATTACCTTGCTCGAGCAGGCACTTGAAGTCCCCTGGGGCTAAGGGTGAGATCTCCGAACAAAGACGCTTGATGCACTAAACAGTGCTGCGGACAAGCTAAACAACCAGCGTGCTCTACGTCGAAGTGACTAGCTCAAATGCACATAATCCAATGCCAAAATGAGGAGGCTCCTCTCTCTCTTATAGCGTTGGCCTCTCTCAATCCCAAGGCTCACCTCCTCCAACGTAGCCTTCCTCTTGCCACGTGTTCCTCACCATCTGTGCAGTCACTCCAAGTGTCTACGTGGGCCCCTCCTCTACGTGGTTCTTTGGCCCCCTTGGCTCACCTCTTAAGTTACAACGTTGTGCTACTAGGGAGTGTCTTTATTCATAAAGTGAGTAGGTCCTCCCCTTTCCTCACCTTTTTATTTATAAATAGCTATAGAAGGAAAAATTGAGCAAAATTGAATATTCCAATTAGCCATGGCTAATTAGGAATATCACATTCGCTTGGGATAGCTTCTTCTCCTAGGAAACTCAGCTTGCAATGGAGACTTCTTGAGAGGTGAATCTCAACTTCCTTGTATGACTGTAATTTAGTACTTCTGCAGTAGAACGTGGCCCTAAATATCTCGTATGTGTGAGGTGAATAGCCCAAAAACTATCCTTAAAATCTTCGCTTTCCTCTTCCTTAGATTCTCCTTCCCTTTGCTAGGTATCCTTTGCTCTTCTTGTGCTTCCACGAACTTGATTGATGTCCTTTGCAAATGAGGTCGAGTCCTATATATATAGTCTTCTTGTTGCATCTTGTAGGCCGACTTGACACTGCCCTTGGGCCAACTTGTCTCTTGTGAAGGCCGACTTGACACTGTCCTTGGGTTGACTTGTCTCTTGTGAAGGCTGACAGGGCTGACTTGTTGCTTGCACATTGACTAGGTCTTGGAGGGTCTTTGATTCTATTTTTGACTCAAATAAATTTTCTTTACAATATGTAACATGCCCAAGAGGGTCTTCCATACATGACAATGACTCAACTGACTTGTAGACTCAATGACAAGCCCTAGAAACACTCAATGGGTGCTTGACCTATAACAAAAATAGCCTTGAGCATGAAACCCATGCCTCAATAATGATAATAATAATTTTTTTTTCTCCTTACAATAAATACATAGAATCATGATTACATATGTCATTATGAAGACTGAACTTAGTTACATATTTCAACACTCCCTCTTAACTAGGGAGGTATTCATAATCCATACAAGGTACTAGGACATTCTCAAACTGAAGAATTTTCATAAGAAGAGTCAGATTGGTAAGCCATATCATAATCTATTTCCTTAGCTTATGCTAGAGCATCTCATCATACCAACCAACATTGTCACATTGCAAGGCATTGACTAACAACTCTATCTCTCCAAAAGATTAGAGCACAATGCTGGCGAAACCAATGACTGATAGACACCATCATCATTGTCTCTCAAGGCACATACCCCACCCAGGTATTCACATGGTATGTCCTTTTAGGACAATTCCTATCTTGGAATAACATATTCTCAAGGAATTTCCTCTTCGACTACTGTTGCCTATTGGATTCCCTACCATATCCTCAAAGAGTATCTGAATCAATCTCAGATGCTTACCTAATGCTCCATTCTTTCTTCACAACATGAAGACAAGAATGATGTGTCTATCTCTCTCTCTCAACTAGGGAAGATATACTCATTCTTATAAAAGGGACTTGTCCAAGCTCCCTCTTATACAGGGACTTGTCCAAGCTCCCTCTTAACTAGGGACTTGTTTCCAACAACAACTCTTTGCTCTTCTATGGAGATCACGATACCTTCAACTACTTGTAGAGCTCCTCCTTTCGATGTCATGAATTTGATCTTCATCATTATGGAGCCTTTATTTTCTAGGCTTTCTTCGTAGGGCTTCGAGCTTGCATCACTTTCCTTCAACGAACATTAGGGTTGAAGCATGAGTCATGTCATCCTTTTCCTTTATCGGAAAGTGATCTTCTAGTGCACATCTGGATTTTCTTCATTCAACTACCTTTTCCAAGTCATGTTACTTTCAGGATCTTCTATCCATTCTCATGAGTATCGGTTGTAGGTGATGTTGACCCTGCTGCCTACACCTACCTACAAGTTAGTGAGAAAAGCCTTCAACCCCACAAGGTGTGGTTGGTGGAAAGGAACTCAGAGAAGGGCCTATCACACTAATCCCGACTCTCTTTGTTTGAGCTATCTCCTAGGTTAGCTAAGGGGGGTGGTCCCTAATGAAAAGTTAAGTTAAAAGATGTGAGTTTCTAGGAGAGTGTTATAGTGAAAATTGATTACTTTTAAGGATTTATGAGCAATTATGAAGTGAGCAACTTGAAATAACAACGCCAATCATTAATATGACAAAAACCATAAAACCAGTGCCTTATAAGAAAGTTGCTCAACAATTTAAAGATATATTTGCTCAAAGTAAAATTCAATGCTTTCAAAAGAGAAAACAAAGTAACCCTGAAATGTAAACAAAGATTGTTAGCACAAGATATGTAAGATACACAATGCTTTTGAGATAATCAACTTTATAAATCAAAACATGTGAAACATATCTTGCCAAAACCCAAAAAATTGTAATTGACTTGGAAATGTAAAAGAAAGGAAGTGCTAAACCAAGACATCGATATGCAATTAGACTTGAAGCATGAGAATAAAACACTTGTTTGAAAGAATTACAATACTTGCTTTTGGAATAGACTTTGCATATGAAATTCCAAACCATCAAGAGACAAGTAAAGTAAATGTAATGGAAAGTGCTTTTGGTTAATTTGATTAATTATCTCTACAACAAGATTACAATTTAACTCTTCAATCCTCAAACCTCACCTTTGCGCAAAGATATGGATTGTTCATTTGGGGTAGCATCAGATGTGCTCTAGTTATGAAAATTGGTGGAGAGGCTGAAGCACATGAGATCTCCAAGACCCAGAAATAGTTTATGCAGAGTCTTCCCGGTTTAGGAGATATTAAAATAATTAATATTTTTAATGGAGTTCCTAAGTCTAAACTTAGGAAAAATAAAATATTAATGGGTATTAATATAAAACTGGGTTAGAAAGTTCCAAAAGACATAGATCAAGCCAAATCTAATTTTAGCCATTGATTAGAGATGTAATCTCGTTCGTTGAAGGACCAACAGGAAAACCATAAGAGGAGGCTTGAGGGTCAGTTGGAGAACACACCAGAGTGATCAGTCATTCGATTTATTAGAGCGGGGTTTGCTAAGTAAAATCGAATCAGTGATTAGTTTGCAGTGAGGGGCAGTGAGTATTGGACAGAGTGGCAAAGATAGTGTTGAGAGACCAGCGCAGAGGTAGAGAGGCAGATGTAGAAGCCAGAGCAGGCCACACAGAGCCCAATAGAGGCAGCGCAGAGCCAGAAGGGCCTGCGTCATCCACGCAGAGAGCAGTAGGAGTGACACATAAGGCCGTAGAGGTTGCGCAATGCCTCAGAGGGCTGACGCAGAGGGGTTTGAAGCTGACACAGTGCCTCGGTGGCGTTGGAGAGGGTTTCGTGGGGCAGATTTTTTGAATATCTGCTTTCGAATAGAGAGGTATTACTGTCGATTATTTTTCTTTGTCGGGTGAGCCAATTTGGCACCCAGTTGTACTCAAGGATAGACTGCATAATAAAATAAACCCTCAGAATTGCTGCACCGGTTTTCCCGCATTGGGTTTTTCCGGGGACGAGTTGTCCAAAAATAATGGTGTCACTTGTGTGTTTGCTATTTCTTTCAGCTGTTGATCTGTAGATGGTTGAGACTATATTGTGTTTATTTCGATGTTTATATGTTTAAATAACTTGTTTGTAATTAGCAAGTAGGAGAAATAAACCAGAGAATACAGATAAAATTTCTAACGGGTAATACTTAGCAATTTCAACATGGATCTCATAGTGAAGAGTCAATAGAGGAGTAGAGAGTCCCTAAGATGTCTACTTCAACCAACTTATGTGGGAGGTAAAATTTTAATGAGGCTTGGGGCCTTCTTATACTAAAATGCCTATATGAAATGTATGTAAGTTTTTTCCCCAAAATAAAATAATGCTACATGCAAATGCTTCAAAGAGATTGATTTGCAATGCTTGAAAATGAAATAATGTTCAACATAAGTTGCAATTATAATTTCAATTGGAGGAATAAAATTAGCTTATAAGTGTTGCATGTGTCTCATCAATGAATTAAAATGATACAAGTGATTTACTTGAAAGTAAAATTTGTTTCAAATAGATAATGACAATAAATTGCTTCAATATGGAAGATAACAATTTAGCATAAAAACGAAACATGTATTCAAGTGTTCATGAAACAATTTACCAAGGTAAATGGAAACGAATCAAATAAAATGTTTGCATGTAAAGGATGAATTGCCCAAAGTAAAGTGTAAGCTTGTAGCTTCAAGCAACAATGAGATAGAGAATGCAAAGCTCAAATGAAATTGTAACAAACTTTAACTTAAAAATGAAATGTGATAGTGAGGTTGTGTTAGTTCTCAATTAAAGCATGCATGTAAGTAAATAAAGTGTGAAAGTTTAAACCATGCAAATGTCAATCCACCCAAGAGAAGCGTCCTTCTAAATGGGGAGATAGGATACCATGGGAAAGATCCAAAGCTCCCACAAGCAAGTTAGATCTTTTATTAATATTACAATGAGAAGAGGGCCCTTCAAAGTCCTCAACTAAACTTCAAGGAGAGTCCTCACAATAATTGCTTGAAACTTGGACACTAGACCTCCTTTCTTGAGAAAGTAATGACAAAATTTCACAAAACTTATGCAAGGGAAACAAGGTGAAAGTTTCCTCCAAATGCCCATGGCTTAGAGAGGAAAATGGGCAGCCCTCTAGTGAACTCGACTTTGGCCAAAATAAGCCTCAAAAGGGCTCATGGCATCTTTGGAAATCGAACCCCCAACACTTGCCAAAGGTCTTGCAAACACTTGTTAGATGTTGCGGGAGGTTGCTCTTCAAAATCTGCCACACAAGAGCTAGCAAACAATTCAAACAATGGCTGCAAAATAAGTTAAATATTAATGGAAAAATCAACAAAATAAAATGTATATGTACAATTATAATTCACAAAAGGCTAAGCTAAAGAGTGAGAGTAAACTCTTGTCTTTTCTTAGCCATGTTCAAGCTCTTAGATAGCAAATGAAAGAAATGAAATACAATGTTTTTTAAAAGAGATTTAAATTTAAAAGTACTCGGCTTGTGTACAAGCTATGTTCCAAAACCCCCTGCAAAACCACTTTGTAAGATAAGACTACGAAGGTTCAAAGAACAAATGAGAGCTCCTTTAAGAATGTATCAAGAGTGGGTTGGTCTCTCCAAAGACTTCCCCTCACGCTTGATTTTGTGATCCCAACAAGATGTTCTTTCTACAAAACTTCAATCAAGAATTAATTACATATAGATTCAACAATAAATAATGATAAGAAAATCTAGAGATTTATTTAAAACCAACTAGAGCACTCTATACCTAGCGCATACTTTTAAATCAAATGTCAATGCAAGATAGCTCTACATTAACAAATTTACAAGAGCATGTGAAAACAAATTAGATCAAAGCTTGAGTAAAAGGAATTATACCAATGATCCACAATTCATCACACTCGAAAAGGAGGAACACCTCATGAATGAAACCCCAAAGTCTTTATTGATATTTATGAAAATGTACAAGGCGGCAACGCTTCTGCAAGCACTATAGCTAGTAACAAGTATGATACAAATGAGAGCTCAAGGCTCTATTATATAGACTTATGGGAGTCAATCCCAATGTAGAAGTGATTAAACAAGTGGCATGGGGTGACAATCCCAAAGAGAAATTCGAATTTGTTGAATAGAGCTCTAATGGCAAGTGTAAAAATTGAATTCTGGCAAGTGGACATCATTTTCTTCTTCCCTTATGTGCCAAATTCGAATTTTGTGATGGAATGACAAGTGTATATGGGTGGTAACCCAATTTCCCACAAAAATCTCCGCCAAATTCCCAAATCCTCCCAAATGTGCATTAACTTCACAAATTCGAATTTCCAAGTGAGCAACTTTCTCATTTAATGCCGAAAATTTGATTTTATTTGAGCACATGTCCTTTCCTTGATTTTAGGAGTCCACATCACCTTGGGACTTCAATTTAACTCCCCCATAATTTTCCACCTCATTTCCACAACATTTAGCATGTGTGGATATTTATTTTTCTCCATTTATTTAATTTTTGGTTTAATTAATTGCCAGATTTTCCACTGAACTTAGGAAAAGTGTGTTTTGAGGGTTCAAAACACATTCAAAACCCCTCAAAGTGTGTCATAGTAGAAAGTTGAGGGTGAGAGGTGCAAATTTCATTACTCATACTCCATACAACTTCTCTAGACATCACTTATTACATTACAAATACAATTTTATTAGCAATTTCCGTAATGCAGAAAATTTAAAAATTTAAAAAATGACTACCTAGACCTAACCAAATTCCACAATTTTTTTTGTGTGATCTAGTATGGTATATACATCAACTGTAGACATTAAGATGTGTTAGGGGCTCAACCTTCAAACTTTCACTCTGGCTTTGGGGCAAAAAGTGAGTGAAAAAACCCAGAAAATTATCTGCCTCTGAAAAGGAAGGAATAATTAACTAGATAAAAAAACACTCAAAGGTGTACTCGTTTGTTGATCGAGTCCCAATATCCTAGGCCTGTTACAGACTCAAAACTCATCATTACTAGTATCACTTATTACAATTCCTCGCAGGGGTGGAATCTGGGTACAAGAAAGATGATGAGAAAATAGAAGTAGAGTATAAAAATTTTGTTGACTGATGATATCTGATGGTACAAGTGTCCATTGGTACATCCTTGGGCATGGAGTTTTCATATAATCATCAAGTGCCACTCCAGTGGTCAATAGGTGACATCTACAACTCTCTTTCGGTAACCCTATTTCAACCCAACCAAATGTTGTCCAAAAATCAAAATGAACATCAAATCGCAATTACCTTTTATGATGGCATTTATGTTGAAAAATGTAACTAGGTTCGGTCTTCATAAAATGTATTTGTCAAAAGAATTTTTATTATTGTTATAATGACTTATTAAAGCATGGGTTTCTGCTTGGGTCATCATTTTATTAGTCAATGTCCCCATTGTGGACTCCTAGGATTAATAAAGAGTCATTGTTATTTTATGAGACCTTTCTTGGGCTTTCGAACGATGTAAAAAGAATTATTTTTGAGTAAAAAATGAATTATGTAACCTCCACACCAAGTCGACCTCAAGAAGATCAAGTTAGCCTCAAGGAAGGAAATTTGACCTCATTGGAAGACTATATATACAAGGCAGTTCAAATTCATTTGTAGCATATCACTCTCTCACACATAGTTCGATATTTGAAGTTGGAAGCTAGAAGCCGGGAAAAGAGCGAAGGTGAAGAAGGAGGCTAAAAGGAGTGCAAGTTTGGTCAAGAAGGAAGGGGAGGAAAAAATCGAAGTTTTGGTATCTCTATCTCTCTCACGTGGGCTAGTTTAGGAGATCGAAGTCTCGTTGTCAAGGTTGAAGCTGCTGTTGATGTCAGAAGCTGCCAAGTCGAAGTTTCTAGGGTCGAAGTGTTGCTGCTACTAGGTCAAAGGTTGGATCGAAGAGGGAGAGGTTGACTTGGTGTAGAGGAGGTCTGTGTCTAGAAGAGTCTCATTGAAAACTGTTGAAGGAAGAGATTTTTGATTGGGTTTTCCCCTAGATAGGGGTTTTGCCCTGGTAGAGTGCCTACATCTTCTGTCTTGCATTTTGGTGATCTTCATGCACACATAATTTGGTAATTGCTTGATGAAAAATAATATAACAAATAAGTAAAAGAAGCTGACATAATTCACTAGTAATTATCAAGAAAGAGAAATCTAACCCTAATCCTACTAGCATTGATTTCTCAACACTTTCAGCATGATATCTACTTGCTTGCAACCTCAACATCCTGCACATTCATAAACACATCTCCAAGACATCCCATGTCAAAGGTCTCCTTCCTTTACAAACTTTATCAGAGTCTTCATACCTTCTCCATGGATATGTCTTAGCCAATTCTTTTAGTCATCAGATGTTGATCATTTCTTATGAACTCCTCTTCCTTTCTTCACATATTGTTTCCAGGAACTTCTATACATAGTTCCTTCATCTTTGTCAACCACCTAATATTCCATACGAGGACATATTATGTTGATTTCATCTTGTAAATATGTGAACTAGCTCAAGACATATGCCTTCATGCATCTTATGAAGGGAAGAGATCCATTTTCTTCGATCATGCTCATGAGATAGAGAATTTACCCATGCTATCTGCAACTATATGATGACATGACTTAATCTATCAAATATATACATACCTCTTTTCTCCTTTTGGTCATTTATACTTTGTTCGAGAACTTCCTTTCCTTGCTTGAAAGTTCTTTAATCATGTTGCACTCCTTTATCACCATACCATCATCCTTTTCAATAATGGATTCCACACAGGGTGGAATTATCAACAAGACGCTTCTTCCAAGTAGAGGTGAACCTCTAATGAAGATGTCAATAGAGGATCTTGATTATCCTCATTCTGCAAATGCTCCTTCCTAATGATGATGTTGTATGATGAATTCTTTCTATGCTAGATGACTCTCTTCTAATTATGCTTTCAATGAGGTTGCCATGAGCTACTTCCTTTCTATCATGATGATTGCTACAACCATGTAGAGTTCTACTTCAACTATCCTTTCAAGCTTCTATAATGATGTTATGATCTTTCTTCAATCATATGCTTCTAATATGATGCCATCTTCTAATATGATGCATCCTATCATACTTGGAAGTTGGAATGCTTCTTATCAGGATAGCTATGTTTTACGAAACTGAAAAGAAATAGGTGAAGAAGATTATCTCAGTGATAGTAGAGATCTTTTATTTCTTCCTTCTTTGATTTCTTCTTCTCAAGTTCTTCCACTTCTTCGGTGACATGGGCTACATTCCTTTCTTTCCTTTTCTTGTTGCCCTTCTTGAGTTTCGGACAATCTCTCTTGAAATGCCCATATTCCTTGACAACCATAGCATTGGATCTTTGACATATCGATCTTCTCTTTTTCTGAGGATCAAACTTCCCAAACTTTCCTTTTCTCCTAGCCATGGTAGAAAATGTTTGAACTTGTTCGCTTGGTCCTACATCACTTTTTGCCTTCAACCTAGTTTCTTCAATCTTACACAATGACCAGAGTTCACTGAATGGGGTGGCTTCCTTCTTTCCATAGATGCTTGATACAAATTTGCCCCATTCATCAAGTAGTGCATTGAGCACCACAATGGTCATTTCTTTGTCAGACATTATTTCCCCCAACTCTTGCAATTGGTCTTGTATTTGTGACACCCTCATAAGATATGAGGCTATCCCTTCTTCCTTTGATACCTTCATCTTATATAGTGTGGCTCTCAAAGATATTACTTCTCCTACAGTGCTTACGGAAAATAATTTTACCAACTTGTCATAGATGTCTTTTGACTTCTCCAATTTTGCTACATAAGGGATGAGAGAATCCTTCATTGATTCGATAAGGATTCTTTGAGCCCTTATTTCCCCCTTCATATATTTTGTTAGATCTTGACCTTCTTCTTTTGGTGGTTCGACAATTGAACCCTTAACATGTCCAATGACTTCTTTTTCTATGAGAATCAAATTTGTCCTCTTCTTCCATACAAGGAAATTTGATGACCCAACCAACCTATTGCTCTCCTTGCAGAATGGAGTCATTTTGATAGTAGATTCAGTCATAGATATAAGGATATTTACTTGTGAAGTGAAGATGCTCCTTTGATGGTGATATCTTCAACTTGATGACTTCTTGATTTTGATGATGATGTTTGCTTCCTTGAAGATAACAATACTCCTTCTAGAGATGTCCTTCAAATATGATTGAGATGAGATTCTTAATTCAAATAGAGGGAGAACACCTTGATTCCTTTGATGATGATGGTAACATCTCTTCTTGCTTCCTTGAAATGGAGACTTCAAGATGCTTCAAATGTGTAGTCCTTCTTTGAGTGGAGGTAGGGTCCTTGAGGTCTTTCTTTTCCTTGTGATGATGATGTGTGATCTTTCCAAGAATGCTTTGAGTGTAGAACCCTTCTTTAATGAGCTAGGGTTTTGAGGCCTTCTTAGTTCCTTCCTTCAAGATGATGAGTGAGTTAGTCCTTCTTGATGATTTTCTTGTACTCGGCTGTTGTGTATCCCTTCTTGATGGTACGATGTCCTCTTTGATGACTTTCCTTGTCTTGTCACCTTAACTCTGAAACCAGGTTGAGAAATCTAGGGGCAGTAGATTAGATAACTTCTCTTACTTTGATAACTATTTGTGATGTATTTTTACTTTAATTAGCTTCTTCTTTCACTTGATTATAATTAGTGTTCTTATCATCAAACAACTACCAAATCATAAAAAACAATGAGACAAGGGGACACAAGATGTAGGCGATCAGCCAGGGCTAAACCTCTCCTCTTGAGGGGAAAACCCACAATAATTCTTCTCTTCTTATACAACTTTAAATGACGAATTCCAAGACCTATGACCCTTGACCAAAACCCCTCCAAGACCAAGTCAAACTTCTCCTTTGAAGAACTTTCTTCTAGCAAAGTCAACCCAAGTCAATCCAGCTTCACAACTGTTGCAACTCTTTGCTTCGACCTCAACTTCAGACCTGTAACTGGGACTGCAATTTTCAGCTACTGCAGAAACCCTAGTTTCTGCACATGTGGAAGAATAAGGTGTTTTTACCCTCTTTTTTTCCTTCACTCAGGATGTTTTCTTCTCCTAGGAAATTCGACTTGCAATGGCGACTTCTTGAGAGCCAAATCTTGACTTCTTTGTGTCACTGTAATTCGGTACTTCTGCAGCAGAAGGTAGCCCTAAATATCTCATACGTGTGAGGTGAATAGCCCAAAAACAATCCTTAAAAACTTCGCTTTCCTCTTCCTTAGATTCTCCTTCCCTTTGCTAGGTATCCTTTGCCCTTCTTGTGCTTCCACGAACTTGATTGATGTCCTTTGTAAATGAGGTCAAGTCATATATATATAGTCTTTTTGTTGCATCTCGTAGTCCGACTTGACACTGGCCTTAGGCCGACTTGTTACTTGCACATTGACTAGGTCTTGGAGGGCCGTTGACTCTATTTTTTACTCAAATAATTTTTCTTTACAATATGTAACATGCCCAAGAGGGTCTTCCATACATGACAATGACTCAATTGACTTGTAGACTCAATAACAAGCCCTAGAAGCACTCAATGGGTGCTTGAACTATAACAAAAATAGCCTTAAGCATGAAACCCATGCCTCAATAACAACAATAATAAATTTATTTTTCTCTTTACAATAAATACCTAGAATCATGATTACATGTCATTATGAAGACCGAACCTATTTGCATATTTCAACACTAAGCACGGTGTAAATATTTTCAGAGTAACCCCAAAAGCTAACCTAGATATATGCTTATACAGGAAAAGTGCTTTGAGAAACACAACTTGAGGGGTTGCAGCACATAGGGTGGAGCTGAGCTGCAGCTTATCCACCAAAATCGTATGTCACTTCCCCTGGTCTCATCCCTTTGAAACTTGTGAGATTCAGGTGGGACAGAGCATAGCAAGAATGGAACCCTAGTGAATTGATTTAAACCCTATGGCCTTCAGCAATGAACTAAGTTCCTCTTGGCTTTATGCCTTTAATTTTCAAAACCATAATATTAAGAAATGCCTCATTCTGAAAATTTGCTGCATCTAGTACCCAATTTGCTTTTGTGCCTACAATGCACATGCTTCAGGTATCTTTATATTGTGAATTTCTTGTTGTAAAACTAGATTAGGCTCACCACAGTTGGCCTCTGGTTCCAGATAGATGCCCTAGCTTGATTTTTAACTCTCGTGACTCGTCTTATGTACCTGTGACTCCTTGCTTGCATTCCTAGAGACTCACATGTTCTTGCAGTTTTTTGTTCCATATAGATTTGGATTAGTACATTGCTTGCACCATGAGAAAAGCTGTTCTACGATCTCATATATGTCCTCTCTTGCAGTTTTTTTTTTCCAGTGTGATTGAAGGTATTTGTCTTTTAAACCTGCCTCCCATTTTTCTGTTGTTTTATAACTTCCCTTGGATAACCACTGTATCTGTTAAATCGGATCCTCTGAAAAACACATTTATTTGAATGGATATTTGGATTTTGTATTTAGTTAAACAAGAATCTGCGTTATATTTGCTAAAATTAATCATCAAATATATATTTTGTATCTGATATGCTTCAATTGAAGAAATTTAGTTTCTATTAGCACTTAGAATACAACCACTTAAACACAGTTGAGAAATGTTTGTGCTGCACTGTTTATGTCAGTTGACATTTTTAGGCTTTCATTATGACATTGTTATGATTTGGTTGCAGTTGCTGGGCTTCTTATCAGATCTTTCCTCTGTTCGTCTTATTGTGGTAACATTTTTAACTGTCATTTTCTCTCTGCTTTCATATGGATGTATAGGCTGAGCTATTGGCTACATATGGTTTTGAAAATTGATCACGTCTTTAGGCACACTTATGATATATCGTGACTTCCACATTGCAGGTTGTTGGAGGGACAGAACAAGTTAAGCCTTCTCTTTCTTCTACAACTAGAGTTGAGGTCATCTCTTATTCAAAGTTGGAAGATCAGGTAGTAGCTCATGTTTGGTTTTGTTGGTTTCTATACCATACATTTCTGTTTTCTTCAAGACACTCATCTAGTTTTCAGTATTTAACTCATTATTTGTTTGCTTTGTTCAACAAGAATAGACTGGGGCAAGTAATGAGTAAAGAAACATTTAAACAATTAAGCATTGAGAAATCCACATGAATATCCAAACTTGCCAAAGTTCAGGAGAGATCAGCGAGAATTCAGATTGTGTAATTGATAAATAATATCCATTTTATCATCTCTGTTAAACATGCCATTTGTCTATTAGGGTAGTTGCAATCTTCAACCATTTCGGCCCCCATTGCCAGAAGATGTTGCCACAATTTGCTACACAAGTGGAACAACTGGAACTCCAAAGGTACAACCCTTTTCAGCTTCTCTTGGAATATCCTAAATTCTGATTGAATATATGGTCATTATATCTTTGTGAATAGTGTTTCCATACTAGAATATGAATAGTTGATAGAACTGCAGTGCTGTTTAAACATACCCTTTTCTTGCCTAATGCAATACCCTTTCCCTGTCTGATGCAGGGAGCTGTATTAACCCATGGGAATTTTATTGCTAGTATCGCTGGTTCCCTTCTTTCCATCAAGCTTGTCTCTACAGATGTGTATGTATTTAAGTTTTTTCAGTATAGCTCAGGATTCAAATACATTAGAATGGGACAAGAGAGAGTGATATTTGAGCTTTTCATATCTTTAGTAACTAATAGCCTTGATCAATTTTCAGCTATATCTCTTATCTTCCGTTGGCACACATTTATGAAAGGTTAATCACCGTTGGTGTAACGCACAGTGGAGCTGCCATGGGATTTTACCAAGGGGTATGAAAAGTTTTGTGGGTTTGTGTGTCAATGTTGTTCATTCTTTTAATTGGTGCTTGTACCAATATTGTAGGCATTTTGTAGCAATTACAGTATAGTCTTTCTTTTTTTGTTCATTTTGGGAAAACAAAAGTAAATTTATTTAATTAAAACTTAGAGATTACAAGAACTGAGTTTGTGTACTTGTATCCATCCATAAAACAGGTAGATTGATGCCAACAATTGCCACTGCCAACCGACTAAACCCTCTTCCTTCTATTACATATACTTTATTCCTTGCCTAACTGGGAACCCCTTATTTCCACTGGCAGAGTCTACACCCTTAACTTAAATACTAAACTGTACATTTCATCTTGGCCAAAAGCTATTCATGTTACTTACTACCTACACAATCTAGTTCCATTGCCTAGGCTGATGATGCGATTTAGTTGCCAGGTGCTAGTGAACTTAGTCTGAATATGTACTATATTTGTTTTTATCCATTTGAACATTATATTTTTGCAGTTCACCAACCTCATTGTAATAGGTCAGATGTTGATGGCCACTCCAAAATTATAAGTAGGAATACGCACTTCCCTATATTCTTTATTGAGTAATCTATAGCTATCACATGTACTCTTGTATACACATAATACAAATGATCTATGCATATGGGATTTATAAGTTGACAAGTCTTCTATATGTTGAAGTTAGTTTTCTATAGCTTGGCTTCTATCATTAAAGCAAGTTGGAAGGCGCACCCCTTTGGTGTCATAGGGAAGAGTTTGGTTCCTTCCGTTTGTGAAGCAGCAAACATGAGATGAACTCAACACGAAAGGTATTGTTGGACTTGTTGACCACTACCGGTCAACTGCCCATGCAGTACACCTCCTTTCTGTTGGCAGAGAGGGGTAGCTCCTGAACAGCATGTCCGTGCCATCCTGCCATCATCAGCAGCTTGATCTTTTTGATTGTAAACCCAGTCTGCATGTATTAATTGTAAATAATCTTAGCAGACATGAGTCATGTATGTATTTTGCCTAGGTGGACCTAACTTTCTGATGATAATCTACGTCCCGGAAGGTTTTTCGTCTCACTGATCCACGGATCGGCAGAGTTTTCCTTCAAACCTGACCCCAAAGCTGGGATTGATTTTGTCATTAGAACTTTAGGAGAATCCTAGTGTGTTGATCTGCTAGATTATCGTGGTGTCGCAGAGCTGGGTGTTTTATGAGGGTCTGTATTAAGTGGGCTTGTCCCCTTGAGATGTAAATTGTAAAAGTCATGATGTAATGTGTCCTGAGGGTCGAGAAATGTTTTAAATCCCCTCATGAGTCCTAAGTCCTAGGTCCTAGGTGATGTTTCCAAAAGCTTAGTTCAGTGATCCATGTTAAATGAATTAAAAATTTAAAAAATGAATAAAAATAATAAAATAATAAAAAAATAATAAAAAATTAAAAAAATGAAGCAAAAACCCTAACTAATAAAATAATAATATTTTAAGTTAATAAATCGACGGATGAGATCAAGAGATGTCTTGATCCTCATCAACGGTCGAGATCATTTCTACATGGATCACTCGAACTAGCCGTTAGGATCATTTCCTTTTTATAGGGTCTTAGGGTGTCATTTCAAGGTATCTGATCTGTGAGTCTATACTGAAAAGCTCTCTTGTAATCTGATTTCTGGTTAATAAAAGAAGACTTTGGGGTCCAAATTGTGCTGGTGTTACTCTCTGGAATTGCTGTGAGATCTTTAATTTTCTGCATATTTCAGTTTTCAGTCATCAATCATAGCTTGTTTTTTTTAGAGTATTGTGAGCACAGGTATCTTGTTCACGTGCTAGGGTTTGAATGTTGTAGGGTTTCTGGAAATAATGGCAGGTATCTCCATTATTTCCTGAGATCTAGCAGCATTCTCTCTCTCTTTGCTGATGGTTGCTTGAGATGTGCAGGAAAACCTTTAGTAGAGAATATTGGTGGGCGTTTGGGGAAGTTCTAGGCTGAACCAGCCGACTCCCACAGGCTTTTCTTTGCAGAGCCCAGCTGATTTCGCCCTGGGTTAATCATTTAAAGTTTATTTCGTATTTTACATTGAGAGATTTTCTGTCTGTTCACAGCAAAGTTCAAGTTTCTGACAATCTGAAAATATTTTTGTTATTATGGCTAAATCTGGCTGTAAGGGGCCAAGTTTGTACATTAATCAGCTGATCTAGGATTTTTTTTTTTAAACTTTTTGATCTATACAGTTTTCATTAGGGATTAGGGTTTGTTTTTTTTTGGGGTTTATGTACATATTATCATTCTTCTGGGTGATTTTGTCCATTGCAGATACAGGGTTATCATTGTGCTGTTCAGGGTTTTGCAGGCTCAGGCAAACGTGGCCCAGCGTGTTCAGTGGTCTGCCGTCAGTCTTTGCTTTGGCTGGGGTCACGTATCGTCACGTAGCAAAATTCTGTTATTCACTCTCCTCTGTCAGAAACCTCTGCCGTTTTCCCTCAAACTGCAAACACAGTCAATAGCATGAAAAAATTGAAAATTTGTTTTGATGCACGCAACTCGATTTTGCTGGAGTAAGGTTATCTGAGAAAGTCCAATATCGATTCCTGCTGTCAAGGCTTTATCAAGATATATGCCAATGTTTTAATGCATTTTTCGGTGTGAAGGCTCCAGACCCGCATGCACCATGCCAGTCAATAAACAAGGGGATCCAAAGAAAGCTATTCAGAAAATCGAGTTCATCCTGTAAAATTTCAGAAACAAGCTGGGCCATCGACTGTGTCTTTTGGGAGATTTCTCTATCGATTATGCTTTTGTGATAACAACCATCGGACCAGTAAATTCATGCGTTTGGCATGAGGCGGCATCAAGAAGCATTTTTATTTTTTGTCTCATCGTGAATACAACTGCGCTGTTGGCAATCTCCAGGTCACAGTTTTACTGCACTCTGCCGTCGACCTGCGTGCATCCTTCACCTCCGTCTGCAAACCCTCAGGTATCCGCCACAGTTTCAGCCGTCAAACTGCACATACCACGCACAGGATACCCTTCGGCTTGCTGGACATTCAAACAAATCAACGTGGGCTTCAGCGATTCGCATTTCTGACTCACGCCAAGGAGGTTTCACGTTTCATCATCTCAGCTAGCCATTGATGGTTTGCAGACTCGGTATTCACCCTCGGCCCAGGTAAGAGTCTCTCATAAAATTAATTGCCGTCTGTCATCGTAGAAGTTATGCTCGTGCTCCAATCCTCGCCGGCAGCAGGGTTCCTCGTCTGCGTTTCCTCAGGTAAACGTATGTATCCGCAGGCAAATCGACTTCATTAGTCATACAACATTTTTTTTATAGTTTGCGTAGGATTTTTTTAATGTTCATGAGGTTACGTTAGATTAGGGTTCCGATTTATATCATTTTAGTTTCGTTTCATTAGTTTTTGATTTTAAAATTTTGTTTTGTATTTTAATTAATGTTTAGTGTAGTTCCTTTTTTATTTCACGCTTTAGATTTTAGAAAATTTTAAGTTAGTCTATAATGTTGTTTGTTTTAGATTTAATATTTTTATAAAAATGAAAAAATTCGATTTGTTGTTTTTAGCTTAGGTTCTATTTTAATAGTTACTTTATTTTTTAGTTTTAGCCTTTTTAGGATTTTTTTTAAAATTTGTATAAAAAAAATAAAAATAAAAAAAATAAAAATAAAAAATAAAAAAATTTGGAAAACTATTTTTCCCAGTCTCGGTGGTTTTTTCATGTTATATTTTTTCATGCTGAGATATAAATTTTCAAGTCGAGATACGAAATTGACATCTGGTTAATGATTTACGATTCTCGTGGTGTTTTAAGGCATTTATCTCTTCGAAATTTCAGTTGCCAGATATCGTTTTGAGCATTATGATTTAGCTGATGATAGATGATTGCTGTTCATGGTTCATGTTTCTATATCATTTAACAAGTAATCGTTTTCACAACAATCTCTTAAGGCACTGGTCTGCTAAATTAATCAAATCATTTTAGTGCTTATCTTAAGCGTGTCTCGTGTCTCCCAACCAACTGGTCGACAGTTGGTCTCATCATCTCGCAGGGTCTACCCCCCTTAGCCGCGGGAGACAGGCTTAAGCGGAGGGATCGGAGATCAGAGTGACAGCCCCCGGTCTGAGCGTTGTCGTGCCAATTCGCGTGACAACAGGACTCACTTACATCTAGCTTGATAGACATTTTGTTGAACCCAAGGATGTATAGAAGTGAGGGCCACTTTGGTAACAGTCCATCCTTGTACCCTAAGGGGTAGAACCACTTATACATGGTAAATTTGAAGTTGTTTACAGTATTGATTGGAGGTTGGTTGTTGGTTGTGAGATGTTTGGTGTGGGTTTGGCACCATCTTAGGGCATGTTAGTCCATGCAAACTTCAATGACTATGATTTCATTGTCTTTTGTTAAATTTGACATCGCCTTAAAACTGTTTTCAATATTTTGTATCCATGAGTCAAGTTTGTCACCATTGAGCGAGTTGTGAAGCAGTGTGGCTTTGGAAGCTACTCACATGACTATTTGATTAGGTGTTGGAACTGATCGTGATATATTGTGACAACCAAAGCTGTTTGAAGCTTTCAGATAATCCAGTTTTCCATGACAGGTTGAAGCACATCGAGATCAACTACCACTATATTTGTGACATGTTGCAAAAGGGAGTAGTAAGGCTCTATCACATCTCTACAAATGAGCAGATAGATGAATTAATCACAAAGCCTCTGTCTAGAGCAAAGTTTTTGTATTTTTGGGATAAGCTTGGAGTTGTTGAGAATACATCCCTCAATGAGAGGGAGTGTTGGATGATAACATCAGGGATAGTCATCCTCCCTAGGTCAAGTATGTTGACCAAGATTAGGGAGAATGGTCCAACAAATGACAATCATTCTTCTTGGGTCAAGTATGTTGACCAAGATTAGGAAGAATGGTCGAGTGTGATTAGAGGCCCAAAATTCTCAACCATAGAGTTGAGTGGGTGCCTCTCAACATCAGGCTCCTAATTACTCTCTAGATAGGTTGAGTGAGCACATTTAACATCATGACCTAGAATTACTCATGTAGAGTGAGGCCTTTGGGATTGGGACAAGGATTACCCCTGGCGTTTTTACCATGGGTCGAAGATGTTGGCCAGGATAATGGTAAACCAGGACTACTCTGTATACCATGAGTTAGAGGCGCCAACCAAAATTATGGTGACTTGTTGATGCTAATGATGTACCATGGGTCAGAGGTGTTGGCTAGAATTATGGTAACTAGTTGATGCTGTTGATTTACCATGGGTCAAAGTTGTTGACCGAGATTTTGGTGACCAGATGATGTTGACGCTGATGATGAGTTGTTTTAACATTTTCTTAGAGAAATTTGTCAACAAGAGAACATTTGGATCGTCATTATGAATACCTCCTTAGCTAAGAGGGAGCGTTGAATTTTTGGCTCCAAAGTGATCAAGTTAGCCCTCCCTCAAGTCAAGTCGACCCTTGTTGAAGTGGTACACATTCGACCATCTAGAACACTATATATACTCCACTTGTTCTGCTCCATAAGGCAGAATTTGGATCACAACAATCGTTTGCTTTTTGTTCACTTGCAAAGGAGAGAGATAACAGGAAGTGCGCATGAGTATTAGGAAGTTCGCGTAAGTAACAAGAAGTATGCACGAGTATCAGAAAGTTCATGTGAGTAATAGGAAGTGCACATGAGTAACAGGGAGTTCGTGTGAATAACGAGAAGTGCGCATGAGTAACAGGAAGTTCACATGATGTGCAGGGGGCCGAATTTTGTGGGTAGTTTGACCAGGTGTGACCAGGGTTGTGTTTCTAGTCAGTTTGAATTTATGTGTGACTTGAAGAATTAGATGTATCTCTGTTGAATTGAATAATTTCTCAAAGGAAAAGGTTGTTGGGTTTTTCCCCAAGTGGGTTTTCTTAGGGTAAATCCTGTGTTATCTTTGTGCATTGTGATCTCTTCTGTCCAACTGCTTGTATGGTTGAATTTCTGAAGTATAATTGATTATTGATAATCTGGAAGTGCTAAAATAATATCTACATCATTGTAAGTAATTATTAGTTTTAGAAATTAGTGCTTGTATCTATTTCACTTGAAAAAATCAACAATTGAAGAATTACAATTAAACTAAGATCTTGAGAATATCAATGTCATGAATGGCTGAAATCTTCTTTTACATATTATCTTCAACATTGTTTCGGTAATGATTTGTTTCATATCATGAACTTACTATTGAGATTGATGTTATATTATAGACTGCGTATACATTCTTTTGTTGGTGCACAACCTAAGTCCTGGTCTTTATGGGTAATGTTAATAAATTTTTATATCTGATATACATTGTTAAAATATGATGATAATCTTACCATGCTATTGTTGAATTTTGTAGCTATGATTGGTCTTCATAATCATTATTTTCATCATTGATGTTCCTGTAATAATATATTTCTATGTAAAGCATGTTCTTCATGCTCAAAAGAAATTTTTATTATTTATGTATTTGTCAAAAGAAAAATATGAAGACATGTTCTTCATGACCTTCTCAAAAGAAAATTTGAATTTTAAAATTTTGATCTTTGGCTCCACAAGATGTCCAAGTCGGCCCTCGTTTGATCAAGTTAGCTATGACCCAAGAGGCACCTATTCAGACCCATTCAAGTGTGTATAAATAGGTCATTCCACCTCCACCCAAAGGGTAATTCGAATCACATCCAAAACAAGTAAATTTCCGTTCTCTAGTGAAGAAAGGCGAGGAGAAAAGAGGTCGAAGAAAGAGAAGACAAGTTAAGCAAAGTTCCAAGTGAGGAAGAATCACACGTGTGACTACAGGAGGTTCGAATTTTTTTGTGGTGAAGTCTGAGGTTAGTTCAAGTGTTTCTGTGGGGGAGACAGGCCGAAATTCGACCCCTATTACAAACCTTTGATCGAGCTTTGTGGAGGGTTGACTTGGTTTCTTGGTGAATCGCTGAGGTTGTCATCTTGCTGGTCAGTTTGTCTTTGATCTTGACTTTGATGTCTCTTCTGTTGAATTGATTCTATATGGAAAGGATTGCTGGATTTTTCCCCCTTATGGATTTTCACAAGGTAAACTCTTGTGTTCTTGTGTGGCTGTCTCTTTATGATCCTTTAACATTTGTTTTACTATTGATATTCCTCTATGTAATTGCTTTATGATGGAAAAGATCACGAGAAAAATATTAACCTAATTGAAATCATAGGAAGCAAT
Organism: Pinus tabuliformis; assembly: GCA_031772625.1. Lineage (NCBI taxonomy): Eukaryota > Viridiplantae > Streptophyta > Pinopsida > Pinales > Pinaceae > Pinus > Pinus tabuliformis. The sequence goes on along the minus strand of CM062805.1, from coordinate 997,245,724 downwards.
TATCAGTTTTGGAGTATGCCCTAAAAATTCAATATGATATCAAAGCTTTGGCTTGGAGAAAGAGCAGCCTTCAAGCCATCCTCTAGGGCTTGATTTGTCAATTAGACCTAGATGCCCTAGTTCAAAATCAATAATGAAATCATCAACCTCTATTCATGTTGAGTTTAGAAAGATATGCCTCCAAAGTATTTTGTAATCCAATGGTCTATCCAGGCAACAAAAGGGAGCTAAAACACTCTGTTTATTCAATAAAACAAGAGGAATGTCGAGCCTTCAAGAACTTAAGACAAAAGGCCAAGAGGGCCTCAAGATACATTGGAGAAGACCAAGTAATCTCTGTTGAAGGATGCGAAAATCTCAAGTATTGTTTCAAAGGACCGAGAGCTGTTAGTTTTTTTGTAGCATCAGAGGCATTCTAGTCTCAAAACTTTGCAGAGAGTCTAGAATACAAGAGTTCTCCATAACCCAGAAATCATTTCTAGAAATTCTACCTAGAAGTGTCTCAATTAGATTATCAACCTATTTTTTAATGTTCCCTAAGTCTAAACTTAGGAAAATTGGTTAATTAATCAATATTAATTTAGATAAGGTGTGAATTATCTAGAAACTCACACTGATAGACAAGAAATTAATCTGGGCCCTTGATTAAGTTTTAATCTTGGCCGTTGGAGGTCCAATAGAGGATTATAAGAAGAAGTTGATGGGTAGATGGAGAACACACATGTGGAGTTTGATTTCCTTGGCAATTCGATTTCCAAAGAGTAGCTACAATCGCTGGAAAGCTAGAGAAGGAAGCAGTGACAGTGAGGGGCAGGGACAATGATCACGCAGAGAGGGGCAGAGGGAGTTTTGGCTAGAGGATCTTCTTCGGAGCCAAGAATACTCAGCAAAGAGGCAGAGAGAAACACAGAGGAGGTAGCGCAGAGACCAAAGAGGGTGACACAGAGCCAGGAAGGGCTCATGCATGCCCCATGAAGAGCCTCCTATGCAGAAGTCCGAATTTGCTGAGGAGGCTGACGTTTTTGAGCTGAGAGCGTTGGAATCAGCTCCAGAAGGCAAATCAATTCCCAACAGAGGCGGCGCAGTTCCTTAGAGGTTGACGCAAGGCCCACGAAGGGGCATCGCAAAAGAAGCTGGGGAACTCATTTGTTCAGTTGCTGGATCAGTCGGGACTTTCAGTGTAGAGTGAGGTAATCTCACTAATTTATTCTGCTGAGTGATATTCTTTGTATTGGATTGCCAGCAAGCCATCTAGATATTGTATTTGGAAATAAATTCAGCTTAATAATAAAAGCCCTCAGAACTGCTGCATCGGTTTTCCTGCATTGGGTTTTTCCGGGGACATTTGTCCAAAAACAATTGTGTCATTTATGTTGTATCTCTTTATTGTTCAGTTTCTTGTTTCGACATATTATTTTAATGGTGTAGGCTGTAGTATATGTATTTCGATGTTTGCCGTAGGAAATTGCAAATAACTTGTTCATGTAAATCCAACAGTAGGAGAAATATCATCAATTGCTGCAGTAGGGATTCTCGGGTTTAAGGAATTTTCACATGGTATTAGAGCAGTGCTAGTGAAGCAAGAAGAACAGTGCTAGAGAATCTAGTGCTGAGCAAAAAAGGAGATCGAGATAGCTGCAAAAGGCAGCAGTTCGAATCCCCAAAGGGGTTTGTGCAGTCCAAGCTAGGAGAGCTAAATTTTCGAGGCAGTCTCTCTTTGAGTGAGTCAACTGAGAGGAAGGGCTTCTAGATCGAAATTTTGCCATGGCAGAGGGAGCAATGCTGAGCCTCAGTGTGAGGAATAACTGGTAGGACACATTTTTTTCTGTAGGCCATTTTTTGCTGGGCAGAAAGATGTTAAACGAGAGAAGAGAAACACAGTGAGGGAAATTTTCCTCAGTAGACTTCTCGCAAAGAAGTCCGTTTTCTTATTGGCTGAGCAATAATAGTAAGAGAAGAGAGGAGGAGTTCGACATTTTCGTGGCAGAGATGGCAACTAGTGGACTGAGAGATCAGGACAGGTTGGACAGTTATCTCTACACAATTTTGCACATTTTTGGCTAAGGAAAAGGACCCAGAAGTTTCGACTTAGGGACATAGGAGAAATTTCGGCTTAATTAGATTGCTAGTGGAAGGTGTGGGCCACCCATGTGGGAATTCGAACTAGGCCATTCAAATGGCTTGGAGGGAATTCGAATTGCTGAATGGAGGGGCCCACATGAGGCAAGGAAGGCCCACGAAGACAAAAGGAGGAGGAGGCTCTCATTTGGATCATTCATTCACCTTGCATATCGAATTTACTTGACTGTTTGCTCAGCTGCTTAGCCGAGTCAACTGGCTGTTCAACCATGAATCTCTCAAGCGGGAGATTCAACCTTACCTTCGGGGGACTTCGAGTGCCCGCCCTAGGAAGGCAGTTCCACAAGCATTTTCAGGAGATCCGGGGAGTTACCACAACACAAACTCAACTGCACATAGGAAATGTGTATTTCTGGGCCACAGTGAGAACACGTAGAGGGAGATTGAGCCACATTGGATCAACCAATTGCTGGAGGAGCCAAGGAATCTGAAGGACAACATTGGGCCAACATTCAGTGAGATTTTTGGAGCCAAAGAAGCCAACAACCCAACAGTTTGAATTCCAGGCCTGGGAGATAGTGTAGAGGGCCAGTTCAGCAATTTCGTGGGTCTTGAGGGCAAGAGCTACAACCCGAAAACTCATCTGGGAAGTCAGGGGATCTATAGGAGGGATCATCTTAGCATTTTTGGACACTTCTAGGAGGTTTTACAATCAGAATCCAGCAGGTCGAGTTTTGTAGTTGTAGCTGAAGTTGGGCTCCTTAGGGGTCGAATTTCAGAAGTCTGAACCAACCAAAGTCCTTCGTGGATTTTTCTGGGTTTAGACCAAGGAGTTAGGAGCTCAAATATCATAATTTTATGAGCACGAGAAGTAGTGATTCTGACACTTTGAAGTCAGCAGAAAGAGCAGTTTTCTAGGCAGCGTAATGCAGTTTGGTGCTGCAGTTGTAGCAACCTTCAGTTCAGCTATTGCTCACCTGAGCTTGGAGCCCGGGTGCACCATTCTATTTACTATTGTATTTTTCTCTTGAAGAAGTAATAAAAAAGCTCAACAGTTCCTTATTTCCAGCATTTCCATGGGTGCTTAGTGTGTATTTCGTTTTTCTATTTGCTGAACTGATTGTATGCTTGTATATCACTTGTATTCCTACTTAGGAACATTACAGTGGTATCAGAGCCTAAGACTTGGCTTAGCTGTGGGGATTTTCTCCTATGAGAGAAGGGACTAGCGGAACATCACATATAGAAGGCAGAGATACCAGAGCAGAGAAAGAGAGCTGGAGATTACTCCAGACACTGAGGACAGGGGGGAAGCAGTGGTAGAAGAGGACATGCTGGAACCCAAGAGCAGGGAAGAGATGGCTTTCGACAACCTCCTGAAGGCTTTGAATGACTTATCAAAGGGCTAGAAAGAGATGCTAGAGGAGATAAAGATGGAGAACATAGGGAGAACCACTCTTAGAGGTTTCTATTTGGGGAAACTTCTAGAGCCTCCCAGCTATTTGATCACCCCTTTCCAACAGCACAACATCCATCAGCTAGTGGGCCAACTCAAGCCACACTGCCCTCTTTCGTACCTGTGGCATAGATCGAACCAGCAAGGGGTGAAGGCCCCACATAGATGGGAGAACATTTCAGAGAGTGGCAATCCATGGATGTAGAGTTCAGGGAAGCACTCTCTTTCAGAGATTTCTACAAGCTCAAGCAGAATGAGAAGAGCAAGGGCTATGGAGGATAGAGTACACAGAGCTATGAGCTACAGAGGACCATAGGGCGGATGTACTTCCCTACATTCGATGGCACTGCCAAGTGCACTGCTAGGGCTTGGGTTGAGAAGATGGACACCTACTTCTAGCTCAACCAGATGACAGAACAGGAAGCCATCAAGATGGCCACACTGCACATGGAGGGGAAAGTCCACGACTAGTGGTTTCATGGCTTGGTCACCCTAGGGCATGCCAATGTATCTTCTTATGAGGATTTCACTAGGAGGGTGGTGGAACGTTTTGATCAGAGGGATCTGAAGGACCATTTCAGGGAGTCGACCACACTGCACCAGACAGGGAACCCAAAGCAGTATATTTCATAGTTTCTACGAGTGTTAGTGATGGTTCCGGATCTATCAGAGGCTTGGAGGGTATACACCTTCATTGAGGGCTTACTTGAGCCCCTGCATGGACTGGTGAAGTCACACAGACCCTCCATGCTGCAAGAGGCAGTTTTGTGCACTAGAGATCTACAGGGGGCCATACCCAAGACTAGAGAGCCTTTCCACGAACCCCTTTTCCACAAGAGGGGCATGAGACAAGACCTCCACCTCAGAGAACCACCCAGGGGCGGGGACAACTGGATGATGACACACGGAAGGACCTCAGGATGAGGAAGTTGTGCTTCACTTGCAGGGAGCCTTCGGCACTAGGCCATTAGTGCACTGCTGGCAAAGAACATTATATTGAGGTATTTTCAGACAATGACCAAGAGGACGAGTTGGAGTAGAAGTGTGCTGTGGGAGATGGTGAGAGTCTGGAAAATAGGGGACCACCACCACCACCTCCACATGGAGGGGCATCCTTTGCCCCATTTGGGGGAGTCCTTGCTTCTTTATGTGGGGTCCCCAAATTCTTGACATTGAGGATCAGAGGCACCATACAGGGACAAAAGGTTTCAGTCCTAGTTGACAGTGGGGTTACCCACAACTTCATAGATGCCCAGTTGGTTCAGAGGAGGGGCCTCACGACGATTGAGTTTGAGGGCTTTTCAGTCCTAGTACCAGGTGACCGTACCATGCAATACACTTTGTATGTGCTTGCTTTAATAGTAGTTATGGGGAACTACTCGATGACGGACCACTTCTTTGTGGTCGATGTGCCAGACACCAACGTGGTGATGGGTGTCGAGTGGCTGTACTCCCTTGGGCGAGTCACTACTGATTGGAAGAAACTGGAGATGGAGTTCACTGGGCCGGATGGCAAATCAGTAGTTCTCAGAGGCATGCATTCCTATCCACACCAAACAGTGTCAGCCCACAGGATGCAGGCAAATCTGCAACATGGGGACATCGCTTGGTCAGTAGAGCTGAGGATTTCGGAGGTTGGGGGACAGGCCCAACCACCACCACCAGACATACAGGCCTTGTTGGACAGATATGCAGTGGTGTTTGGGGATATTCCACCAGGGCAGCCACGAGACAGGGGATTCAAGCACACTGTTGAGTTGGAGTCGGGTGTGCAGGCGGTGATCACTACCCCTTATAGCCTAAGGCCTATAAGGATGAGATTGAGAGGGCCATTCAGGAGCTATTGGCATTGGGCCATATCAGGCCAAGTTCTAGTCCCTTCGCTTCTTCAGTAGTACTGGTGAAGAAGAAGGATGGGACCTTACACATTTGCATTGACTACCGGGCCCTCAATTGGAAGACACTGAAGAACAGCTACCCCATCTCTCGCATAGATGAGTTAATGGATGAAATTAGAGGAGCCAAGTACTTCTCTAAGATCGATCTGGTCCGGGGTACCACCAGATCACAGTGAGGGATCAGGACATCTCCTAGGCAAATTTTTGGTGCCATTATGGGCACTTTGAGTTCCTGGTCATGCCATTTGGGCTAACTAATGCTCTGGCTACCTTCTAGTCGTGCATGAACCATGTCTTCCAGAGGCAGTTGAGGAGGTTTGCGCTGGTTTTCTTCGATGATATCTTGATTTACAGCAGGATGTGGGAGGAGCATCTCCAACACTTGGAGGAGGTGCTACATATTCTGGAGGAGCAACAGTTTTATGCCAAACTGTCCAAGTGCGAGTTTGGCTTGACAAAGATGCTCTACTTAGGGCATATCATCAGTGTTGATGGGGTGAAGGTCCATGAGGAGAAAATACGGGCTATCCGTGATTGGCCAGTGCCCTGAGATGTGACAACGCTGAGGGGTTTCTTGGGTATCTGCACCTACTACATGAAGTTTGTCAAGGGGTTTTCATAGCTGGCAGCACCCTTGACAGATTTGACCAAGAGAGGGGCTTCCGCATGGACTAATGGAGCACATGCAACCTTTGATTGCCTCATGGAGGTGATGAGAAGTTGCTCGGTCTTAGCACTTCCGGATTTTTCTCAGCCCTTCACCGTGGAGTGTGATGGATTTGAGAGGGAGTTGGAGCAATTCTATCATAGGATGGGCATTCCATTGCTTTCGAGAGTCGGAAGCTCCTACCACATGAGCTGTCATATTCCATATATGAGAAAGAGATGCTAGGCATCATGCATGCATTGGCCAAAGTTCGACAGTATTTGGTAGGCAACAAGTTTCGGGTGAAGATTGATCACGACAATCTTCATCACTTCATGGGGCAACAGAGCCTCAATGACAGGCAACAGAGATGGGTTAGCAAGGTGTAGGCCTATGACTTCGATATAGAGTATGTGCAGGGAAAGAACAATGTGGTGGCTGATGCTCTATCATGGAGACCCGATGGTCTATCACTCATGAGCATCTGCCATGATTGGAAGGCCTAGCTACTGGTGGAGTACTCCAAGGACAGGAGGGCATGCGAGATCTTGGAGGGTACCCACGCAGATGAGCGGTATCGAGTGATGGATGAGGTCATCTATTACAAGGGGAACATTTTTCTGGTGCCCAACTTGCAGCTGAGGGAGAGAGTGCTCCAGGAAACACATGACTTGCCATTATCAAGGCACCAGGGGTTCCAGAAAACATATATGGCAGTTAGGGAGAGATTCACATGGAAGGGCATCAAGGGGGACGTTCTGAAGCACGTATAGGAGAGTGAGGTATGTTAGCAGAACAAGGGGGATTTGATTCACCCTGCAAGATTGCTACAACTACTTCCCATCCCTGAGGGGAATGAGAAAGCATATCTATGGATTTCATCAAGGGGCTCCCCACAGTGCAGGGCAAGGACTGCATTTATGTAGTGGTTGATTGATTAACCAAGTATGCCCATTTTTTCGCCATCCCCACTAGGTATTCGACTGCACAGGTTGCAAAGCTATTCTTTAGGGAGATTTTCTGGCTACATAGGCTTCGTAGGAACATTGTGAGTGACAGGGATAGTAGGTTCATGGGAGGGTTTTGGCAGGAACTTTTCAGATTGGTCGGTATTGAGCTCACTCCTAGCACGAGCTACCACCCCCAGACAGAATGAGTTAATTAGTGGCTGGAGGGGTATTTGAGGAACTATGTGACGGGACAACAAAGGGCTTCGATTCGGTGGTTGCATTTGGGTGAGTACTGCTACAACACCACCCACCACATGTTGATTTGTGGCAGCATCGGATGTGCTCTAGCCATGAAAATTGGTGGAGAGGTTAAAGCACATGAGATCTCCAAGACCCAAAAATGGTTTGGGCAGATTCTAACCGGTTTGGGAGATATTAAAATAATTAATATTTTTAATGGAGTTCCTAAGTGTAAACTTAGGAAAAATAATATATTAATGGGTATTAATATAACACTGGGTTAGAAGGTTCCAAAAGTCATGGATCAAGCCAAATCTAATCTTAGCCGTTACTTAGAGATTTAATCTCGGCCGTTGAAGGACCAACGAGAAAAGTATAAGAGGAGGCTTGAGGGTCAGTTGGAAAACACACCAGAGTGATCAATCATTCATTTTGCTAGAGCGGGGTTGCTAAGCAAAGTTGAATCAATGATCAATAGCAAGGGGTAATGAGTATGAGGCAGAGAGGGAAGGACAATACTGGGAGACCAACATAGAAGCAGAGAGAGCGAGAGCAACAGTCAGTCCAGGCTACACAGACTCCAGATCTCAGCAGAGGCAGCACAAAGCCTAGAAAGACCGCGTCATCCACGCAAAGGGAGTGATGTAGAGGCTCTCAGAGGCTACACAGTGCCTCAAAGGGCTGACGTAGAGGGTCCTGGGGCTGACGCAGGTCAGAGAGAGGCTGAGACAGAGGCTAGAAGGGCTAGCGCTGAGCTTAAGTTTTGTCGGAGAGGGTTTCGTGTGACAGGTTTTCTGAATACCTGTTTCCAGATATATAGGTATTGCTACTGTATATTTTCTCTGTTGGGTGAGCCGGTTAGGCACCCAATTGTACTCAGATAGACTGCATGATAATATAATCCTCTGAATAGATGCACCGGTTTTCCCGCATTGGGTTTTTCCGGGGACATTTGTCCAAAAATAACGGTGTCACTTGTGTGCTTGTTTTCTTTCAGTTGATGATCTCTAGATGTTGTGACTGTATTGTGTTTATTTCGGTATTTAAATGTATTAAATAACTTGTTCAAATTTAAACAATTAGAAGAAATAAACTAGCAGAATACAGATTAATTTTCTAACGGATAGACTTAGAAAATTCAACATGATATTAGAGCGAGGTTGCAGATCACAGGAAAACTGAAGGCATCAACTTAGCAGAGCATTTGCAGCAGATTCAGCTGTCCCGAGTGACAACGCTGATCCTTGCAGAAAGCAACAGAAGAAGGAGTGACACAGAGGGACTGCATCATTAGTCTAGGCCAGAGAGAGGCAGCACAGAGGCTGAGGAGGGTAGAAACAGGCTCACGCAGAGCCACACAGAGGTCAGGTGGGTTGACGCAGTTGCGTGAGGGAGGTGTTTTGTTGGTGCCGGGCTAAGTTACCGGAAACCCCTGAAGAATTTCTCAAAAACGCGGATACCTATTTCCGATATGGAAATGGATACAATTCTTTTCTGAAACACTATAAAAACGTTTTTGTGTCGTTTCAAAAATTCAGAAACTTTAGTTTTGGAATTGGATACGTTTCCAAGGGATTTATTTTTTTTGGATCCGTTTCCACGAAAATCATGATCGGAATCCACCCTTAAAATGTTAAAAAGCGTGAAAATTTGTATAGCCATAAATAAATAATAAAAATGAAGAAATCAGATTTGCAAATAAACTCACTATAAACACAGTCTCATAATGTCTCTTCTAAATATTTAGAAACAATGGAACTGCATATATTTATCAAGGATTCTTACTAAGAAAAAGATAGATGTTCAAAAATGCAAACAAAAGGTTTGATGAGTGTCTTTGTAAAGAGATTTATTTGAGAGATTAATTTTCAATTTGGTTAAGGTTTTGTTAATTGTCGTTGATTTTGCTCTTGATTTCATAAATCCCTCCAATATAACAAATTTTCTCTAGCCAATCTTTTGCCTGCATATAGTCAAGAGACAAAGCTGATGTTGAGAAGATTGAAATATTCAAATAGGTCTTGACGGAATATCCCAATGATCCCATGGGCCTTTTAATTTCCATGCAAGGAAGATAGATATCATCTGCCATGCATGACATGTTCTTTGAAGGAGTTGGACCTAAAGGCACAAAGGTTGTAGCATTTTTTATTACATTACTAATGATGATGATAATATGTTGAATGTTATAATAATCACTAATGATGATGACAATGTCTATGCTGAATTGATGATGATGATTTGTTTATGTCGAATTCATGATGTTGATTATGTATTTTTAGATATGGATTCTAGATTTTAAAAGATGAATGGTAATATATATATATATATATATATATATATATATATATATATATATATATATATATATATATATATATGCATGTCGTTTCCTTGCCATATCGTATCCTGATTTTTTGAAAATTTGTCGTATTCGTTTCAAACCCTGTATCTATATCCGTTCCCGTATCCGTTTCAGTGCAACTTAGGTGCCAGGATTGCGTAGAGCCAAGAGGCTCAATCTGTCAGTTTCTGGGGCATAGGAGGCTGTGGGTAGTTTCCAGAGCGAAGCTGGTGGGGTACTGTGGTCAAAACAATACCTAACACGGCAAGACCAAGGTGGAGGGAATTGTTGCCGAGGCGGATTTCTAGCTAAGGAATTCGGATCAGTGTTGCAGTTGCATAAACGATCAGAGTGGGGCAACTTGACGTTGACAGAAGGATTTCCAGGGGGGAAATCTGGACTCAGAGGGAGCCCAGAAGAGGACTTCCAGACGCGAAGTAAAGAGACTCAGCAGGAGTCGAACAAAGGATTCTAGGAGGGAAGTAGAGAGACTCGGAGGAGTTGTCAAAGAAGAGCAGCGAGATGGCCATGAATGGGCTAAGAGATTAGGACAGGCTAGACTGAGCGTCCAACTTTGTGGTCTGGAAGGCTAGGATCTTGTCCATTCTAGACAGACATCGCATCAAGTGCTTCGCCTTGAGAACTATGGCTATCTCAGTTAACCCGGTAGCAAATGATAGGTATGAGAAGGCAATGGATAAGGCAAAGTGCATCATCCTTGATGGGGCTAGGGATCATGTGGTACCACATATTGCTGAGAAGGAAACGATAAGGCAGATGTGGGACACCTTGAAGACATTGTACCGGCATACTTTCGTGCAGAGGAAGATGCTCGTGGAGAATCAACTAAGGGCATACTAGATGTAGAAGGGAGAGCAGATAGATGTCTTCCTCGATCGATTGAAGAAGATCTGTGACCAGCTAACTTCCATAGGGGCCACGCCGAATGAGGAATTGATGGTGAGGACCGCATTGAGCGCAGACTCAGAGGATTGGGAGGTATTTTTCCAAAGCATACTGGGCAGGGCGAGTCTTCCGGATTGGGAAGAATTGTGGGTGGCTCTTCGTCAAGAAGAGATCAGGCAGCTGACCAAGGCGGGGAGTAGCGACAATGGGGTCAGAATCAAGAAAGGTGAAGAAGAGGATGTGGCTCTAGCATCTGCAGGAAAGCAGGGAAGAGGAAGAAGAAGGACCTCTCCAAGGTCAAGTGTTTCCACTATGGGGAACTGGGTCATTTCGTGAACCAGCGTCTGAGGAAGAAGAACAAGGGAGAGGCTTCTGAGTCCAAGGCAGCGTCAGCAAGGGCGGAGAAATTAGTCGAGGAGGATGAAGATTGTGCCATGAGTGCTCATGTGCCACTTAAGAAGATGTGGGGAGACATCGAGCTGTAGTTTGGAGGACTACAGGGGATGAGGGGTAAGATCCTTGAGGTACCCAACCTCTTGGATTATACCTTGCTACGGGAGCCCTGAAGAGGAGTAGCAGGACTGGCAGATGTCGGTAATGATGGATGTGGATGAAGTGACAGAGAGTGCTACAGTGCAAAAGTCCCTGGGCAGCGTGAGGTTAGCAAGCTGCAATAGTGCGAGAGGCACAGGAGTGTTGCACTAGTGCAGGATGGCACAGAGGTGTATAACGATGCGAGATGCAGGGAGTTGTTGCAACAACGCAGAGGTCAGTAGAGGGGGCACTTATTAGCGGTAGAGGGAGCTTCAACATCGGGAGTGTTTCTAGCCTGACAGGGATGTCAGAAGTTGGGTGGATCAGTTACTTACTTCTCAGTAACTGAGTTGCAGTGCAGCAGCACGATGCAGCATGATGAGAGGGGATGCAGTGTAGATGCAGTGCTGGGAGGATGGACTAGCAGCAGCATGGATGCAGAGGGAGCTGTTGTACGGATGCAGCAGTGGCAGTGGCAGAGCGATGGGCAGCAGTACAGGATGCAGTAGTTTAGAGGATGTTGTGCAGGGAGGCCTAGCATCAGCACAGGGACCGATGCTGGATAATCAGGGCGATACTTACTGAGGAGTATTACTAGAGCACAGTCCTCGCCAAGAGGGAGTGTTGATTTGTGGTAGCATCGGATGTGCTCTAGCCATGAAAATTGGTGGAGAGGCTAAAGCACATGAGATCTCCATGAAATGGTTTGGGCAAATTCTAACTGGTTTGGGAGATATTAAAATAATTAACATTTTGAATGGAGTTCCTAAGTCTAAACTTAGGAAAAATAAAATATTAATGGGTATTAATATAAAACTGGGTTGAAGGTTCCAAAAGTCATGGATCAAGCCAAATCTAATCTTAGTCGTTGATTAGAGATTTAATCTCGACCGTTGAAGGACCAATGAGAAAAGTATAAGAGGAAACTTGAGGGTCAGTTGGAGAACACACCAGAGTAATGATTCATTTTGCTAGAGCGGTGTTGCTAAGCAAAGTTGAATCAGTGATTAGCAGCGAGGGGCAACGAGTACGAGGCAGAGAGCAGTGTTTTAAAAATTGGTCGGTTTGAATCGGTAATCGGTCAAACTGGCCGGTTATCAAGCCCACTGGGTCAAACCGGCTTAAAAACCCAGTTTACCTCCTCATTTCGCCTTTTTTTTGCCCTAACCGGTCCTAGCCGACCGGTTTAGGACGGAACCGGCTGGTTTGTGGTCAAACTGGCCGGTTTTGTCCTAGACCGACCACTTTATTGCCAGGGTGTTAAAATTGGCAACTAGGGCCAAACTCCATGTGGGTCATCTTATTAATCGCAATTGATATTTTTCTTGGATCCCTCTCATCGAGAGGTGTAGGATTTATCTAAAGATCATCCGATTTCGATAAGTATTCATGGAGATATGAATTTATTTGTGTTATAGGACAATTCGTCAAGGTCGGCCAGCAACCAAATAAACCTCACATGTTCTCAACGTTTTAGTATAAATAGAGGTACCTTGAAAGTCATTTGGACACACTCACAACTCTCTTGTGATCTCTTCCTCTCCATTCGTTTGGGTTTTAATGGAAGGAAGAATCCCTAAGAGAATACATTGATCTAGGAGGTTTGCCCTAGCCCTAGACGAAGAGATCTATACGTTGCCCTCATCTACATTCATGGAGAAGAATCTTTGCTGCCCAGAAAGGAGGCTCTTATATCGCAACAAGGATAGGGTTCAATGCTGGTAGAGAGAAGCCCTAACAGCCCTAACGTTGTCCTAAAAGAAACACTCAAACACAGCAAGAAGAGAACCTTGATCTGATCTTAGTACGCTGTCATAATTGGAAGAACAGTGTGGGAAACACAGGGCTAAGAGATGCCCTAATTGCTGTTCTCTGCAAGATCAAGGCACAATGATAATTGAGCTAACGCTGTCCCTAACACAGTCATGAAGGCAGAATGCCCTAGCCATAGGACTAAAGGGAAAGGAGATGCCATAGATATAGTTACTGTCTTGGGTAAGAAGAAGCTACGCTGCCTAAAGAAGATGCCACCTAAAATGTAGACTTAGAAGAGAGACCTAAATGCTGTCATGGATCTCGCTGCCCTCTACGCTGTTATATTAAAGCTTCCCTAAACACAGTCAAGTTGAAGTTATGGTGAAGACCTTAACACTGTTCTAGACCACAGTCTGAGGAGCAGTCTCATGTACCTTAACTGCTGAGTGCGGAAGAGAATATTTAAAGATAGCTGGGTTGTCTTGCTGCTGGGCTAGGCTGCAGGCCATAGCTAGCATAATGGAGGATTAAAGTTTGACTTCGGTGCAGCATAGTTTTATGTAGGTGCAACACAATGAAATAAGGTGCATGGTAGCATGGGACAGTAAGGTGCTGAAGATAGCATGAATGAATGAAAAGGGGTGCAACATGTTGTGATGGAAGCAACAACATGGTATACTACAGCTGTATGATAGTGCAGCATAGTGCATAGTAACAGGGGTGCAACACAGTGATACATAGTGCAACATGATGTGATGGAAGCAACAACAAGATGCTGAGGTATTGCAGCATGCATTTGGGTGCAGCATAGTGCAATGAAGAGCTCAGCATAGTGCAACAAGAGGAGATGCAGTACAGTGATGGGTACAGTCATGATTAGTAAAGCATGATGAGATGCAGCATTGTGATGATGGGTGTAGCATGGTGCAGCACGGTGAGGTGCAGCATGATGACGAGATGCAGCACAATGAGAGGTGAAGGAGTCACCTTGGAGAATCAGTTGAAGTAACATGTCTTCAACTGATCTCATGTATCATCTTCCTAGAGATGATCTCTGCTCTTATCTAGATAAGTCAAAGTGTTGACTTCTGTTGTAAATGTACTATCTCTCTCTCTCTCTCTGTTGAACTATTGAAGAACATAAAAGAAGAATTGATCAGGGGTTTCCCCACATTGGGGTTTGTCCCTGGCTAGCGCCACATCTTGTGTCCTCTTGTCTTGGCTTGTCTTCTGCGATTTATGTTTATGTTCTATCTGCAGTTTACTTTAACGCTGATGTGATTGCTAATCTGGAAAGGATATTGAGATAACTATGAAAATTGAAATAAATTGCTCTAAGCATAGAACATACCTCAACTTAACATGGTATTAGAGTTGAGGTGAAGACAAAGCCCAAGCAAGAGTGAAAGAGCAATCACCGAAGACAGTTGGGAAAGGACAAAAGAATCAATGGTTTTCTCATCCCTCTTCAAATTCACCAAGGGTGAGGTCAAAGCAGAGAATATTATCAGAATGGCGCAACAAAAGTTTCTGATGGCCTAAAGATCACTTCAATGGGAAGTCTGGATCTAAGGGTGGAAAGAAAGATAGATGCCTTGTTTGCAATAAGTTCGGCCATTATGTGAAGGAGTGTCCGAATGGCAGGAACACATCACTTGATGATGATAACAATCATTCCAGGGACATCTTCAATGATCAGAGGAATGACAGGTAATGCAGGTCATCAAGGAAATGGCCTACTCTTCAGAGAAAGCAAGGAACCCCAGGTATGAAGAATCAAATGTTGTTTTTGATAAAATAAAGGAGCGTTATCTTGTATTGGCCCTCTCCTTCAAATTCTGTGGGAATCTGGCTTATTGATTATAGTGCTTCAAGGCACTTCATCGAATAGAAGGGTGCTCTCTCGAATTTGGTAAGAGATGGAAACAATCGTGGGATTATACTTGGAGTCGATGCCACCTATCCCGGAAAGGGTGTAGGAAATGTTACCCCTCAATTGAATGAGGGTAACTCGATTCATTTACAAAATCTCTTTTATGTACTTGATCGCAAGAAGAACCTAGTGTCCATTTCAGCAATGGAAGTCAAAGGTTTCAGGGTGGCATTCATCGATGGAAAGGTACGTGTTTGAAAATAAAATTTTCAAAGATGCTTTTTCTCATGGGTTCAGTGTTGGAAATTTGTATCAAGTTGCAGGATGGTCCATTGGGGATCATGTCAATTGACATATCTCATCTATAACACTGGAGGTCTACTTATGGGGCCCTACCCGATGTGAGTCAGATGGTGACAGGGATGCCTGAATTCAAGAAGAGCATGAAGGCACATGTCTGAGATGTACTGAATGAAAATCTTACAAGGGGACCATTCCCCTTATGTAGCAGGTCCATAGGTTTGGAACAACCCGAGGAGTTTGAGATTCATGATCGGGAATCTCATGTATATAGGTGGAAGAAAGCCCTATATGGCTTGAAGCAAAACAGCTCGGGCATAGTATGAGAGGATTGATAACAGTCTAATGAGCTGAGATTCACTAGGAGTGAAGCCGATCCAAACCTTTGCTTGAAGGTTGTGGATGATAGACCTCTCATATTGGCACCTTATGAGGACGACCTATTTCTGACAAGTGCAGACCCTCTCATTTGCAGAAGTAAGAGGGAGTTGGATTCCAGATGTGGAACGGTAAACTGCAAGCCTGTGAGTACCTCGAGGATCTTAACTTTCAAGAAGTTATATGGTAGTGATGCCAGACCAGATTTGGGAAATGCCTTTGAGTTTCATAAACTCATTCGCATTGATGTTCTTGGTGAACTTCCGTCTGGACATATGTTTTGCAGTTAGCATGATGAGCTCATATATGGTTGAGCCTCACTGGATTGGTGCCAAGAATCTTCTAAGATATCTTCGGGGCACAATCTCTCATGAATTGAGATACACTGCCGGAAATGTGAAGCTGCATGATTATTCGAATGCTGACTAGGCAGGTAGTGTGGAGGTTCGCAAGACCACGAGTGCTGGTTCTCTTTGGATTCTGCTTCGATATCATGGATGAGCAGGAAGCATAAGTTGATTGCTATAAGCACCGCCGAGACCAAATATATAGCTACGAGTATGATCTCATATGAAGCTGCCTGGTTGTGGAAGCTCTTCAGTGAGCTGTTTGTACACATGATGGATACCACCGTGATCTCCTGTGTCAACCAAGAGGGGATTTGAATGCTCCAGCAGATAGACATCAGATACTACCTTATCAGGGATATGGTATGTCGATGAGCGAGGAGGCTCCATCACATTGAGACTGATGTACAGGTCACAGACATTTTGTTAAAGCCCCAAGGAAAGGTCAAATTTGTGACTTTCCCGAACGACTTGGAGTCATTGAGAGACCCTCTTATGAGGGTCCTGCATGTTGCATGCATTGAGCTCTAGGAGCTCCGAGGGGGCTTGGGGTACTATTGGAGCAACACGCGACCATAGGGCGACTCACCCTCCCCTAATGGTGCACTGTGTATAGGGTGAATGGCTCAGCCTTCCCCTGTGATACCCCGAGGTGACTTAGGGACAGGATGATTGGTTCTCTTGTTGAGGCATCCTACCCATGCAGTCTGGGACTCATGGGAAGTACCTCTCATCTGATAATGAGCAGGGAAATGGGGTTAGGAACCATAATAGTACTATTGATGGACGTATCCTTGTATCTACTATACTCCCTATGCTAGGATGACCTCCATTGATTTGGGATCAATGTAACTGATCTGGGATCAGTATGAGTGGTTTGAGACACTCTCTTGTGATATTGATCTGGGATCAATAAAACTGACTTCGGGTCAGTAGAGAATGCTATGAGACATTCTCGATCAATTCTTCATGGTTCAGTAGTGTATAGGGTGTATGGCTTAGCCTTCCCCTGTGATACCCCGAGGCGACTTAGGGACAGGATGATTGGTTCTCCTGTTGAGGCATCCCACCCATGCAGTCTAGGACTCATGGGAAGTACCTCTCATCTGATCAATGAGCAGGGAAATGGGGTTAGGGACCATAGTAGTACTATCGATGGACACATCGTTGTATCTGCTATACTCCCTATGCTAGGATCAATGTAACTGATCTGGGATCAGTATGAGTGGCTTGAGGCACTCTCTTGTGATATTGATTTGGGATCAATAAAACTTACTTTGGGTCAGTAGAGAATGGTATGAGACATTCTCGATCAATTCTTTTTCTTCATGGTTCAGCAGAGCAGAGCAGAGCTCAGCAGAGTAGAGCTCAGCAGAGAAGAGCTCAATAGAAAAGAGCAAAGCAGCGCAGAGCTCAACAGAGTAGAGCAGAGCTCAGCGAAGCAGAGCAGAGCAATGTAGGGCACTGATGGCAGAGATAGTACAGTCTGGCAGATGGATTAGTGGATGCAGTTCTCCCTAGTTGAGAGGGAGTGTTAAAATTGGCAACTAGGGCCAAAATCCATGTGGGTCATCTTATTAATAGCAGTTGATATTTTTCTTAGATCCCTCTCATCAAGAGGTGTAGGATTGATTTAAAGATAATCCAATTTCGATAAATATTCATGGAGATATGAATTTATTTGTGTTATGGGACAATTCGTCAAGGTTGGCCAACAACCATATAAACCCCACATGTTCTCAACGTTTTAGTATAAATAGAGGTGCCTTGAAAGTTATTTGGACACACTCACAACTCTCTTGTGATCTCTTCCTCTCCATTCGTTTGGATTTTAATGGAAGGAAGAATCCCTAAGAGAATACGCTGATCTAGGAGGTTTGCCTTAGCCCTAGACGAAGAGATCTATACGCTGCCCTCATCTACATTCATGGAGAAGAATCTTCACTGCCGAAAAAGGAGGCTCTTATATCGCAACAAGGATAGGGTTCAATGCTAGTATAGAGAAGCCCTAACAGCCCTAACGCTCTCCTAAAAGAAACCCTCAAACATAGCAAGAAGAGAACCTTGATATGATCTTAATACGCTGTCATAATTGGAAGAACAGTGTGGGAAACGCAGGGCTAAGAGATGCCCTAATTGCTGTTCTCTACAAGATCAAGGCACAGTCATAATTGACCTAACGCTGTCCCTAACATAGTCATGAAGGCAAAATGCCCTAGCCATAGGACTAAAGGGAAAGGAGATGCCCTAGACATAGTTACTGTCTTGGGTAAGAAGAAGCTATGCTGCCTAAAGAAGATGCCACCTAAAACGTAGACTTAGAAGAGAGACCTAAACACTGTCATGGATCTAGCTGCCCTCTACGCTGTCTTGGTTCTAGGTAATAGTCATGTACACTGTTATATTGAAGCTGCCCTAAATGCAGTCAAGTTGAAGTTATGGTGAAGACCTTAACACTGTTCTAGACCACAGTGTTAGGAGGGGTCTCGTGTACTTTAACTGCTGAGTGTGTAAGAGAAGATTTAAAGATAGCTGGGTTGTCTCGCTGCTGGGCTAGGCCACAGGCCATAGCCAGCAACATGGAGGATTAAAGTTTGACTTTGGTGCAACATAGTGATATTTAGGTGCAGCACAATGGAATAAGGTGCGTGGGCAACATGGGACAGTAAGGTGCTGAAGACAGCATGAATGAATGAAAAGGGGTGCAACATGTTGTGATGGAAGCAACAATATGGTATACTACAACTGTATGATAGTGCAGTATAATGCACAGTAACAGGGGTGCAACACAGTGGTACATAGTGCAACATGATGTGATGGAAGCAACAATAAGATGCTGAGGTATTGCAGCATGCATTTGGGTGCAACATAGTGCAATGAAGAGCTCAACATAGTGTAACAAGAGGAGATGCAGTACAATGATGGGTACAGTCATGATTAGTAAAGCATGATGAGATGCAACATTGTGATGATGGGTGCAACATGGTGAGGTGCAGCATGATGACGAGATGCAGCGCAATGAGAGGTGATGGAGTCACCTTGGAGAATCAATTGAAGCAGTATGTCTTCAACTGATCTCATGTATCATCTTCCTAGAGATGATCTCTGCTCTTATCTAGATAAGTCAAAGTGTTGACTTCTATTGTAAATGTACTATCTCTCTCTCCCTTTGCTGAACTATTGAAGAACATAAAAGAAAAATTGATCAAGGGTTTCCCCACATTGGGGTTTGTCCCTGGCTAGCGCCACATCTTGTGTCCTCTTGTCTTGGCTTGTCTTCTGCGATTTATGTTTATGTTCTATCTGCAGTTTACTTTAATACTGATGTGATTGCTAATCTGGAAAAGATATTGAGCTAACTATGGAAATTGAAATAAATTGCTCTAAGCATAGAACATACCTCAACTTAACACCAGGTAACTATAACCCCCACAAAATGCGTTTTTGTGAGTTTTGAAGCTATTTTGAGGGAAATTTGGGGTTGTTTTCCTCCAAAAATAGCCCCTCCAAGAAAAACATGCCTACCCTCTCATTTTCCCTACACATCTCAACCCTAACAATGTTGGAAATTAATGGTAATGTTAAATTCTTAAAGTAAAAGTGACATTTCCTTTAATTTTCATTTTCATCCTTTTACTTAAATTTTTAACATTACCGTGAAATGACTCAGGATGTTTGAGAGTGGTTTCAACCTCATTGGATTTCATATGGAGAAACTAGAATTTTAGATTTCACTCAAAATTCAGCAGACTTAATGGTTTTCAGGATTTCATGGTTTGGGGTTTGTAATGTTTCCTTTTGATTCTATCATGCATGAGGGTATGAGATTGGCATTTGATCAATATTATAAAGCCCTTTAAGAACCTTGATCGTGATGGCATTGATTGTTGTACTTTTTTGATGGTGGTACTAATTGTTGAACTCCTCTACCATGGTCTTAACAAGAATGCACCCTTCACTCAAAGGAAAACAACTGGTTAGGCATGCTAATCTTTTTTTGCCACATTATAAGGTTGAGGAGATGAACCCTTCACTCAAACCAAAATCATTGGTTAGGCATGTTAAACCTTTTCAATTTCTATCATGTTATAAGGTTGAGCAATCCAAGTCTGAAGACTTTGAGCTAGATGATGTTCATGTATCTCTTGTTGATGATGTTTTTGTATTTCTAGTAGTGTTTAATCAATGATGAGTTTCATGAATGATCATGTTGATCAGTGATTTGTAGTTTTGCTACTACTACTAAAGTTGTAGAGGAGCTTTAGGAGTCCTCAAACTCGGAGGCTTATTATTTATGTAGCTCATGTTGATGATCTCTTGTCTAGTAGTGGTGATGAGTTTGACCATGATGAGGAGTGATCATGTTGTTGATCACTGATATGTAGATTTGTAGTAGTTCAATGACCCCATAGCTTAGAGTATTATTTTCGGACTCTAGAGGGCATTTAGAGCCTCATTGACTATTTATTTTGTTGCGGATATGTTTTGTACTCGATGCCATTTTGATATATTCACCTTTACATGGTATATAGATGAGAAAACCTTGCATATTTTGTTTCTACTGGCTTGGAATCATGGTTTTAAATCTTAAAAATAGTTTTTTTCATTAAAAATTAATTATTTAATGTATTTTTAAACCGGTTCGTTTAGACCTGACCAGTCCCGGTTCGACCAATTCCAGTTTGAAACCCTGTTCATTAGGTGGACCAGTTCAGTCACCGGTTCCGATTTTTAAAACATTGGCAGAGAGGTAGGGACAATACTAGGAGACCAGCACAGAAGCAGAGAGAGTGAGAGAAACAATCAGTCCAGGCTACACAGAGCCCAGTAGAGGCAGCGCAGAGCCTAGAGAGACTGCGTCATCCACGCAGAGGGCAGAGGGAGTTATGCAGAGGCTCCCAGAGGCTGTGCAGTGCCTCAAAGGGCTAATGCAGAGGGTCCTGGGGCTGACACAGGTCAGAGAGAGGTTGATGCAGAGGCCAGAAGGGCCAGCGCTGAGCTTCAGTTGTGCCGGAGAGGGTTTTGTGGGACAAGTTTTCTGAATACCTGTTTCCAGACATAGAGGTATTACTGCCGTATATTTTTCTCTGTCGGGTGAGCTGGTTAGGCACCCTGTTGTACTCAGATAGACTGCATAATAATATAACCCTCTGAATAGCTGCACCGGTTTTCCCGCATTAGGTTTTTCCGGGGACATTTGTCCAAAAATAACGGTGTCACTTGTGTGCTTGTTTTCTTTCAGTTGATGATCTGTAGATGTTGTGACTATATTGTGTTTATTTCGGTATTTAAATGTATTAAATAACTTGTTCGAATTTAAACAAGTAGAAGAAATAAACCAACATAATACAGATTAATTTTCTAACAGATAGACTTAGAAAATTCAACATGGTATCAGAGTGTGGTTGCAGATCACAGGGAAATTGAAGGCATCAACTTAGCAGAACAGTTGCAGCAAATTCAGCTATCCCGAGTGACAGCTGATCCTTGCAGAAAGCTACAGAGGAAGGAGTGACGCAGAGGGACTGCGTCATCAATCTAGGCCAGAGAGAGGCAACGTAGAGGCTGAGGAGGGTAGAAACAGGCTCATGCAGAGCCACGCAGAGGCTAGGTGGGCTGATGCAGTTGGCTGAGGGAGCTGTTTTGCCGGTGCCGGGATTGCGCAAAGCCAAGAGGCTCAATCCTTTAGTCGCTGGGGCATAGGAGGCTGTGGGTAGTTTGCGGAGCGAAGCTGGTGGGGTACTGTGGTCAGAACAGTACCTAAGAGGGAAAGACCAAGGTGGAGGGAGTTGCTGCCGAGGCGAATTTCTAGCCAAGGGATTTGGATCAGTGTTGCAGTTGCACAGATGATCGAAGTGGGTCAACTTGACGTTGGCTGAAGCATTTCCAGGAGGGAAATCGGGACTCAGAGGGAGTCTAGAAGAGAACTTCCAGATGGGAAGTAGAGAGACTCAGTAGGAGTTGAACAAAGGACTTCCAGGAGGGAAGTAGAGAGACTTGGAGGAGTCGTCAGAGAAGAGTAGCGAGATGGCCATGAATGGGTTGAGAGATCAAGACAGGCTGGACGGAGGTCCAACTTTGTGGTTGGAAGGCTAGGATCTTGTCCATTCTAGACAAACATCGCATTAAGGGCTTCGCCTTGAGAACGATGGCTATCCCAGTTGACCTGATAGCAAATGATAGGTACGAGAAGGCAATGGCTAAGACAAAGTGCATCAATCCTTGATGGGGTCAAGTATCATGTGGTACCACATATCGTCGGGAAGAAACGACAAAGGAGATGTGGGACACTTTGAAGACATTGTACTAGCATACTTCCGTGTAGAGGAAGATGCTCCTAGAGAATCAACTAAGGGCATACCAGATGCAGAAGGGAGAGCAGATAGATGTGTTCCTCGGTCGATTGAAGGAGATCCCTGACCAGCTAACCTGCCACTTGAGAAGAATTGGGGAGACATCGAGCTTTAGTCTGGAGGACTATAGGCGATGAGGGGCAGGATCCTTGAGGTATCCAACCTCTTGGATTATACCATGCTACGGGAGCCCCGAAGAGGACTAGCAGGACTAGCAGATGTCGGTAGAAACGGATGCGGATGAAGCAGTAGAGAGTGCTACAGTGCAGAAGTCCCCAGGCCGCCCAAGGCTAGCAGGCTGCAACAGTGCAAGAGGCACGGGAGTGTTGCACTAGTGTAGGATGGCACAAAGAGGTGTGCAATGGTGCGAGATGCAGGGAGTTGTTGCAGTAGCGCAGAGGTCAGTAGAAGGAGCACTTGTTAGCGACATAGGGAGCTTCAGCATCAGGAGTGTTTCTAGCCCGACAGGGATGTCAGAAGTTGGGTGGATCAGTTACTTACTTCTCAGTAACTGAGTTGCAGTGCAATAGCATGATGAAACATGATGAGAGGGAATTTAGTGCTGGGAGGATGGACCAACAGCAACATAGATGTAGAGGGAGTTGTCGTACGAATGCAACAGTGGCAGTGGCAGTGGTAGAGCCATGGGTAGAAGTATAGGATGGAACAATGTAGAGGATGTTGTGTGGAGAGGCCTAGTATCAGCACAGGGACCGGTGCTGGATAATCAGGGTGATACTCAGCGAGGAGTATTACTAGAGCAAAGTCCTCGCTAAGAGGGAGTGTTGATTTGTGGTAGCATCGGATGTGCTCTAGCCATGAAAATTGGTGGAGAGGCTAAAACACATGAGATCTCCAAGACCCAGAAATTGTTTGGGCAGATTCTAACAGGTTTGGGAGATATTAAAATAGTTAATATTTTGAATGGAGCTCCTAAGTCTAAACTTAGGAAAAATAAAATATTAATGGGTATTAATATAAAACTGGGCTAGCAGGTTCCAAAAGTCATGGATCAAGCCAAATCTAATCTTAGCCGTTGATTAGAGATTTAATCTCGACCATTGAAGGACCAACGAGAAAAGTATAAGAGGAGGCTTGAGGGTCAGTTGGAGAACACACCAGAGTGATTAGTCATTCATTTTGCTAGAGCAGAGTTGCTAAGAAAAGTTGAATTAGTGATTAGCATGGAGGGCCAATGAGTACGAGGCAGAGAGTCAAGGACAATATTGGGAGACCAGCACAAATGCAGATAGAGTGAGAGAAGCAGTCAGTCTAGGCTATGTAGAGCCCAGTAGAGGCAGCGCAGAGCCGAGAGAGACTCCGTCATCCACGCAGAGGGGAGAGGGAGTGACGTAGAGGCTCCTAGAGGCTACGTAGTGCCTCAGAGGGCTGACGCAGAGGCCAGAAGGGCCAGCGCTGAGCTTCATATGTGCCGGAGGGGGTTTCGTGGGACAAATTTTCTGAATATCTATTTTCGGATATAGAGGTATTGCTGCCATATATTTTTCTCTGTTGGGTGAGCCGTTTAGGCACCCAGTTGTACTCAGATAGACTGCATAATAATATAAACCTCTAAATAGCTGCACCGGTTTTCCCGCATTGGGTTTTCCTGGGGACATTTGTCCAAAAATAATGATGTCACTTGTGTGCTTGTTTTTTTCAGTTGATGATCTGTAGATGTTGCCACTGTATTGTGTTTATTTTGGTATTTAAATGTGTTAAATAACTTGTTCGAATTTAAACAAGTAGAAGAAATAAACCAACAGAATACATATTAATTTTCTAACAGATAGACTTAGAAAATTCAACACCACATGTCCATTGTTATGACTACTTTCCGTGCCTTGTATGGATATGATGCATTATCTTTTGCTGATGTTGTTTTTGGAGACATCCGAGCCACAAAGGCCAAATATTGGATCCAAGAGAGGCAAGACATCCTCCAAGCTCTCAAGGATAACTTAGTGATAACATAGAACTAGCTGAAGGTGTACGCAGACCGACACTAGACAGAGAGGCATTTCTAGGAGGGGGACTTGGTGTACTTCTGGCTACAGCTGTATAGGCAGTCCACATTGAAACAGAAGGGGGCCGAGAAGCTACAACCCCGCTTCTATGGGCCATACTGGGTGATCAAACGATTTGGGGAGGTGGCCTATGAGCTGGAGCTGCCTCTGAGGAGCAGGATTGACAATGTATTTCATGTTTTGTGCCTTAAAAAGGTGCTGGGGCAACAGGTCACAGCAGTAGTAGAGTTACCCCCACTGGATGATGAGGGCCACTTGGTTTTGGACCCTAAGACCATCTTGGAGAGGAGGGAGAGGAAGCTGAGGAACAGGACCGTCAAGGAGTTCTTTGTACGCTGGAAGAACTTGTCGGATGAGGATGCCACTTGGGAAGGTGAACACATTTTGGGGCACCCATCATTGAGGTTGCTTGAGGGCAAGCAACATTTGGGAGGGGAGGACTGTCATGTCCCTTCTCAATCTCATTTGTAACAGGTTATCTCTACACATTTTTGCACATTTTTGGCTAAGGTAAAGGACCCAACAGTTTCGACTTAGGGACTTAGGAGAAATTTCGGCTTAATTAGATTGCTAGTGGAAGGTGGGGGCCACCCACTTGGGAATTCAAACTAGGCCATTCAAATGGCTTGGAGGGGATTCAAATTGTTTAATGGAGGGGCCCACATGAGGCAAGAAAGGCCCATGAAGACAAAAGGAAGATGAGGCTCTCATTTGGATAATTCATTCACCTTGCATATTGAATTTACTTGACTGTTTGCTCAACTGCTTAGTTGAGTCAACTGGCTATTCAGCCACGAATCTCTCAAGCGGGAGATTCAACCTTACCTTCGGGGGACTTCAAGTGCCTGCCCTAGGAAGGCAGTTCCACAAGCATTTTCAAGAGGTCCGAGGAATTACCACATCACCAACACTCAGCTACACTCAGGAAATGCGTATTTTTGGGCCACAGTGAGAACACATAGAGGGAGATTGAGCCACATTGGATCAGCTAATTGCCGGAGGAGCCAAGGAATCTGAAGGACAACATCGGGCCAACATTCAGTGAGAGTTTTGGAGCCAAAGAAGCCAACAACCCAACAGTTCAAATTCCAGGCCTGGGAGACAACACAGAGGGCCAGTTCAACAATTTTGTGGGTCTTGAGGGCAAGAGCTACAGTTCGGAAACTCATTCGGGAAGTTAGGAGATTTGTAGGAGGGATCATCTTAGCATTTTTGGACACTTTCCAGGAGGTTTTACAGTCAGAATCCAGCAGGTCGAGTTTTGTAGTTGCAACTGAAGTTGGGCTCTTGGGGGTCAAATTTCAGAAGTCTGAACCAGCCAAATTCCTTCGTGGGTTTTTTTGGGTTTAGGCCAAGGATTCAGGAGTTCAAATATCATAATTTTCTGAGCACGGGAAGTAGTGATTCTAGCCCTTCGAAGTCAGTAGAAAGAGAAGTTTTCTGGGTAGCGCAGTGCAGGTTGGTGTAGCAACCTTTAGTTCAACTATTTCTCACTTGGGTTTGGTCATGCTTGTCCATTGAGACAAGCCCAGGTGCGCCATTCTATTTACTATTGTATTTTGCTCTTGAAGAAGTAATAAAATGGCTTAGCAGTTCCTTATTTCCAAAATTTCCATGGGTGCTTAGTGTCTATTTCGTTTTTCTGTTCGCTGAACTGATTGTATGCTTGTATATCACTTGTATTCCTACTTAGGAACATTACAGACGGAGCATCCAACTACGTCATTTGGAAGGCAAGGATGTCATTCTATCTAGATGAGCATTCTCTCAAGACCTATGTCGACATCCTGGTGGCTGTGCCTGCAGATCAAGATCCACTGAAGAAGTACCGAGCAGAAATGGCGAAAGGCAAGAGGATGATCCTAGATGGAGTAAAGGATCATGCAGTCTGTCACATCGCTAGCAGAGGGACTGCTAAGGAGATGTGGGTTGCCTTGGCAATGCTATATCAAGGATCTTCCAAACAGTGGAAGATGTACTTAGAGCAGAAACTGAGATCTCCACAGATGCAAAAGGGGGAGCGCATTGATCCGTTCTTCACGAAGCTTCAATAGACCCGAGACGAGTTAGCAACTGTGGGGTCTACACCTCAAGGGTTCGAGTTAGTTAGACTGGTTCTCAATTCAGTCTCAGATGAGTGGCAAGTCTTTGTCCAAAGTATCCTGGGCAGGGCGACTTTGCCAAATTGGGATGAGATGTGGGCAGCTCTTAAGCAAGAGGAGCTGAGGAGAGACTTGGTCAAGTGTAAGCTTGACGGAAGTAGCAACAGTGGATCAAAGCCCAAGGAGGAGGAAGAAAATACAACCCTTGCATCCAAGGGGCAGCAGGAGCAGCAGAGGCGAAAGAAGGACGTCTTGAAGATCAAATGCTTCAGGTGTGTTGAAATGGGTCACTACGCAACATAGTGTCCTCTCAAGAAGGACAAAGATGAGAAGCATGATCCGAAGGCTGCACCCGCAAAGATCGAGGAGGAATTTGCTATGACAACCGAGATACCTCCAGGAGGTAGGTGGGCTAATTTAGAGTTCTAGTTCGAAAGAGCTACAGATGGGCAGGATCCTTGAGGAGTCCACCTCTCGAATTAGTAACTTGCTACGGGAGCCCAGATCAATAGTAGCAGGATGGACTAAGTGTAAGATGGTGCAGAGGAGTGTTGGAGTGACAAATGTAGTGGCTAGAATGCCAAGTCTGAGTAGCATAGTGCAAAGTTGCAGCAGTGCAGGGAGGCATAGTGCAATAGCAGCAACAGCGCAAGGAGGCACAATGCAGTAGCAGCAGCAGCACAGTGGGTTCAGAGGGACGTGGGACTAGCAACAGTGAAATCTTTAGCATCGAGATGCATCTATGCTGAATATTTGTTCAGTAATTTGGGATTTTTTTTGTTGCTGATATAGTAGCAACAACAGTTTGCAGTGCAGTGGCAGTGCCAACAACAACATGGATGCAAGCATTCAGAGGAGGATGTGGTACAGATGCAGTGTTGATAATGGTAGTGTCAGCAACAGCAGCGCAATAGTTGGTGGGCAACATGTAAGACATCAGCAACGCAGAGGACGATGTTATGAAGTTAGGGTGATGCTTCATTGGGAGGCATTGCTAGAGCACATTCCTCGCTAAGAGGGAGTGTTGATTTTTAGTAGCATTGGATGTGCTCTAAGTCTCAAATTTTGCAGGGAGGCTTGGACACATGTATTCCAAAGAACCAAGCAAGCGTTTTGGGAAATTCCACCCGGAGACAATTTTATTAAAATAATTAATTATTTTTAATGGGTCCCTAATACACTTAGGAAATTAAAATAATTAAAGGGTATTAATCTAACTGTGGGTGTAACTTCTAGAAGAAGACAAGGATCAAGCATAAATGATTTTAGCCATTGTTTAGCTTCTAATTTGGGTTGTTGAATGTCAACAAGAAGATTATTTAAGGAGGCTTGAGGGTCATTTGGAAAACACGTAGAGAGTTGATCAGTTAGATTGAATTGCTGAAGCTAGAGGCAACGCAGTGATTTGTAGTGAAGAGAGGGGCAGAGGGAGTTTTGGTTGGAGGATCTTCTCTAGAGCCAAGAATACTCAGCAGAGAGGCAAAGAGAAACACAAAGGAGGCAGCACAGTGGTTAAAGAGGGTGACGTAGAGCCAGGAAGGGCTCATGCAGGCCCCACACAGAGCACCGCATAGCCTCCTACGTAGAAATCCGAATTTGCTGAGGAGGTTGACGTTTCTGAGCTGGGAGGGCTGGAATCAGCTCCAAAAGGCAAATCGATTCCCAGTAGAGGTGACGCAGTGCCTTAGAGGCTGACGCAGGGCCCACGCACAGGCAACACAGAAGTAGCTGGGGAACTCGTTGGTTCAGCTGCCGGATCAATCGGGACTTGCAGTGCAGAGTGAGGTAATCTCACTAATTTCTTCTGCCGAGTGATATTCTTTGTACTGGATTGCCAGCAAGGCATTCGGAGATTGTATTTAGAAATAACTTCAGCTTAATAATAAAAACCCTCAGATTTGCTGCACCAGTTTTCTTGCATTGGGTTTTTCTGGGGACATTTGTCCAAAAACCACCGTGTCATTTGTGTTGTATCTCTCTCTTCTTCAGTTTCTTGTTTCGACATATTATTTTAATCGTGTAGGCTGCAGTGTATGTATTCCGATGTTTGCCGTAGGAAATTGTAAATAACTTGTTCGTGTAAATCCAACAAGTAGGAGAAATATCATTAGTTGCTGCAGTAGGGATTCCCAGGTTTAAGGAATTTTTACAAGTAGTCCTTAGGGTCATGCAATCATATCCTCCACAGATAGTTTCAGCACATTGGATGGAGGCAGATTTGAGGCACGGAGACATAGCGTGGGTCGTGGAGCTAATGATTTCAGAGGCTGGGGGAGAGGCCCAACCACCACACCCGGACATACAAACCATATTAGATAAATACTCAGTGGTATTTGGGGACATTGCACCGAGGCAACCACCAAACAGTGGATTCAAGCACACCATTGAGTTGGAACTAGGTGTGCAGGCAGTTATTACCACCCCTTATAGGCACCCCAAGGCCTATAAGGATGAGATTGAGCGGGCCATCAAGGAGTTGTTGGCGTTGGGCCACATTAGGCTGAGTTCCAGTCCCTTTGCTTCTTCAGTGGTGCTGGTGAAGAAGAAGGACAAAAACCTTGCGCATGTGCATTGATTACAGGGTGCTCAACAAGAAGACTTTGAAGAACCGATACCCCATCCCGCGCATCGATGAGTTGATGGATGAGCTTAGAGGAGCTAAGTACTTCTCTAAGATAGATCTGCGCTCGCGGTACCATCAGATTAGGGTGAGGGATCAGGACATCCCTAAGACAACCTTCTGATGCCATTATGGGCATTTCGAGTTTCTAGTCATGCATTTTTGGGTTAAGCAATGCACCTGCCACCTTCCAGTCGTGTATGAACCATGTGTTCCGGGGGCAGTTGAGGAGGTTTGTATTGGTGTTTTTCGACGACATCTTGATCTATAGCAGAACCTGGGAGGAGCACCTGGAGGCGGTGTTGCGTATTTTGGAGGAACAACAGTTTTACACCAAATTGTCCAAGTGTGAGTTTGGGTTGACTGAGATGCTCTACTTGGGGCACATCATTGGCATAGATGGGGTGAAGGTGCATGAGGAAAAGATACGGGCCATTCGGGATTGGCCGGTGCCTAGAGATGTGACAACGTTGAGGGGGTCTTTGTGCATCTTCACCTATTACCGGAAGTTCGTCAAAGGATTTGCGCAGTTAGCGGCACCCCTCACGGATTTGACTAAGCAGGGGGCTTTTGATTGGACAAATGGAGCCAAATCAACTTTTGATCATCTCAAGGAGGTGATGAGTAGTTGCCTGGTGTTGGCACTCCTGGATTTCACTTAGCTGTTCATAGTGGAGTGTGATGCATCAGGTGAGGGGATTGGGGTAGTATTATCCTAGGAAGGGTATCCCATTGCTTTCGAGAGTCGGAAGCTCCTACCACATGAGAGGTTGTGTTCTATATATGACAAAGAGATGCTGGCCATCATGCATGCGTTGGCCAAATTCTGGTAGTACTTAGTGGGTAACCGATTTCGGGTGAAGACAAATCACAATAGTCTTCGCCACTTCATGGGGCAGCGAGGCCTCAATGACAGACAATAGAGATGGGTCAGCAAGGTGCAGGCCTATGATTTTGATATTGAGTACGTGCGGGGAAAGCACAATGTAGTGGCCGATGCATTATCTAGGAGACCCGCAGGCCTCTCACTCATGAGCATTTGCCATGACTAGAAGGCACAGTTGTTGGTAGAGTACTCCAAAGACCAGCAGACATGTGAGATCTTGGAGGGGACACATGCAAACAAGCGCTACAGGGTGATGGCCGAGGTCATATATTACAAGGGGCGCATATTTTTGGTACCGGGCTCACAGTTGAGGGAGAGGGTACTCCATGCAACACATGATTCCCCATTATCAGGGCATCAGGGGTTCAGGAAGACGTACATGGCAGTTAGAGAGCGCTTCACCCAGAAGGGACTTAAGGTGGACGTGTTGAGGTATGTGCAGGAGTGTGAAGCATGCCAAAGGAACAAAGGGGAGTTGACCCATCCAATCGGGTTGTTGCAGCCTCTTCCCATTCTTGAGGGGAAATGGGAGAGTATCTCCATGGATTTCATCACGAGGCTTCCCACAATGCAGGGCAAGGATTGTATCTATGTGGTGGTTGATCGGTTGACCAAATATGCCCATTTCTTCGCCATTCCGACCCGATATTCAGCCTCACAGGTGGCCAAGTTGTTCTTCAAGGAGGTCTTTCGTTTGCACAGACTCCCTAAGAACATAGTCAGCGACAGAGATAGCCGGTTTATGGGGGGTTCTGGCAGGAGCTCTTCAGATTAGTGGGTACTGAGGTCACCCCGAGCACGAGTTACCACCCACAGATAGATGACGAGATATAGCGAGTTAATAAATGGTTGAAGGGCTATCTCAAGAACTACGTGACCGGGCAACAGAGGGCATGGATTCGATGGCTACACTTGGGCGAGTATTGCTACAACACCACTCATCACATGTCCATTGATATGTCACCCTTCTGTGCTTTATATGGTTACGATGCCTTATCTTTTGCTGATATTGTTTTTGGAGATAGCAGGGCCCCAAAGGCCAAAGATTGGATCCTAGAGAGACAAGACATTTTCAAGGCCCTCAAGGACAACTTATTGACAACACAAAATCAACAAAAGATGTATGCTGATAGACATCGGATTGAGAGGGATTTTGTCATGTCCCCATTTTTATTCTTCTTGATAGTACAACCAGGGTGGATTTCCAGGGCAGGGGATGGCCAGGTCAGTGGAGCAGGTTTATGTCATCAGGGGTTCCGATTGAGTTTTGAGGAGTTTTTATGGGATTTGATGGCATTTTCTTGGCATATTCCATCATCCACACAATTTGCCTTTCTTTCCGTTGCATTTCGACAACTTTCAAAAATCAACGTTATTATTGGGCATAACTTAATTAATTATGCTTGAGGTGGCACTCCGGGGAGATTAATTGTTGGAATACCTCAGTGTAATAGCTTGTTGGAACCAGAACCAGAAGATCTACATGATGGGATGCTGAGAAGAGACTTCCAGTGGCCGAAGAGAGTATGGTGGGCGATTTTCCATTTTCCTTAGTTAAAAAAGACTTTAATTAGTCATTTAATTAAGCCAAAATATTTAATTGGAGAAAAAGGGCCAAAAGTGACTTACGTGAAATAAAATAAAATTAAAAGGTCACTTGGTAAAGTCAACGGAGGAGCTTCTAGAATAATAATAAAATAATAAAATAATATGCTTCTAGAGGCTTGGAGATCTAACCATGAGATCTATAAAAGAGGAGGAGAAGGGCATTTGGAGACATCTTGGATTTGAGATTTCTTCTTGTGGGGAGGTTTGAGAATGTGGTTCTCTACTTCAGTAGTAGCCCCACGATGGAAACCCTCAGGTAATTTAGCGAGAGTGGGTGAGCACCCATCTCTTCCCTTGGTGGATCCATTCAGGGTTCATAGGTTGTAGTGTATTGTTTTTCAATTTGCTTTGGAGGCCGATTTGCGGCATTATTGTAGATCTATTTGAGGCGAACTTTTCATCTCAGCTATATGGGTTGTATGTGCATGTAAAACCTGAGCTTATCTAATATAATAAAGTTGAGAATTTTCTTGTTCAGTGTGTTATGGATTGCAGTGTTTTGTTTGTCTTTAATTTTACATGGCAGTCTTCTATTAAATGCATGATAAATTTTATGTGAAGTGCTTGTTCCAATTTTTTTTCATTTGGGACATTACAGTGGTATTGGAGCCTTGGTCTTGGCTCAGCCTAAGGGTTTTGGTCAGAAGATCTATTTTTTATTTGCATGATTGAAACTCTCTGGTGGGGTTTATTCTCACCTTAGTCGGTTTGGTCAAGGATTGAATTATTATCTTCATTAGATACAAAGTTTGGCTGTCAATTGTAAAGGCCCCGAAGTATATTGTCTGTAGCAACCAGTGTTGCAGGAATCGCCCCCCCCCCCCCCCCGGATCCAAAGGCAGAATCGCGGATCGGAGCGAATCGATCCGGAATCCCCAGTGGAAGCGCGGATCCGTTTTTGAGGTGGCGCGATTCCGGGTTAAAAAAACGATTCCTGCCATTTGAGGTTGCGGCCCCCCGGAATCGCGCATCCCTGGACGCAACCTTGACGCAACCTGGACGCAACCTTGACGCAACCTGGACGCAACCTGGACGCAACCCACCAATATGACATCATTCTCATATAGGATTCCTAATACCATATAACTTGAGCATTGTAGCCTGAATATACGGTCTTACTGCTCTGAATACAATGTCAACTCAATGAATATACATTGAAAAAGGGCGGGTTGCGTGGCGCAACCGGAAGCGCAATCATCTACTGAACTGATGGATGCACTTCTATATATTCATATACTGTACCATCATACATAGGGATGCCATACATATTTGTGAGATTGATACACACACACACACATAAATATATACAACTGTTGAAGTTGAGGTCATGCATATACTGCTGTAATTAGAACATAGCAATACCATACTCAAGCTATTTGAGCAGTGATATCCATACATAATGCTAAGTGCATATAAGAATGAAGAAGTCTCTGCTTATAGGTTTATACCCATCATTGCCAATATTGGGAAGCCATACCAATATTGATCTATATGAGAAACGATAACATATATATGACTGAAGCAAGTGACATGTCCATATTGAATTGATGTCATGAACAAATGTCATAATGCAAAGAATCATACTGAAGCATATGCCAATGATCATATGACACTATTGGTAAATCATACCAGGAGCAAGAGCATAGCCATATAACGAACGTCCAATTATTCCAGAGGTGCAGTATCAAATTATCAATACACTGTGAGAGTAAATCTGAGAGACTTCCTTGTAAAGTCTGCAATTCTTGCTAATGTAGTTTGTTGCCCTTACCTTGCTTCAAATCACTGTGATCTTATGTCCAACTATGCTTCCACCTATGCTGATCTACTAGGTATTCAATGTACTGCTGGTGGGGCTTAAGGTTCCTCCTCAAGCCTCCTACAATTCACGGTTTTGCTACAGCAAGGTCTAGGTCTTCATATACATGAAAATATACTTGGTTATAACTGCACTGATCCTCAGGATGACTGTGGCCTGGGTAGAGGACCTTAACTAGGCCTTCACCCCCTCAAAACAGACCCCCCAAGCTGCTGTAGAAACAACCCTTCTTTGTGGCCTAGAGAAGAATGAGAATCTCCTTCGATGACAAGGAACCACCCCCCTTTACCTGTGCTGTTGCTTGAGATGACTGCAGCTAGGGCAGTAGGTCCCTTCTAGGCCTCTTGGCGCTCTCAAATCCTCCTCCTCATACAGCTGTAGCAGCACCTTCCTGCAGCCTTGTAAACAGAGACAAACCCTCCACAAAATAGCACAGAAAAAGCATCAATACTTCTTGACTTGTGGCCTGATCTAGCAAGTGAGATGCTGCCCTAAATAGTCTTGAATTAGCTCTCCAAGCCTCCTTGCTGGCTGCTTCCATTAAATGCTGAAGGAGGACTTTGCAATCATGGTTTGCATTTTCAAATTTGATTTGTGGCCTTCATGAGCAATTGAGCCCAGCTCTGACATATTCCCAAACTTGAATTCTAACAGTCCCTTGCTTGATAGAAACTTGATAACTTTCCTTGTGATTGCATTCCTTCTCTTGCTTGAGCTTGTCCTATGAAATTTTATAGGCATCAAGCAGTATCAAATTGATACTGATGTATGTTTGTAATAGCTAGAATATAGATGATTGTTGTACATACTAGTAACTACAATGGAATCATGGATGCCATATCTATCTTGATTTATGCAAAAATATGCATGTTTTCATGTCTTCTACAATTAATTTGGTATTTGGGATGTTTTTTTTGAGTATAAATGCAAAAAAATATAAAAAAATATATATATATAGCAGACGCTTCCGCGGACGCTTCGCTTCCTAGATTTTTGGAAAATGACGCTTCCGCGCTCCGCGCTTCCGCTTCGCTCCCGCTTCGTGCAACATTGGTAGCAACATATTGGCTGTATGTGGAAGATTATCGGTGCTCAGACCGATTTCATCAATATCGACAACACCCGAGTTAGTAAGGGCCAATTTGAAGTTGTAAGGCCTGAGCTAATATTCCATTGGGATCGATTTCTGGATCTCTTGTGCAATACAAGCGCCGAATTATGGAGGTAGCGTGATTATTTTCGCGAGGTCACTGAGTGGAGTTCTCATTGTGCGACGAGGGCTTGATTCAAAACTTGTAGAAACATGCTGGGCCATTCACAGGAATTATGGTTGGCTCGGCTGATTGAGTGGTGGTGAAGTCGAGTGGGACTTAGTTTGTGATCTAGTGTGGCGATAGACAACAGAAGAACAATTTCAGCCGTGGTATTGTGAAATTGGCCCCACGGTTCTAATAAATGTCAGAAATTTGGCACTTGACCATACACGTGTGCAGAGAACGTGTCTAGAAGCCTGCATGGTTTGGGCGTCGGGGTCGAAGAATTTTGGGGGCTGTCCAAGTGACTGTCCAAAATAGCTGTGTAGGGAGCTTAGTCGTGTTGATTTCATATTTTCGTGCCAGTGGTTGGGTTAGATTTCGTTATAGCGGAGATCCCTATTTGTACTACAAATTCTGAATGGAACCTCGCTAGGTAGCTCCACCGATTCCTGAGCTTACTTGAGCCTTGGAGCATCGACGGTGAGTAAAGACTGCGAGTGTGGCTCATTGCCACAAAATTGCGCACACGAAAAAGGCAATGAAATCAGAGATTCCTGCGAATAGGAATGCATGGTGGAGTGCGATTGGAGCTAGCTCAGAATCCTGTAATACTTGCGTCGTGCGATGAACACAATTATTGTCAAAATTTGTTGCAGTGATCAGGAAATTTCGAGATCATTGATTTTTGCTTGAGGCCGTGTCTCTTCTTCTTCTTAGGGATTTAGGGCCATTCATTCCATGAGTTATCCAAGGATTCCCATCAGTAGAGAAGCTGAATTGTTAATTCAGTAACGTTACGATCGTGATAGCAAAGGGGTCGCGTTAAAGCCACTGTTGGGCGTATACATCGTGGAGAAATTGTGAGTGGCGCTAGATCGATATTTTGCTTATACATGTACTTTGTTTGCAGCGGCAACTAATCGCTGGGACGGTTGTATGTTACACGAATTAATGGAGTGGAGCCCGAGTCTATGTAATAGATCTGTATTAATATACTAGTGCAATTTTCGGTGCGCTTAATAGTGTGCACGACCAGACTTACACATAGAGTAAACTCTTGTCTTTGTGCCTACATGAAGGAGCTGTGCATAGAGCAGAGAACTGGGGAAGATCAATTGCTGTGTTTCGTTACAGAGACCGCAGGCAACATTAAAGATATGAATAGCCTTTGTGTTGGAGGAGAGCGACATTATATTTGAAGTTGAAAGTGTAACCTGTGCGCATACATAGATGGTGGTGGATTGAAGTGAAGTTGATAGACACATATTCTTAGAGCCTATGCCATTACTCGGTTAGCGACAATTGAGAATTAATTTCCAGGTTTGCATAACTTATTTCTTGAAATTTACCGAGTTTGGTACACTGAGTTTTTATGGCCGAGAGGACATAGTTAAGGTCAGAATTTCATTGTTGTCTGGGTTTTAATGTATGTGCGGCTATTATGATGCAAGAAGTCTGTGATATATATATATATATATATATATATATATATATATATTGCTTTCTTTCAGTCTGTCAAGAAAAATGTATTGATGAAAGAGAATTTGTAGTCTGACACTATTGTGCTGATGGCATTTTGAGGTGTTCTTGGGGGTTGTAAGTCTTCATTTATATCATCTCTATGTAATTAGCTTATGCAGTGTCATGAGTGTTATAAACTAGAGCATTGATAAAATATATTAAGCTTTGATGTTGACGTCTGAGGTTGAGGACGTTTTGAGAAAGCCTATGTTTTGAGTTGAGCCTTGTAATGATCATATATGTTGTTGTATGTATTAGGGTCTAAGTTTTGAGTGTGAAAATTGAGAATCCCCGAATTCCTACTGCAGCAATCTAATGTTATTTCTCCTACTTGCTAATGTGAAAATTTCTGAATCTACACATTAGAAATCCTATTGCAATCACTGGTTTATCATCTCCTACTTGTTTTTTTTTTTACATTCAACAAGTTATTTAATTATTTAAACACTAATGAAAAACACTACTGCAGACTACATTGACATACAGATCATAAACTAAAATAGATATGAGACAAACACATAAGGGACACTGTTATTTTTGGACAAAAATCCTCGGAAAAACCCAATGCGAGAAAACCGATGCAACAACTCTGAGGGTTTTCTATTATTAAGTAGTAGTTTTGAATACAACTCTGGATGTCGTCTCGCTATCTAGTTACAGAGATAAAATATACTAGCAGAAACCCAAGTGAGATTACCTCACTTCACTCAGCAAAATCTCTCCGATTCGGCAACTAGACTAACTATCCTCGGCTACAACTACGTTGCCCCTTCGCAGTAGCTGCGTGGAGCACTCTGAGACACTGCGTCAGCTTTGCGCTGCCTCCTCTACCTCCTGGAGCTCTGATGTCAGCCTTCTCGGC
The DNA here is from genome assembly GCA_031772625.1 of Pinus tabuliformis. NCBI lineage: Eukaryota > Viridiplantae > Streptophyta > Pinopsida > Pinales > Pinaceae > Pinus > Pinus tabuliformis. The sequence continues at coordinate 997,208,964 of CM062805.1, read as the reverse complement.
TGATTCTGTTGATGCTCGACTGAATTCAGACTTTTGCAGGAGGGCAGCTCTTCCCTTGCGCTGGCACTGCGTCAAGCAATGCGTGGGCCCTCCTGGCCTAGTGTCAGCCTCCCTTGGTCTGTGCTGCCTCCTCTGGCTTATCTCTGCCTCTCTTTGCTGTGTATTCGGGGTCCCGGAGAAGATCCTCCAACCCCAACTATCCCTGCCCCTCTGCTGCAACTCAGATCACCAGTTCGATTTTCTCAGCAAACCATGCCCCAGAAAAATCGAACTTCTTTGATCACTTGGTGCATCTCCAATTGACCCTCAAGCCTCCTCTTATACTTTTCTTGTGGATGAATCAACGGCCGAGAATAAGTCCCTAATCAATGGCTAAGATTAAAACAGACTTGATCCTCGTCACTTAGAAATTTCTCACCCATATTCTTATTAATACCCATTAATATTTTTACTTTCCTAAGTTTAGACTTAGGATCTCATTAAAAATATTAATTATTTTAATAACTCCTCATCCGGGTGGAATTTCTTCAAACGATTTCTGGGTCTTGGAGATCTCATGTGTCCTAGCCCCTTCACAAAATTTCGAAGCTAGATAACATCCGATGCTACTCAAAGTCAACACTCCCTCTTAGCGAGGAATGTGCTCTAGCAATACTTCTCAATTGAAGTATTACACTGATCCACTGCATCGGTCCTCTGTGTTGCTGATGCTTGGCCTGCTGCCCTTCATCTACTGCACTGCTGCAACCTGTACTATTGCTCATGACGCTGCCACTGTCACTGCTACATCTGTATTTCATCTCCCTCTCAAAATGCTGCATCATGCTGCCCATATCATTGCCACTGCTAACTGTTGCACTGCAACTCAGTTATTGAGAAGTAAGTAACTGAAACTTCACCCAAAAATTGACATGCTAGTCAGTATGGATGCCTAGTGATGTTGAAGCTACCTCTGCTGCTAATCTGTGTTGACCCTCTACTTCTATTGCATTGCTCCAATTTGCTCTGTGCCTCCCCCACTGCTGCAACCTCCACTGCGTTGCTTTAGACTCTGGCACCCTAGCTCTACCACTGTTGCTCCATCATCCCTCGTAGCAACTGAGTCTCATCATTATGCTACTGTCATTAAGGGTTCCCGTAGCCGTATGTGATCCAAGAGTTTGGGCACCTCAAGGATCTTGCCCTTTGTGTAGTCTTCCCGACTACAACTCGATGTTGCCCCACTTCTTCTCCAAAGGTGCATGAGCACTCATGGCACAATCCTCGTCATCATCCTCCTTGTCGGCTTTCGTTGGAGTAACCTTCGAGTCAGAAGCCTCTTCCTTGCCCTTCTTCCAGGGGCACTGAGTGGCGAAATGTCCTCGTTCACCACACCTGAAGCATTTGACCTTGGATATATCCTTTTTCTTCCTTTTCTGTTGCCCATGTTGTCCCGATGATTCGAGAGCTGCATCTTCCTCCTCCTCCTTCTTGACTCGGGCTCCTTTGCTGCTACTTCCTGCCTTGGTTAGCCTCCTGATCTCTCCTGTCGAAGAGCTGCCCACATTTCTTCCCAACTGGGGAGAGAAGCTCTGTCCAGTATACTCTGGACAAATGTCTCCCAGTCTTCGGTGACTACATTCAGGGCAGTCCTGACCATAAACTTAGGATCTGGTGTAGACTCCACGGAAGTCAGCTGGTCTCGAATCCCTTGCAAACTGAGAAGGAAGGGATCGCTCTGTTCTCCCTTTTGCATCTGGTACTGTCTCAGCTGATTCTCCAATAGCCTCTTCTGTTGAACGAAAGTCCCTTGGTACAAGGTGGTCAACGTTTCTCACATTTCCCTTGTTTCCTTCTCAGCAATGTGTGGGACCGCATGATCTTTGACCCCGTCTAGAATCATGCATTTAGCCTTCGCTTGGGCCTCCTCGTACTTCTATAGCAGGTCAACGTTGATCGAAACAACAACTACCTTCAAGGCATAGTCCTTGATGCGATTCTTGTTTAGGACTGTCAGGATCCTGGCCTTCCAGATGACAAAATTGGATGCTCGATCCAATCTGTCCTGATCCCTCAGTCCATTGACTGCCATCTCTGCTCAACAAAAATAGGACTGGTTCTCTTCTCCCTCTCCTGCTGTTAATCCAACAAGACTCGGATCTAGATTTCTTCGGCGCTAGAAATCCTCTAAGGAACAAGCTCCTCTAGACTCCCTCTGAGTCCTGATTTCCTTCATGGAAATCCTCCAGCCAAATGTGGAATAACTCCTCTCCAATCCTCCTTTTCTGTTGCAACTCGGATCTAGATTTCTTTGGCTAGAAATTTGTCAAGGTAGTGACTCCCTTTACCTCGACTTTGTCTCCACAGACACTGTTCTACACCAACAACAACAACATCCCACCAGCTCCACTGATCAAATCTTCTCTACTCCTCAAGCCCCGACAACTGACTGATTTGAGCCTCTTAGGCTCTGCGTTGGCCCAGAGAGCTGACGCAGTTACTATGTGAGCTGCTCTTAGGTACTGCGTCACCCTCTACAAGCTCGAAATGCTGACGCAGGCACTGCATGAGCCCTTGCGTCACTTTCTTGCTCTGCGTCACTCCTTCAGCTGCTCCTTTGCCTCTGAAACAACGCTGTCACTCAGGACAACTGCTTATCTGTAGCAAATTCATTAGATCTCTCGGCTAATGTCTTCAATTTCTTATGATCTGCAATGCTCTGATACCATGTGAAAATTTCTGAATCTACACATTAGAAATCCTACTACAATCACTAATTTATCATCTCCTACTTGTTTTTTTTTTACATTCAACAAGTTATTTAATTATTTAAATACTGAGGAAAAGAACTAATGCAGACTACACTGACATACAGATCATAAACTGAAATAGATATGAGACAAATCATAAGGGACATTGTTATTTTTGGACAAACGTTCTCGGAAAAACCTAATGCAGGAAAACTGTTGCAACAACTATGAGGGTTATCTATTATTAGCGGTAGTTCTGAATACAACTCAGATGCCCTCTCCGCCATCCAATTACAAAGATAGAATATACTAGTAGAAACTCAAGTGAGATTACCTCACTTCACCCGGCGAAATCTCTCTGATCCGACAACTGGACTGACTATCCCGACTACCACTGCGCTGCCCCTTCGCAGTAGCTGTGTGGGTCTGCGTGGAGCACTCTGAGACATTGGGTCAGCTCTGTGCTGCCTCCTTTGCCTCCTGGAGCTCTAACGTCAGCTTTCTTGGCTATTCCTGCTGCTCCTCGACTGAATTTGGACTTTTGAAGGAGTGCAACTCTTCCCCTGCACTGTCACTGCGTCAAGCAATGCATGGGCCCTCCTGGCCCAGCGTCAGCCTCCCTGGTCTGCATTGCCTCCTCTGGCTTATCTCTACCTCTCTCTACTGTGTATTCGGGGTCCTGGAGAAGATCCTCCAACCCCAACTATCCTTGCCCCTCTGCTGCAACTCAGATCACTAGTTTGATTTTCTCGGCAAACCACGCCCCAGAAAAATCAAACTTCTTTGATCACTTGGTGTATCTCCAACTGACCCTCAAGCCTCCTCTTATACTTTTCCTGTTGGTGAATCAACAACCGATATTAAGTCCCTAATAAACGACTAAGATTTAAACATACTTGATCCTTGTCACTTAGAAGTTTCTCACCTATATTCTTATTAATACCCATTAATATTTTTATTTTCCTAAGTTTAGACTTAGTAACCTCATTAAAAATATTAATTATTTTGATAACTCCTCATTCGGGTGGTATTTCTCCAAACAATTTCAGGGTCTTGGAGATCTCATGTGTTCTAGCCCCTCCACAAAATTTCGGAGCTAGAGCACATCCGATGCTACCCAAAACCAACAACTAATTCTATTACAAGTTATTTACAGTATTAGACAGTGAATATCGAAATAAATACAACTGCAACCTTCACAACATAAATAATATGTGGAAACAAGAAGTGAACAAGTAGAAATAAGTTAATAACACACACACAAGTGACATCGTTGTGTTTGGACAAATGTCCCTTGAAGAACCCAATGTGGGAAAACCAGTGCAACAGTTGAGGGTTTGTATTTTTATGCAGTAGTTTCTGAATACAATCTTTGTATGCCTTACTGGCTATCCAATATAGAGAATTTGCTTGGCAGAGAAATTAGTGAGAAATACCTCACACTATCGCTGGAGGTCCGACACTGATCGAGCGACTGAATGGCTAGTCCCACGCTGCCTCTATGCAACCTCTGTGCAAGCATTGCGCTGCTCTGCATCACAGTTGATGGTGATTGCATCACTCCTTCTAGCTAATCGATTTGCTGGCTGGATGCTCAATCCTATGGCCCTCCGGTCTCACACTCCTGCTGTTGACACTGGGTCTGATCTGCTCCTCAACAAAACTGCGAATCTCCTCTCAAGCTCTACGCTGCCGCATCGTGTCTCTATGCTGCCCAACGTGGCTTTGCGCTGCCACTTTGGATCTCTCTCTGCCTCCTCTGCAATGTATCTCAGATCAGGAAACTCTCCAACTGGAAAACTATCCCTGCCCCTCACTGCAAGAAATATCCGCGATGACTTCTCTGACAACTGCTGTGCTGCTCTCTTGAGAAAATCGATCTCCGGTCTGTTACCCGATTTATATTTCAAATGCAAGCCTCTTCTTATAATCCTCTTGTTGATCAATGAACGACCCAAATTAGATTTTAATCAATGGCTCAAATCATTTTGGCTTGATCCTCGTCTTCTTCTAGAATTTTCAACCCCAATTTATTTAATACCCTTTAATTATTTTAATTTCCTAAGTTTAGACTTAGGCATCCATTAAAAATAATTAATTATTTTAATAAAACCGTCTTTAGGTGGAATTTCCCAAAACTATTTCTGGGTATTCTGGAATACATGTGTCCTAGCTTCCCTGCAAATTTTGAGGCTTAGGGCACATCGATGCTACTTGAAATCAACACTCCCTCTTAGCGAGGAATGTGCTCTAGTAATGCAACCTGCTGAAGCATCACCCTGACTCTAAAACATCTCTCTCTACGCTGCTGATGTCTGACATCACTTCCCACCAACTACTGCACAAATGCTGCATCTGTGCTGTTGCTAACTGGATCTGCATTGCAGCTTTGATCCAACTGCTGCTGTTGCCTTCTGCAACAACTGCAACGGAAAAACATCCAAAATAGTGAACCAGTTGTGTTCAGCATGATGCATAGGTTGTTGGAGTTTTGACTGCTGCTAGTCTCTGCACTGTCACTGAAGTCTCTACACTGCTGCTGACTCTGCTTTGTGCCAACTGCACCGCTGCCAACACTAGCTCTGTGTTGCTTAGTATCTGACTGCTACTAGCCACTGCATCTGTCACTCTAGCACCTGATTGCACCACCTGATAGTGGTCCATCCTACTACTTCTGATATGGGCTCTCGTAGTAAGGTATGATCTATGAGGTGGAATCCTCAATGGACCCTGCCCATCTGCAGTTCTTTCAAACTATAGTACTAGATCACCCCACCTCTCCCCTGGAGGTATATGGGGAATCATGGCAAACTCCTTTTAATCTTTGTGGTTGCAGCCTGCGGATCATGTTTCTCGTCCTTGTCCTTCTTCTTGAGAGGACACTGTGTAGCATAGTGACCAAATTCACCACATCGGAAGCATTTGATATTTGAGACGTCCTCCTTTCGCCTCCGCCGCTCCTACTGCCCCTTTAATGCAAGGAGTGCATTCTCTTCCTCCTCCTTGGGCTTCGTCCCACTCCTGCTACTGCTATCAAGTTTGCACTTGACTAAGTCTCGCCTCATCTCTTCTTGCTGAAGAGCGACCCACATCCCTTTCCAATCCTGCAATCTCTCTCTGCCTAGGATACTCTAGACAAACACTTGCCATTCTTCTAAGACTGAATTAAGGGCCAACCTCACCATCTCGGTGGGCTAAGGCACTGATCCTACAACTGCCAACGAGTCTCAGACCTCCTAAAGCTTTGATAGGAACGGATCAATGCATTCCCCCTTCTGCATCCTTGTGGATTTCATTTTATCCTCCAAGTACATCTTACGTTGCTCGAAAGATCCCTGATACAACGTAGCCAAGGCATCCCACATCTCCTTGGAAGTCCCTTTGCCAATAATGTGACATACAACATGATCCCTCACTCCATGCTTGGCCTTCGCCATTTCAGCATTGTACTTCTTGAGTGGATCCGCATCTGCAAGTTTAGCTACCACACTATCGACATAGGCTTTGAGATTATGTTCATCCAGAAGGTAGGAGATCCTAGCCTTCTAGATCACATAGTTGGATGTTCCATCCAACCGATCTTAATCTCTCATCCCATTAGCTACCATCTCTGCTAACAAAATGTCGAACTGCCTCCTCTCCCCTCTACGCTATTGCTAGGCTGGCCTACGCACTCCATGCTGGACTTAGTAGATCTGCTCCTCTCTACTGTTGCTCAACAATTGAGAAATCGAATTCCCTGGCTAGGAATTCTCTGAGGAAGAAATTCCCTCAAAAAGTGTCTCATTCTTCTGATGTTTTTTTTCCCTAGTAACTGCCTCATAAAATTGCGTCTCACTTGAAGACTGCTCTGTGCTGCTCCCTCTGCCGCTGACAAATCTCGATCTGGAAATCTTATGTCTCTATCAACTCACTCAGAGAGAGATCTTCCTTGAGAATCTTGCCCTCTTGGCTTGGACTACACAATCCCTCTGAGGATTCGATCTTCTACCTACGCAACACTTCGATCTCCCTCCTTCTCTTCAACGCTAGGCTCTTGCTGTCTACTCTCTTGCTTCACTTGCGCTTTGGTACCATGTGAAAATTCGAAATCCCTGAATCCCTAATGCAACAATCTGATGTTATTTCTCCTACTTGCTAATTCTCTTACAAGTTATTACAGTAATACATAGTGAACATCGAAAAGAATCCAACTGCAGCCTTCACCAATATTGCACGAAGCAGGGACGAAACGGGGACGTTTTTAGGAAGTGGGGACGTAGAAGCATCATTTTGCAAAAATCTAGGAAGCGAAGCGTCTAATTTTTATTATATTTTTTTGCATTTATATTAAAAAAACATCCAAAATACCAAATTAGTTGTAGAAGACATGAAAACATGCATATTTTTACATAAATCAAGATAGATATGGCACCCATTGTACATCAATGATTAATTATTCCAGCATCAACCATCTACAATCTAGATTCCTCTTCACTTGTCTAGCCTTTGCCTTTACTTCAATTCTATAGGGATTTTAGTCAACATTGCCTAATTTTGATCAAACAGCGTAATCCAAACCTTATAATATGGTAGAGAAAGCTTAACATGCCTGATCAGTGACTTTGACTTGAGGGAAGGGTACATAATTGCTAAGGTCATGATAAAGGAGTTCAACAATCAATAACACCAACACTCGGGTACATATAGGGCTTGTTGCTCTTGATTAAATGCCAATCACATGCCCTCATCCATGATATAATCCAATGAAACACCACAATCCCACTGATCCTGAAAACTGTTAAGTTTGCTGAATTTTGAATGGGATATGAAATTCTATTTTCTCCATATGAAGTCTGATGAGGTTGGAACCACTCTCAAACATCTTGAGTCATTTCATGGTAATGTTAAAAATTTAAGTAAAAGGATGGAAATGAAAGATAAAGGAGAATGTCACGTTTACTTTAAGAATTTAACATTATCATTAGGGAGCATAAAGGGTACCTTGGGAGTATTCACAAAGTGTACTTCATCACAGAACAGTTCGAAATTTCCAAAAACAAAAAAAAACCCTGTGGAATCATCCACCTTCTCACGGATCCGCTTGGGATCCGTAGTGGATACACGCCCGAACCTCCACAGATCCGCACCTGATCCTTTCCAGATCCGCGGATTGGGAAATAAGAACCGCGGATCGGGTAGTAGGAGTCGCAGATCGGGCCCCCACGAATCCAAATTTGCAGGAATCACCAAAAAAAGGAGGAACCGCGGATCCGATTTTCCGATCCGCGGTTCCGCCGAAGGATCAGTGGCGGATCCGTACGGGACGCAGATCTGCCTTTGGATCCTTGGGGGGGGGACGGTTCCTGCAACACTGGCCTTCACAGCATAAATAAGATGCGAAAACAAGAACTGAGCAAGAAGAAATGACACACACACAAGTGACATTGTTGTTTTTGGATAAATGTCCCCAGAAAAACCCAGTGCGGGAAAACCTGTGCAGTAGCTGAGGGTTTGTATTGTTATGCAGTAGTTTCTAAATACAATCTTTGGATGCCTTACTGGCTATCCAGTACAAAGAATCTGACTGGCAGAGAAATTAGTGAGAAATACCTCACACTATCACTGGAGATCCGACACTGATCCAACCACTGAATGGCTACCCCACGTTGCCTCTGCGCAGTTTCTGCGCAGTCACTGCATTGCTCTGCATCATAGATGATGGTGATTGCGTCATTCCTTCACAGATCAATTTGTTGGCTGGATGCTCAATCCTCTGGCCCTCCAGTCTCACACCTCAACTCGACACTGGATTTGATCTGCTTCTCAGCGAAACTGTGAATCTCCTCTTAGGCTCTGCCCTACCTCAACGTGTCTCTATGCTGCCTAGCGTGGCTTTGCACTGCCTCTTCTGGATCTCTCTTTGCCTCCTCTGCAATGTATCCCCGGATCCGGAAACTCTCCAACCGGAAAACTATCCCTGCCCCTCACTGCAAGAAATCTCCTCTATGGCTTTTCCGACAACCGCTACACTGCTCTCTTGAGAAAATTGATCTCTGATCTCTCACCCGATGTATATTCCAAATGCCCATCAAGCCTCTTCTTATAATCCTCTCGTTGATCAATCAACGACCTAGATTAGATTCTAATCAATGGCTCAGATCATTTTGGCTTGATCCTCGTCTTCTTCTAGGTGTTTCACCCCCTGTTTAATTAATACCCTTTGTTGACCTCTACTGGTCAACTACCCATGCAGTGCACCCCGTTTTTCTTGACAGAAAGAAGCAGCACCTGATCAGCATGTCCGTGCCATCCTGCCATCATCAGCAGCTCGATCTTTTTGATTGTAAACCCAGTCTGCATGTATTAATTGTAAATAATCTTAGCAGACATGAGTCATGTATGTAATTTGCCCAGGTGGACCTAACTTTCTGATGATAATCTACGTCTCGGAAGGTTTTTCGTCTCACCGATCCACGGATCGGCAGAGTTTTCCTTCAAACCTGACCCCAAAGCCGGGATTGATTTTGTCATTGGAGTTTCAGGAGAATCCTAGTGTGTTGGTCTGCTAGATTATCGTTGTGTCGCAGAGCTGGGTGATTTATGAGGGTCTGTATTAAGTGGGCTTGTCCCCTTGAGATGTAATTTTGTAAAAGTCATGATGTAATGTGTCCTGAGGGTCGAGAAATGTTTTAAATCCCCTCATGAGTCCTAAGTCCTAGGTCCTAGGTGATGTTTCCGAGGGCTTAGTTCAGTGATCCATTTTAAATGAGTTAAAAAATTAAAAAATGAATAAAAATAATAAAATAATAAAAAATTAAAAAATGAAGCAAAAACCCTAACTAATAAAATAATAATATTTTAAGTTAATAAATCGACGGATGAGATCAAGAGATGTCTTGATCCTCATCAACGGTCGAGATCATTTCTACATGGATCACTCGAACTAGCCGTTAGGATCATTTCCTTTATATAGGGTCTTAGGGGGTCATTTGAGATCATCTGATCTGTGAGTCTGGACTGAAAAAGCTCTCTTGTAATCTGATTTTCTAGTTAATAAAAAGACTTTGGGGTTCAAAACTGGCTGGTGTTACTCTCTGGAATTGCTGTGAGATGTTTGTTTTTTTCTGCATATTTCAGTTTTCAGCAGTTAATAATAGCTGGTTTTCAGAGTATTGTGAGTACAGGTATCTTGCTCATGTGCTAGGGTTTGAATGTTGTAGGGTTTCTGGAATAATGGCAGGTATCTCCATTATTTCTTGAAATCTAGCAGCACTTCTTGCCCTCTTTACTGATGTTTGCTTGAGGTGTGCAGGAAATCTTTAGGTGAAGGGTATTTGTGGGCGTTTGGGGAAGTTCTGGGCTGAACCAGCCGACTCCCACAGGCTTTTCTTTGCAGAGCCTAGCTGGTTTTGGCCCTGGGTTAATCATTAAGAGTTTTATTTCCTGTTTTACATGAGAGATTTTCTTTCTGCTTACAACAAAGTTCAAATTTCTGTTTCTTTGAAATATTACTGCTGTTATAGCTAAATCTGGCATTTCAGGGGCCATAATCTGTAAATTATTAGGCTGATCTAGGGTTTTAGTTTTTTGCTTTATGCAGATTTAACATTAGGGTTTTCTTTTCTTGTTTTGCAGCTGCTCAGCCAGCAAATCCAAGTCAAATCGAAATACCTTGAGCTGAGCCAGTGTGCAGCGAAAGGTTATTATGCTGTCGACAAGGGCCAAGTGGAGAAAGCAACATATCTCAGGCAGCTGACAAACAATTTCAGTATAAATCTCAATACCGCCGTCAAATTCCTTTGCTGGCAAATAGAAAGCCGTGACCCTATCTGCTGCCATCAAATCCAAAAGAAAAGCGTTGAAACATTAAGGAAACGAGACAGCGTTCCAAGTCCACCATCAAAACACACGGGTATCAAAGCATTTGCATTCACCGCCTTTTGCAACGGGAAATGGCTCCCCACAGGTAATGCGTGTTTATTCTTGAATGAAAACGTATGATTGGTAATGCGTTTTGTTCCTGTCAGACAGCATTAGAAATACGATTCTCAGTTGACGGCTACGGTTCTCAGCAAAATCCGAATCCAACTGAAGTCTGTTAACAGAAATTCTTCAGGTAAGCAATCTAATCGTTCAACTTACGCTCAGGTAACTTACGGGTCGACTGTCATGCGAACTCCTTTTCTGCCTGCGTATTCGATTTGGATGTATTTTATATGCGTTCAGTTGTATTTCGTCTAGGGTTACGATTTTTTTTCAGCGTTGTATATATCGTAGGTTTAATTCAGTCTTTTTTTTTGTTACATATTCATATTCTAATTCTTTTTTTTTTTAAATAGTTTCAGAAAAAAAAATCAAATAAAAATGCGTTGGTTGCTTAGGCTTTGTTTGATTAGAATTTAACTTGATTCTAAATTTTTAGATTTTAATGTATTTCTTTAATGTTTAGTGTAGTTCCTTTTTTATTTCACGTTTTAGATTTTAGATTTAAAAAAAAAATTTAAGTTAGTCTATAATGTTGTTTGTTTTAGATTTAATATTTTTATAAAAAATGAAAAAATTCGATTTGCTGTTTTTAGCTTAGGTTCTATTTTAATAGTTACTTTATTTTTTAGTTTTAATCTTTTTAGGATTTTTAAAATTTGTAAAGAAAAAAAAATAAAAAAATAAAAAAATAAAAAAAAAATAAAAAACAAAAATATTTATTTTAGCCTAAGTTTTATTTTCATAGTTAGATTTTGGATTCATGTTTTAGGATTTATTTTATTTAGAGTTTAATTTTAATTTTAGAGCTTTAGATTTAGATTTTAATTTATTTTAATAGTTCATTTTATTTTTCTTATTTAAAAAAAAAAATAAAAAAAATTGGAAAATTATTTTTCTCAGTCTCGGTGTTTTTTTCATGTTATATTTTTTCATGTTGAGATATAAATTTTCAAGTCGAGATACGAAATTGACATCTGGTTAATGATTTACGATTCTCGTGGTGTTTTAAGGCATTTATCTCTTCGAAATTTTCAGTTGCCAGATATCGTTTTGAGCATTATGATTTAGCTGATGATAGATGATTGCTGTTCATGGTTCATGTTTCTATATCATTTAACAAGTAATTGTTTTCACAACAATCTCTTAAGGCACTGGTCTGCTAAATTAATCAAATCATTTTAGTGCTTATCTTAAGCGTGTCTCGTGTCTCCCAACCAACTGGTCGACAGTTGGTCTCATCATCTCGCAGGGTCTACCCCCCTTAGCCGCGGGAGACAGGCTTAAACGGAGGGATCGGGGATCAGAGTGACAGCCCCCGGTCTGAGTGTTGTCGTGTCAATCTGCGCGACAACACCCTTTAATTATTTTATTTTCCTAAGTTTAGACTTAGGCATCCATTAAAAATAATTAATTATTTTAATAAAACTGTCTCTCGGTGGAATTTCCCAAAACAATTTTTGGGTATTTTGGAATACATGTGTCCTAGCCTCCCCGCAAATTTTGAGTCTTAGATCACATCCGATGCTACCAGAAATCAACATTGAGTTGCCAAGCTTGTCCCTCATCATTTGGCCTTGTAAACATTGTTGAAATTTGTGTTGTAAGTTAGGATAAGTCTGTCAGTCAAAACAACTCAATACACTTGTCATTATTTAGTAAAACATGGATCAAAGCTTCCTAAACTCCCTTAATAAACCAACAGCTGAAAACAGCAAAGCCTTTTTTGATGTAGGTCTATGCCATTCTTCAAAAAGAACAACCAAAGGATGTGCAGGAGGGGCAAGAAATAGGACACAAGATTTTTGCTCCTGGGATAGATTTGAAGCACATGAGGGTCACATGGAAAGTTCTTTACAAACTTGATGAACTAGATCCCCTTCTTTCTAAAGTGAGCCAATGAGAAGGGAAGAAATTAATTTGGGCTCTAAAACTAGCTATGCTTGCTCTCATACAACATAAGTTCTTGGAAGAACCTTGTGAAGGGGTTAGAATTCCAGTTGCATCTTGTCTCATTAACATCATGAGACTAACCGCACACATACCTCCTTAGAATGATGATTTTATGAGGAGAATCTTTGAGTTGATGGTAGAAACTTTGCGAGGTTTGGATAGCAGTGAGGATCCTACATTTGGGAAGAAGTTTCAAGGTCTAAAAACTATGGCCACGACTAAGACTTATGAAGTCATGTTCGATCTCAAGTGTGATGATCTTATCCTGCAAATGTTCCAATGCTTCTTTAGTATTAGGAAACATCATCCTGACACGATCATAGCACATGCAGTCCATCTTATCATCATGTATGAGAGGCCGTGATGCCATTTGTTGGGAGTTGCAGTCTTGATTATTGTCTATTTGGAGGAGAGAGTAGTTGGTCTCAACTGTTGCTTATGAGCTAGCCGAAAGGTTGGTTGAGCAGAACATCAGGTTGTTCGGGAGGGAGTTGACCAGGGAGGAGCTACTCAGGTTTGGTGGATCATGCAACAAGAATGAGTTGAAGATGAAGGGACTTTGCTTCGTCTGCAAGGAACCTTGGGGACCTGACCACTTGTGCTTGAGTGACACTGAGGAGATGAGAGAGGTAGAGCAGGAGGAGATTTCTTCTAACTTTCAGGGTGAGGACTCTTCTTTGGACGAGTCCATGGGTTCATCTAATGATACCTCTGAGGAGCACGAGCAGTCACGTGGAGTTGATGTCAGGAGCCCAAATGTGCATCCATGTGTAGTAGAAGAGTATGACGAGAAACTGATTGTTCCCATGAGGGAAGGAGATCTAGGAGCAGATGAGCGACTGATGATTCAACATAGGGAACACATAGAGGAGCATGAGACAAATGACACACACAATGTGCGGGATGGGCTAGTGTTGGAGAGTCAGCTAGTGGCTAATGTTGAGGCCATGATGGAGGATGAGCAGACACCCTTGGGGCCAACCATTGGAGTATAGCAGACAGATGTGCAGGCAGCCTCCAGGGAGGCAGTGTTTGCAGACACTTGTCCTCATGAGATGTTGGAGATTGATAGGGTAGTCTTGCAGGAGGCTAGTAGATGGCAAGAGCTGTTGGAGATGGTGGTGCATCTATCTTTGGGCCGACCCATTGATGAGGTGCAGGTAGATGCACAGGCAGCTAGTAGAGCTGCAGGACTTTCAGGGAGCAACCCTCTCCAGGAGTATATAGATAGGGCTTGCAGCACAATGTGCCCACTTCTTCCCATTAGAGGGAGGAAGGTAGAATTTCTCAGACATGTTTTGATTGACTGGGTAGAGCCTCAGGAGTTGAGCATGGACCAATTTCAGCGTAGCAGATGTATCCCTTGCACAAGTATCAATGCATTGGATTGGCGAAAGACCATGAGCTGGTTTCCTTTTGATGGAGTATCATTTTTAGTCCGGAGCATTGTATTGTAGGAGCCCTCAGAGGTGAGGGATACCACAATGCTTCAGTTGGCAGCAGGATGGAGGCTGGCCACTTGTTAGTATTTCAGCACGACATCAACATGATGAGATTGAGCTTGGTCTATGCCAAGGGTTGGATTGGAGAGAGGTGATGAGTTGGTATGCAGTGGATGGAGCAACATTCATGGTTGGATTTATAGGACAACACGAGCCATGGGGCCTTGATATTTGTTCTTGGTGGCGTTGGGATCTAGGAGGATTCGTTGATGGCAGGTTTAGTCAAAGATTGGTCTGGGATCTAGGCATTGAGGGGTCCATTCATGATGGGTTGACACAGGAGCAGAGCATCACCCAGTGGTTCATATGGGATCCGAGCATTGGGTCCTAGTTGTGTCAAGCCACCAGATTGGTCCACATATTTGGATTGTTTGAGGGAAAGCAATCTTAGGGCGGGAGGATTATCATGTCTCCATTTTTATTATTCTTCATAGTACATCCAAGGTGGATTTCCAGGGTAGGGGATGGCCAGGTCAATGGAGCAAGTTTATGTCATCAAAGGTTTCGATGGAGTTTTTATGGGATTTGATGGCATTCGCTTGGCATATTCCATCATCCGAACATTTTGCCTTTCATTCCGTCGCATTTCGACAACTTTAAAAAATCAACGTTATTATTGGGCATAACTTAATTAATTATGCTCAAGGTGGCATTCCGGGGAGATTAATTGTTGGAACACCTCAGTGTAATAGCTTGTTGGAACCAAAACGAGAAGATCTACAAGATGGGATGTTGAGAAGAGACTTGCTGTGGCCAAAGAGAGTATGGTGGGCGATTTGCCATTTTCCTTAAATAAAAATGACTTTAATTAGTCATTTAATTAAGGAAAAATAATTAATTGGAGAAAAAGGGCCAAAAGTGACTTAAGTGAAATAAAATAAAATTAAAAGGTCACTTGATAAAGTCAATGGAGGAGCTTCTAGAATAATAATAAAATAATAAAATAATATGCTTCTAGAGGCTTGGAGATTTATCCATGAAATCTATAAAAGACGAGGAGGTGGTCATTTGAGACATCATGGATTTGAAATTTCTTCCTGTGGAGAGGTTTGAGAACATGGTTCTCTACCTCAACAGTAGCCCTAGGACGGAAACCCTCGGGTGATTCCGCGAAAGTGGGCGAACACCCATCTCTTCCCTTGGTGGATCCATTCAGGGTTCACAGGTTGCCGTGTATTGTTTTCATTTTGCTTTGGAGGTCGATTTGCGACATTATTGTAGATCTATTTATCTTAGCTATATGGGTTGTATGTTGAAATTTCTGAATCTAACACATTAGAAATCCTTACTGCATTATCTGGTTTATTTCACCTACTTGTTTATTCCTTAACAAGTTATTTATACATATAAATACTAAAAATAAACACAAATGTAGCCTTAACTCATATACAGATCAACAACTGAAATACTAGACAAACACATAAGGGCATCGTTATTTTGGGACAACACATCCCCGGAAAAACCTAATGTGGGAAAACTAGTGCAACAGTTCTGAGGGTTTTATTATTATGAAATTTTCTAGAGTACAACTAGGGTGCCAAATTGGCTCACCCAGTAGATATTTTTACATGGCAATAATACCTCTTCTCGAAGACAGATATTCAGCTTCTCAGCTCTAGTTTGCCCCACGAAAATCCTTCCGGCGCTTCTCCAAGGCTCTGCGTTAGCCCTGCTAGCCTCTGCGTAGCTCCTGAACCCTCCACGTCAGTGTTCTGCCTCTCCGCATCAGCTCTCTGGCCTTCCGTGTCACCCACGCAGGCCCCTCAGCCTCTACGCAGTCTCTAGTTGCCTCTGTATCAGCCTCTTCAATCACTACGCTAACCCTCAGGCACTATCTCTACCTCTCTGCTATGTACTCACTGCCCCTCGCTGCAACAGATCAGCTGTTCGAATTTTCTCAGCAAACCCCGCTCCAGAAAATCGAACTGATTGATCAATCTTGGTGTGTCTCCAACTGCCCCTCAAGCCTCTTCTTATACATTTCCTGTTGAGTCTTCAACAACCGAGATGAAGTCTCTAATCAATGACTAAGATTAGATTTGGCTTGATCCATGTCATTTAGAACATTCTCACCAAGTTTTATATTAATACCTATTAATATTTTAATTTTCTTAAGTTTAGACTTAGGAACCCCATTAAACATATTAATTATTTTAATATCTCTCCAACTGGGTGGAATTTCCCCTCTAGGTCTTGGAGATCTCATGTGCTTTAGCCTCTCCGTCAATTTTCATGGCTAAAGCACATCTGATGCTACCACAAATCAACATTGTATGTGCATGTAAAACCCCATCTTATCTAATATAATAAAGCTGAGAATTTTCTTGTTCAGTGTGTTATGGATTGCAGTGCTCTATTTGTCTTTAATTTTACATGGCAGTCTTCTGTTAAATGCATGATAAATTTTATGTGAAGTGCTTGTTCCAATTTTTTGTCATTTGGGACATTACATATTTTGAGGAGGGAGACTTGGCATACCTACGACTATATATAGACAATCTACCTTGAAGCAGAAAGGGGCCGAGAAGTTGCAACCACGTTTCTATGGGCCGTATAGAGTGGTTAGGAGACTTGGAGAGGTGGCCTATGAGCTGGAGCTTCCCCCGGGGAGCAAGATTCACAACATCTTCCATGTTTCATGCCTCAAGAAGGTGTTGGGCCAACAGGTGACGACAGCTGTAGAGTTGCCCCCACTTGATGATGAAGGGCATCTGGTTTTGGAATCGGAGGCCATTCTAGAGACTCGGGAAAGTAAGCTAATGAACAAAACCATCAGAGAGATTTTGGTGCATTGGAAGAGCTTGCTGGATGAGGATGCCATCTGGGAGGCTGAGCACATATTGGAGCATCCAGCGATGAAGTTGCATGAGGACAAGCAACATTTTGGAGGGGAGGACTGTAATATCCCTTCCTAAATTATTCTGTTACAGGTTTAATTTCCCACAATTTTGGATAATTTTGGAGACCATGGAACCCACTCAATTTTGACATAGGGACTTAGGGAAGAAAAGGAGGCTGAATTACTTTGTTAGTGGAATGTGGGGGCCACTCAAATGGGAAAAACACACTTGGCCAAGTGAAGAGTTCGAATAGCCTTGGAGGGAAGTCAAATGGCAAGGAGAAGGGGCCCACATGGGAAGGAAGGTCCACAAAATTATAAATAGGAGGAGCTCATCTTCACAAAGGCATCTCTTTTGACATATTAAACTCAACCTTAGTTGCTCGAGTTGCTTAGCTGGGTCACTCGCTGTTTAGCACAAGCTCTCCAAGCAGAAAACTCACCCTCTTCGGTGGACCACGAGTACCACCCTAGTGAGGTTTCTTTCTATCATTCCCGGAGATTGCAGGTGGATATTCAGAATCCCCAACTCAACCATCATTTAGCTAGTGCGTACTCTAGGAGGACGTAGTAGTGGAACACACAGTAGATAATTCAGTGGCTTTCCGGGGAGCAATTGCGGAGGAGTTTTGGTGAAGGAAGTAGAGGGGAAGACTAGCCTTTGGGAGGATTTTGGGAGCTGGAGATTTCTGTTTGGGAGCAGTGTGATTACCAACACTCAAGGCCAATGCAAGAATTCCTCACTGGGCACACGTGGGAATTTGTGGGTCAGTTTGGCGAGCAAGTATTTGTCGGGAGAGATAAGGGAAAGTTTAGGAAGGATTATCTCAGCCATTTTTGTGTGTTTGGGAGGACTTATTCAAGAGTTACAGGCAGGCCATACCTTACAACACTTGGAGGAGGACGCAACTCTTGGGAGGCCGAATTTCTGGGGTCAAAACCAAGTCAAACCCTTTCTGGGTTTTGATGGGTTTTGCTTGAGGAGTGCGGGGCTATTTTGGTAGAATTTTATGAGCAGTGAAGATGGGGTTTCCAACAACATATTTGCAGTAGACAACACAATTTCACAAGGGCAGTGCATGGCGTCATTGCAACAACAATTTCTGCCATCTGGGCTTGACATACTATCACTTGGGTTTGATCACACTTGCCTTTGAGGCAAGCTCAAGTGCACCTCTTACACATTATTGTACTTTCCTCCCAGATTATAATAAATTGGCTCCGCTGTTGGATATTTTTGGACTTTCTATGGGTGTGCACTAAATATTTCAATTTCTTGGTGTAGTATCTATTGTTTGCTTTTGTTATCACTGTTTCTCCTAGTTTGGGGCATTACAAGGGACCATTCACTAAAATTATTCCTAAACACACTTTTACAATAGACTCGATAAACACTAGGACTCACTTAAGACCTTGTCAACGAATTCCACCCTAGCTTTGGGGTTTAAGATGGAAGAAAACTCTGTCGATTATGCGTGTTTACAAACAAACATAATTTAGGGAGGTTAAAAATGTTCCTAGGATGAAATCCTTTGCCAAAATCAGAGGCTTACCTAGGTGTTGTTACATAGTTAAATGGTCATACTAGCATAATTTACAATAGTCCCTGCAGAAATTGGATTTTCAATGATAGCTTCACGGTGGCAGATGACTTTGATCTTTGAAGAATTTTCTCCACTTTCTTGTACACTGCTTTCTCGGATTGTTGGCAAAATTGTGGACAACAACGCCAAAGCATTCAATTCAATGGTTCGGACATAACTATGTAATAAGTATGGAATAATCTTGCCACATTCATCTAACTATTATCCTCAAGGAAATGGCCAAGCTGAATCCAGTGATAAACATCTCATAAAGGTAATCAAACGAACGATTGGTGAAAACAAGCGAAATTGGGATAGCAAGATCAAGTATACCTTGTGGACCGACCTTACCACCATAAAGATCTTAATTGGATACAACCCATTTCAATTAGTCTATGGGGAAGAATCTAAGTTCCCTGTCCAACTCCAATTGCCTGTCCTTGAGTGCTTGAAGGTTTTTCCCAATCGGTAGGATGCCACATAGGCTCGAATTGACCAACTCATTAAGGCTGATGATGTTAGAAGGAAATCCTTTGACCAGCTTGGCCGCAACCATGAAAAGATGAAGACATGTTAATTTTAGTTAACAATGGTATATTCTATGCTTGAACACAATTTACTTCAATGTTCTTTATTAGCCCAATGACAATTTCCAATTTCCATTAGCAATCACATTAACTTAAACACATTGACGGTAAATGCAGATAGAACATAAAAATATGTGCAGAAGACAAGTGAAGACAAGAGGACACAAGAATTGGCGGATGCCAAGTAAAAACCCCAATTTGGGGAAAAACCTTTGATCAAATCTTCTTATTATTATTCAATAGTTCAACAGAGAGAGAGTACATAGATCAAATTTACTTGCCCAATGCATAGTCAAAACAACGTTGTAAAAATCAACAGTCAATTGCAACCCTAACCAGAAAGTCAACGCTGGTCAAATCAACACCAAAACGTCCTCCAAGCAACTCAGTCAACAACAATTCAATTCGGCATTCAAGGTGAGTCAAAGTTAGCCCAAAACAGTTTAGTCAAACCCACTCAAATTAGAGAGAAACACTGCTGTAATTTTTTGCGGTCAAATCTGAAGTCAACGCTGAAGTCAATCTTCCCAAAACACCTCGATTTTTGTACCCAACAACTCGGCTTAGAGAAATCAGAATTCTGCCTTGAAAACCAAAGTCAAAGATGGTTAAATCAACCTTGGTCATCACTAGTTAACGCTGGACTATTTCTCTGAAATTTCGGCTTGTCCTTGTCCTGAAATATTTGGCCTCATGCCACACCTACGAAGAAGAGAGAGAGGCTGCCAAGCTGTACCAACCAATCAAGAGAAGAGAGAGAGATGAAATGATGTCATGAATGATATCCAAATGAGGAGAGAGGTGACTCCTATTTATACAATTTGTTGAGGGTGAGGAGACACATCCATTGGGCTTCTTGAGGCTACATTTGACTAAGTCCGACCTCGACAATTTGTGCATGAGAGAGAATAAATTCAAAATTCCACTTTTGTTTGTCAGAATGAGATGATTGTTATATCAAAATTGGACCTCTCGAAAAGAGGAATCCAGTGCAATAATCATCTCTATCATATGAGCTGTCCTAGGGTGGAATTTGGCCCTAGTTGCCAATTTTAACAAGACAACCTTTGATAAACATGTCAAGAATAAAGTCTTTGAACCATGGAACTTAGTTCTCCTATGGAATAAAAGAAGAGAATGTTGAGAAATCTAGGGCAACTAGATTAGGTGATTTCTCTTACTTTGATAACTGCTTGAGATGTATTTTTACTTTACTTGATTAACTTCTTCTTTCTCTTATTATTATTAGTGTTCTTTATCATCCAACAACTACCAAATCATAAAGAAAAGTTAGACAACAAGAAACAAGATGTAGGCGATCAACCAAGGCCAAAACCTCTCCAACTGAGAGGAAAACCCATCAAAATTCTTCTCTTCTTATAGAACTTCAATTGACGAATTCCAAGACCTATAACCCTTGACCAAGACCCTCCAAGACCAAGTCAACTTTTTCCTTCTTGAATGACTTCCAATAACAAACTGCGACCTTCCAACAACTTCTCCAATAGCTTCGAGCCCAGGAAGAATTTTTGCAACTTTGACCTTGATGCGACTTCAACAACTTTGACCTAACAGCTTCACAACTTCGACCTAGAAGATGCTTCACAACTTTGACCTAGAGGCAACTTCATGGCTTCAACCTTGCAACTTCACAACTTCGATCTTGCAGCTTCGATGCAACTTCACAACTTCAACCTTGCAGCTTCACAACTTCGATGCAGCTTCCCAACTTCGATGTAGCTCCGCAACTTTGATGCAACTTTAGAATTTCGTCTTGCTTAGTAACTATAGAAACACTAACGCAAGAGAGAGAGAGAGGCCCAAAACTTCGAACTTGTTCTTCATCTCCTTCTTCGTCCTTTTCCAACTTCTATCTTGTGGAGATCGAACTTGCTTGAGTGTCCAAATGAGGTGAAATTCCTTCTTATTTATAGGCATGTGAGGGGTACAATTGCTATCTTGAGGCCAACTTGTCCCTTCATGTAGGCCGACATGATCTTTGTGCCATGACGAGGTCTTGGAGGGTCTTTTGACTCTATTTTTACTCAATAAATTTTCCTTTACAATATGTCACATGCCCAAATTGGTCTTCAATATATGACAATGACTCAATTGACTTTATGACAATCCTAGAAGCACTAAATAGGTGCTTGACCTAAAAATAAATTTCCGTTGAGCATGAAACCCATGAGTCAAGAACACAAATAATAAATTTATTTTTCTATTTTCATTAAATACATAAAATCACGATTACATATGTCATTACGAAGATCAAACCTAGTTACATATTTCAACACTCCCTCGTAACTAGGGAGGTATTCATAATCCATACAAGGTACTTGGACATTCTCAATATGAAGAATTCTCATAAGAAGAGTCAGATTGGTAACCCATCTGTATAGCATCATATCATCCAACATTGTCACATAGCAAGGCCTTGACTAACAACTCTATCTCTCTACAAGATCAGAGCACAATGTTGGTGAGACTAATGATTTATAGACACCCTCATCATTGTCTCTCTCGGAACATACCCCACCTGGGTTCTCTCAGAGTATGTTCCACCAGGACTATTCTTATCTTGGATTCCCAGTCCTCAAAGAATATCGGTCCTCTGCAACTACTTTTATCTTGGATTCCCTACCACATCCTCAAAGAGTATCGTATCCCAGATGCTTACCCAATCCTCCATTCTATCTTCCCAGGTGAAGACAAGAATGATGTGTCCATCTCTCCTCATGGCCTTCACTAAGACTTACGGTTGTTAGTCCTGGTCTAGTGCATGACACATGAAGTAGAGAACCATATTTGTCACTCCCTCTTATCTAGGGATGACCAACCCATTCCATAAAAGGAATGTACCCAAGCTCCCTCTTAATCAGGGACTTGCTTCTAGCAACTCTCTAGGTGGAGATCATGGGACAACCAGCTGCTTGTAGGACTCCCTCTTTCGATGTCATGAGTTTCTTCTTTGTTATGGAGCCTACATCTTTTGGGACTTATTTGTAGGGCATCGACCATCCATCACTTTCATTCATGAATCATGTCAGTCATGTCATCCTTTCTTTCATCAGAAAGTGATCCATTAGTCCATATCTGGCCTTTCCTTCATACCTTGCTACCTTCTTCACATCATGTTTCCTTTAGGATCTTTCATCCTACCACATGAGTATCAGTTGTAGATGACATCTGCAACTCTTCCTTAGGTAGCCCTACATTAGCCCATCCAGATATTGTTCAAAAATCAAGAAATCCAGATATTGTTCAAAAATCAAGAATGAATATTAAATCAAACTTACCTTTGTGATATTTTCATCATGACATCTGTTTGTTGTCACATCAACACCCTGCATACATATTGACACATCTCCAAAAGATATACAATGCAAGGATCTCTTTTTTTTCAGACTTTATCAAGATCTTCATATCTTTCTCATGGAGATATCATAGTCAAATCTTCTAGTCCTTGGATGTTGATTGCCTTCTCCATAATTGCAATTTTCATGATCTCTTCCTTCTTTTATTCACACATTTCCTCTGATGAACTTCCAATATTAGTTCCTTCAACTTTGTCAACCACCTCATATTTCATATGAGGACATGTTATGTTAATTTCATCTAGTCAATGTGTGATCCATGCTTTCATGTATCCTTTCACAGGAGGAGATCCTTTCTTTTGATCATGCTCTTGAGTTAGAGCACGCATTCATGATATCTACAATGATATGACACGACTCTATTTTATCACGTACAAGCATACATACCTCATCTCTTTCTTTTGGTCATCTAGACTTCCTTCGACAACTTCCTTGATTGAAAGAACTTCAATCCCTTGACCTGCTTCACTTCTTTTGACATCATACCATCATCCCATGAATCCCATACAAGTTGGAATTCCCGACGAGACACTTGCTTCTTCTAGTAGGTGAACCTTTCAATGAAGATTCCAACGAAGGATCTTGATCGTCCTCATCTTGCAAATGCTCCTTTGAATGATGTATGATGAGCTCTATACTAGATGACTTTCTTTTTCCCATAAGTACTACTTATGATTCTAATGAGGTTACCAAGAGCTACATCCTTCTATAGGTGACAGCCATAGACTTCTATTTCAGCTATCTTTCATGCTTTTTTATGATGATGTCACGAGCTCTTGCTTTCAATCATATGATTCTATGATGCCATCTCCTAACATGATGCATCCTTTCATGCTTCTCATGATAGTTATACTTTACAACAAAAAAACTAAAACAAAAACTTGGAAAGAACTAGGTGAGGAAGAGTATCTCAATCATAGTAGAGACTTTTTACCTCCTCCTCCTTGGATTTCTTCTTTTCGGCTTCTTCCACTTCTTCAGTGATATGGGCTTCTTCCCTTCCTCTTTTGTTGTTGTCCTTCTTAAGTTGTGGACAATCTCTCTTGTAGTGTCCATATTCATGATAGCCATAGCATTGAACCTTCGACATCTTCTTCTTCTTTTTCTAAGGATCAAGCTTCCCACACTTCCCTTTTTCTTCTAGCCATGGTAGAGAAAGATTGAGTTTGGTCGTTTGATCCTACATTGATTTTTGCCTTCAGTTTGGTTTCTTTGATTTTGCACAATGACTGTAGTTCATTGAATGGAGTAGCTTCCTTCTTCCTATAGATGCTTGATGTGAAGTTGCCCCATTCCTCTGGTAGTGCATTGAGTACTATGGTAGTCGTTTCCTTGTCAGACATTATTTCTCCCAACTCTTGGAGTTGGTTTCTTATTTTTGACACCCTCATAAACTATGGGGCTATTCCTTCTTCATCTTGTAGAGCTTGAGCTTCTTCTTTTGGTAGTTCAACAATTAAACACTTAACATGACCAACGACTTCATTTTCTATGAGGATCAAATCTATCCTCTTCTTCCATGCAAGAAAGTTTGACCACCCAATCAATTTGTTGCTCTCCTTGCAATATGAAATCATTTGACATATTCAAATACAGATATAAAAATACTTACTTGTCAAGTGAAAGTACTCCTAGATGATGAAATCTTCAACTTGATGCCTTCTTGATTTTGATGATGATGTAGATAATAGAAGATGTCTTTTTGGTGAAGATGTGTTTCTTCAAATGTGATCCTTGGCTTAAAGGGAGATCACATTGATTCCTTGATGATGACAATCCTTTTTCCTGTTTTTCTTCCTTCAAGTCAACGCTAGTCAAACTTGTTTCACAACCTCAAATTTTTGGCCCTTCGGTAGAATTTTGGCTTGTTTGAGGAGGTTTGCAATTTCGACCATTTCTGCAAAAACCCTAGGTCACACGTATGGTTGGAATATGGATAGATTTGTGTGCTTTTGAAGTCACCTTAGCTCTGAAACCATGTTGAGAAATCTAGGGTAGCTAGATTAGGTGATTTCTCTTACTTTGATAAATTGCTTGTAATGTATTTTTACTTGATTAACTTCTTCTTTCCTTTATTATTATTAATGTTCTTTATCATCAAACAACTACCAACTTATAAAGAACAGTGAGACAATAGGACACAAGATGTAGGCGATCAACCAGGGCCAAAACCTTGCCAACTGAGAGGAAAACCCATCAGAATTCTTCTCTTCTTATAAAACTTCAATTGACGAATTCCAAGACCTATAACCCTTTCCCAAGACCCTCCAAGACCAAGTCAACTTTTTCCTTCTTGAACAACTTTCATCAACTTCTCCAACAACTTCGACCCCAACAACAATTTTTGCAACTTTGACCTAGAAGCAACTTCATAGCTTCGACCTAGAGGAAGCTTCAACCTTGAAGTGTCACAACTTCGATGCAACTTCACAGCTTCGACCATGCATCTTCACAGCTTCAATGCAGCGTCCCAACTTCGATGCAGTTTCACAGCTTCGACTGTGCATCTTCACAGCTTCGTAGCTTTGATGCAACTTCAAAATTTCGTCTTGCCCAGTAACTGTAGAAACCCTAACAAAAGAGAGAGAGAGAGAGAGGCCCAAAACTTCAAATTTGTTCTTCTTCTCCTTCTTTGTTCTTTTCCAGCTTCTACCTTGTGGTGATCGAACTTGCTTGAGTGAGTGTCCTAATGAGGTCGAATTCCTTCTTATTTATAGACTTATGATGGGTACGAATTGCTATCTTGAGTCTGACTTGTCCCTTCATGTAGGTTGACTTGATCTTTGTGCGATGACGATGTCTTGGAGAGTCTTTTGACTCTATTTTGACTCAATAATTTTTTCTTTACAATATGTAACATGCCCAAATGGGTCTTCAGTATATGACAATGACTTAGTTGACTTTATGACAAACCTAGAAGCACTCATTGGGTGCTTGACCTAAAAATAAATTTCTCTTGAGCATGAAACCCATGCCTCATGAATACAAATAATAAATTTATTTTTCTCTTTTCATTAAATACATAAAATCACGATCACATATGTCATTATGAAGACCGAACCTAGTTACATATTTCAACTGAGAAAAGCCCGGTATGCATAAGAAACTAGACAATCTATGGGTAGGTCCCTATAGGAGTACTTCCTTGAAGGCACTTGACATTGTATATTATATGCATGTTAGAGTAGGATGCATTGCATATTGATTTTGCATCAGAATTTTATATCATATCTTGTTCTCATGATAGATTAGGTGCATTTAGATTAAACTTGCATTTTAGAGTAGATTTTATTTCTTGCTTGATTTTATTATCTAATGAAAGCATGGGCGATAAAAGTACACCTTCGACACATGTTGCCTCTGTTTGCTTGTCTGTGATGTGCAAGTAACAGGTCTATAATCCCAGAGTATTTCTGGTGTTCTCATGACCTCCTATCGGGTACATAGTTAGTGCACTCTACCGAGAGCTCATGTTCTAGTTGCATCCATATGTTACCCACCACTAGTGGGTGACCCCTATAGGAGGAATTTTCTCCTAGGTTTGTCTTTCAACCGACAACGCTGTACTAGCGACCTGATAGCTTTGATGTGCTACTATTCTCCACCACCTGAGCCAATCATTGTGTACCCTTGCTCATCTATCATGATCGTATGTTTGAAGGTGGGCCATCGAACCCTGAAAGTATAATTTTTCATTATGTAATTGAGTGTTTATGCTTGTTTTTCTTGGGAACACTTGGGCATGGATTAGTGGGAGACTTGGAAGAAGGAAGGTCTTTGACTGTGCTCTTGTTCCCTTAACTCAACTGGAGGGGTTAATCTTGGACGCTAGTCTCGTGGGATCTCTTTTATTGGCTATTAGCTTTAGGAGTGGCACTACATGGGAAACCCTGATTTTGGTTACGTGGTCCCTTTTCCCCATACCATATATTTCACTCCCCTTCGCTCATTACAAGCCCTTTGTCACATTTTCCCCTTTTGGGTCCATATTTGTCCATTGGGTCCACAAGGTATTAGCCTCCCCTTTCCCTTGTCCACACCTTGGGTCGGGCCTAGAACGATGCCCTAGAGGTTGTTGTAGTTAAAAAAGGGACAAAAGCATAATATGGCCACATACAACAGGAAATGTATCACAAAATGGAAAAGATGGCTAGGACAATAAATCTAGCACGTGGGCAAAAGCCAAAAATGAGCTCTACTCCTATCATTATGGCCATCACCTTGGTTATTAGGGCCCCTATGAGCGCCCCTTGCATAGTTAAAGAACCCATGAATGTCCCAACCCCTGGTGGTCGATGAACTGCCCTACCTTAAGGGCGTAATCATTGCTATATCTTACATATTATGCTCTCACCCCCTCTAGCCTCGTGTAGTAAAATGAAGAAAAAACAATAAAAGGAAAAAGGAAAATGAAGAAGGGTGGAAAAACAAAGGTTGTGGTAACTCATGTACCATGATTGCTCCCTCATACATTCATATATCGAAGGTATGTGCTTTCCTCATCATAGCTACCATTGTACCATGGCACGTGGCTTGGAGCTTTCCCTTTGTCCCCACTTCGTTCCATCATTATTTCACATGGCACCTGCCACTTGATGGGTGTACCTTAGACATGTTATTCCCTTAGAGGTTGAAACCACCTAATAGGGTCCTTCATTAACCTCTCCTTCCAAGGAAGGTAACATCAATACATGTTCAAAGCCCAAAATTTGGAAGGGAACCCCACTATGAAGTGTCCATTTCTGCCCTTGATTAGCAAGCTTGTTTGCTCAATTGCACTAATGAATCATTGTATTGGAAGGTGAGGAGACACATTGGATCTTATACAGGATTGTAAGTGGGTTTTCATCTTGGAATTGGCCTCCCTATATGGGATCCAAGCCCTTCGGAGGATCATAGTGGCATTTGTAGGGTGAGCGTTGAGAGCCATGGGCCTCCATCCATGCAAAACATTGATTGCCACACCATGGGCTTTTTCAACCCCACCATTTGCTTGCTCATGCCCCAGCTATTTAGAGACAATGATGCACTTGGACCACGTTGCCCCAAACGACTACACATTGCACCTAACACTTGGCAGCTGTTCCAAGGCCTAGAGGAGGTTATGTCTTTCCTAGGGAGACATGGGAGGGCATGTGTCATCTTCTAGCCCTCATTGATGGAGCATTGACTTGATCTTGAGCCACTTGGAGACCCATAAGACCCATTTGAAGCCCACAAAGCCCAAATAGTGGTTTGGAGATGTTTTGTAGCATGTAGATGCACCCCCCTCTTCATCATCACTTTTGAGGCCCTCTCTCTCATTCTTAGCACATGAGGCCTCAACACTGCCCCTCTTGGCTACCAGACATGCATGACGTGGGCTTAAGAGGGCAATTTGATCTATTTTGAGCTATCATGGTTGACTTGTAACATTGGGTGGGTTACATAGCATCTTAGTCATGTAAAGGGGCTTCATCTTTCATAATTCAAACTCTTAACATTTGTATAAATAGGAGAGACCTTGTCTCATCCTATCATCATCACTTGGATTTTCGATATCTCTCTTGAGAATTTCAGACCTGCAATTGAGGATGAATTTGGATGAATTTTGATGTTTGGAGCTTCTTTTTGGCATTGTGACGGGTGGATATTTTTCATTGTCTTGTAAGTGCTATTTAATGTTATATTTTTGATTTTGATTAATGTCTAATGCATGGAATATTATCCCTAATTGTTGAAATATTGTTTAAAATTGTAACTATTGGCAATTTTTGCGTGTGTTTTACTCATAGATAATGAATGAATGAATGTTCCTAGGGGATTCATTGCATATGTAGCCTTGAAACTCTATTAACAAATGTCATCGAAGTTTAAATATCTAGAAGTGTTGTGTAGTTGCTTCATTAAGGGTAGCGAAGCTGCTTCTAGATCTCCTTGAAGAACGAGTTGCCATATCGAAATTTTTTTGACTCCAATTCTCCAAATTGTTAGGCACTGGTCTTAAATCCTTGGTGATCACACAAAACTCATAAATTTCCCTCTATTTTCACCTTCTTTTCTTCATCCCTTTAAGGATAAGGAGGCCTCTCTAAGGCTTGGTGCAAAATCCATTAGAGGAGGGAGTTTTGAATTTTGTTTGGATAGAACTCTTCTTTAGTGTCTCCTTAGGGACCCTCAAGTTTTGGTGGATTTGCCACGGTGGAATCTCTGGAAATTTGATACCCTAGCCATCACACCAAGAGGGAACCCTAGAAGCTCATCCGTCAACTTGGGGATTCCTTGAAGGCATTTGCTTTAGTACTCGTTGGAGTAAGTCATTAATTGCCTTTTCACTGTTAATTTTTTGTACGTCGACATTGTTATTTGCTATGATAGTTGCATTTCATCATAAATACATTAAGTTCACCCCATATCATCATTACATTATTGAGATCTACACCATTATATATCAACATATGCAATTACATAGAAAGAAACAAAATCACCATCATCATCAATGCAGCCGAATATAAAAGGAACAGTAGAAGAAAGCATGCACACACATAGAGACATCTAGATTGGTCCGAGACCAGGGAAAACCCACTATGGGGAAAACCCTTGCAAATCTTCTTCTTCTTAGATCGTCATCAAATGATGCAGCAAAAGGGAGTACAATGATCCATAACTTTATCTATGCAGCAAAACAATAATGATATCTATGAAACAGTTCTGATCATGCTAGGAATCAAAACCCTCGTACTAATGGTTGTAATGTGCTGTCACAAACTGATGTCAACTACTGTATACTGCTGTCACTGTGCCGAACACTGCTGAGTACTACTGTCATTGTGCTGATCACTGCTGAGTACTGATGTCACTGTCAATGAGTCCAATACATATGTTTGCCATGGAAACTAACAAATCATATCTATAGATCTACAGATCTGTATACCAAAAGTGAGAAACACAGATCTAGCTGATCACTGAAGACAACTGAAGCCCAGATGTCAAAGCCGTAGATCTGAACTAGGTCGCTCTCATCAACACTGTCTGCAAGCGACTAAAACTTCTAGGTCGCTTTCACGAATACAGTATGCAAGCGACTGTGACTAAAGAGTCGCTTCCAGGAAGTCTCTATACGTGCGACTCTGGCACTGAACTGCAAAGACCCAAAGTCGCTCCCTTGCCAAGTTGTGCGAGCGACCCTGGTGTCTTAGTCACTCCTAGGACTACTCTGTGTGGGCGACTGGGGACCAGAACCTTATGATCTGCTTTTGAACCCAAAGTCGCTCCCTTAAGCCTTTATGCCAGTGTCCAAGGGTCTATAGTCACTCTCATAGGATTGTGTGCCAGTGGCAAAGGACTAGAATGCCCTATTCCGTGCCAACAACCGAGATCCAGAACACCCTAACCCAGAGCGAACCTTTCACCTGTAATTTCGGACCCTTGACCGAAATCCTTCTGTCAAACCTGTGCGAACCAAGACAAAAGAGAAGAGAATATGTGTCCAAATGATCTTGAGGTCTCTTCTATTTATAGGATTTCCTGAGGGGTCACTTGGGGTTAAGACTGACCCAAGCAGTTACTCATGTGGTTAGGGCCAACCCATTCCATAATACATGTGTGAATAAATAATTCATTAACTCAACCTCCACTTAACCAAATTGGGTGATCTTTAGGTCGATTTTGGTCCTCTTAAAAAGAAGAATCTAATGTAATCATTATATTGGTCATTTGAGCTATCAAAGGTGGAATTTTACTGTAGTTGCAAAAATTAACACTCCCTCTCAACTAGGGAGAATTCTACCTGCCAATATCAGTTCGTCGATCAATATGCGATTCTAGAATCACGTATCATCGCGGATCATATCTGTCATGTAGTCATCGTGTCATGTCCATCTTAAGTGTCTCATCATCACAAATCATCATTGTACATCTCAATCTATCCTTTGCGTATTCCTGCTTATCTCTTGATTGTTCCTGCTCGTATGCTGAACATTCTCGGATCTAGAAGAAGAAGAATTTATTACTGGAGGGGAGCTCAAGTTACCACCCTCTATCCATCAGGCTGCTATTTGGAATATCTGTCAGCCGGCTACTACCCGGAATATCATCATCAATCGTCATCGGTATCATTAGGGAGTACATCTCAACCTGGAATCACATCGAGGAGCAATAACTTCCACCCATACCGAGCAATAGGATAACTCATCACATAGGGGAGTAAATCCTCGACCCTGGATCACACAGGGGAGTACACCCTCAACCCTGGAATTTCATCGGGGAGTTTTACCCTCAACCGAGAATTTCATCGAGGAGCTTTACCCTCAACCCAGAATCCTATTGCCTACTGATCTTCCCGTTAATGACCCTGAATAGTCATGTGGTAGAACACCTGCATCATAATCGCCTTGGGTTGTACACCCCAAGTACATGCTCAACTTGTTGGCCAAATGAGGAGTAATATTCCCAACAAGCCCTGCTTGTGGGTATGATGCCAACTAGGGTATACTCTGCAAAGACCAGACAGGGGAGTAAAACCCTCAACCCTATGGGTAACAGATAGGGGATTGCCTTTTTTTCCAGAGTTCCCTCAACCCCTGGAGCCCTTATCCCTCAATTCCTCACCCTGGGAGCTCAAACAGGGGGGAAGAGTTGGCTCAGTGTTCTCGATCAACGTTGCTCCTCATCCGGAGGGGATGCTCTCTGAAAACCAAGATGCCTTTGAGAGAATATATGCAATCTTCTTGTCTCAATAACCACTGTTTCCTGTTCATACAAAGCATCAAATCAAATATCTTGTTAGACAATATATAATCACATAAATCACAAAAGGATACCATAATCATCCTCCCTCTCAAGGAGGTGCCAACCACAAGCCTGAGCTTGTTTCAAACAACTGCACTGTCTCAATATATGAGAGTATCTCGGTCCTAGCTATAAATATGGGACTTACTGCCAATCAGATCATGACAATGTATCCATGGTATCCATGTCATATCCAGATCATGCTCAGACAACACTCTAAGGAGCTTCCGTATCCTGCCTCACAGCTAGCCATGCTAGCAACATCATGATCAACCTCGGTCATGCTATGGACCTCTCATCCAAGATATCATGGCAGATTGTATACTAAAATAACATCCAAATGTGCTTATCAATGATAATCTCAAATATCAGCAATACATCTATGCAGACACATATCATAGGAGAAATTTCTCATTCTCAAAATAGAACACCTCATGCAGATATTTCAATGCTCGGTGGCAACTCTATGTGAGTGAAGCAGCTGAATCGTAAATTTATTCAGGTTCTATGCACATCATATTTATACAGATGTTCAAGACAGAACATCAATGCTTCAAATCACTGTCAGATGCCATGTCAAGTTCAACAATATCTTTCAAAGCAGAGTATGCAAGGATTTGCAATTTTCATTATTAAAAAACATTTTCCAATAGCTTTGCAATATGGAATTTCTTTCGCAAATTCTAGAAATCGATTCATCATGCCATGATACATCATTTCGGGCTTCATAAGCCATCTCCCTTTGATTTAGATCATCAGAGGCTCATCACCTGTCAAAAGTATATCATTAAGATATAAAACCAAAACCATAATCAATATCAAAGCCATACCTTAGAACTCATCATCCTGACTTCATCAGATAACTGTCAAATCTAGACATATCTGGATTGCAATGCTCTAAGCATAATGGTTTGCTAAGCCAACATAATCAATGCTATTTCATCGCAACAACAAAGTCATCTCATCAGAATTTAGAAGTTAGATCAAGACCATTATCAAAGTCATCATTATCACAGTATCAATACTTTCAACTAGGAGACAGGTAGAGCTCATATCAAATCATGACTTCATCATGCCAACAAGTTGTCAGCTGTAATATCCCCTTTCAGGGATATTCCTCAAACCCAAGCAACTCCAACCAAATAATACACAAGTAATATAGTATCCGGGAAGCTCAAAGTGATAAAAATAACAGTAGTGCAACATACAATAATGTAAACATGGAATATAAGCAGATACTCAAGAAATGCAAAGAGACATGCGAAGCCATTTTATTATATTGAGTAATGGAAAGAGTACAGGAAGTGATAAGAAAGATAGCACCTCGACTTGCACAAGGCAAGTGAAGAAATACACTTAGAATAGTAAGGGAATGGCCTCTCTCTGAACTGCGTCCAAGATGTCGGAGAACTGTTGTGCTACTACTACTGCTGGAATCAAATGAGGATTTGGGGCTGTTCCCCTCCTCAGAAAATGCTAAAACTCTGGAATCAGCGTCTGCTCAATAAATCCAGAAAAGCCCAAAAAACTTTTCTAAAATGGCTGACCCCTAAAAATCACCCCCTTGGGGATCTACGCTGTCGCTCAAGGCTCTGCGCTGCCACTGAATAGAACTCTCCAAAACTCTACCTGAAACTCTGCCAAAATCCTCCAAGATGCAAGGGCTGATCCCTTGCTCAATCTCCCAGCTCAAATCCTCCACCTAAACCAAACCCGTAGCTCCTACCAAAAGAAACTGCGTCCTCCCCTCTCAAGACTGCGCAGTCATCCGAGTGCTCAGCTCCTCCTCATCTCCAAAGATCAATCCACGTGCAAATGACTGATGAAACTACCTTGCCCGAGTAGGCACTTGAAGTTCCCCAAGGCTACGGGTGAGATCTCCGAACGGAGACACTTGATGCACTAAACAGTGTTGCAGACAGGCTAAACAACTAGTTTGATCTAAGTCGAAGTGGCTAGCTCAAATGCACATAATCGACTGCCAAATTGAGGAGGCTCCTCTCTCCTTTATAGCGTTGGCATCTCTCAAAACCCTAAGGCCCACCTCCTCCAACATAGCCTCCTTCTTGCCACGTGCTCCTCTCCATCTGCGCAGTCACTCCAAGTGTCTACGTGGGCCCCTCCTCTACATGGTTCTTTGGCCCCCCTTGGCTCACCTTTTAAGTTACAATGTTGTGCTACTAGGGAGTGTCTTTATTCATAAAGTGAGTATGTCCCCCTTGCCTCACCTTTTTATTTATAAATAGCTATAGAAGGCAAAATTGAGCAAAATCGAATATTCCAATTAGCCATGGCTAATTAGGAATATTACAGTCTCCTCCGGCAAAATGTTGCTTGTCCTCGAGCAACTGAAGTGATGGATGCTGCAAAATTTTCTCACTCTCCCAAGTGGCATCCTCATCTGGTAAATTCTTCCACCTCACCAAGAATTCCTAGACCGTCCTGCTCTGCAGCTGCCTCTCCCTGGTATCAATAATAGCCTCTGGCTGCAACACCAAATGCCCCTCATCATCCATGGGTTGTAGCTCATCTGTCACTGTCACATGCTACCCCAATGCCTTCTTCAGGCATGATACGTGAAAAACGTTATGAATCTTGCTGCCTTGGGGCAGCTCCAACTCATACGCAACCTGTCCAATCCTACGTATCACCCTGTATGGCCCATAAAAGCGAGGCTTGAGCTTCTCAGCCCCCTTCTGCTTCAGAGACGACTGTCAGTATGGCTGTAATCATAAGTAGACCAGGTCCCCTACCTCAAATTGTCTCTCCACCCGACCCCTGTCAGCATACAGCTTCTGTTGGTTCTGCGTTGTAGCCATATTATCCTTGAGAGCTCGGAGAATATCTTGACTCTCTTGGACCCAAATCTTGGCTTTCGGAGCCTTGCTAGCACCAAACATCACGTCAGCAAAAGATAAAGGATGATATCCATACAAAGCATAGAATGGTGACATACCAATGGACATGTGATGTGTAGTGTTGTAGCAGTACTCTCCCAGATGCAGCCACTTCAGCCATGCTCGCTGTTGCCCACTGACATAGTTACGCAAGTAGCCCTCTAGCCACTTGTTAACTATCTCTGTCTGCCCGTCCGTTTGTGGGTGATAACTGGTACTCGGTGTCAACTCCGTCCCCACCAACCGGAAAATCTCCTACCAAAACCCGCCCATGAAACGACTGTCCCTGTCACTAGTGATGGTCTTAGGAAGACCATGTAGCCTGAAGACCTCTCTAAAGAACAGCTCGGCCACCTGCGCTACTGTGTAGTGTGCGGATATGGCGAAAAAATGTGCGTACTTTGTCAGTCAATCAACAATGACAAAGATGAAACCCTTGCCCTGTACCATGGGCAACCCTGTGATGAAGCCCATTGAAATACACTCCCATTTCCCCTCCGGAATGGGAAGAGGCTGCAATAATCCTGCGAGATGACTCATCTCCCCCTTGTTCTTCTGGAAAATATCGCACTCCCGGACATGCTGGAGTACGTCCTCCTTGAGGCCCTTCCATGAGAACCTCTGTCTAATGGCCCTGTAGGTTTTGGTAAACCCCTGATGGTCGGCCAAAGGTGAATCATGTGATGCTTGAAGTATCTTCTTTTTGAGCTGAGATCCCTCAGTCAAGAAGATCTGGTCCCTGTAGTAGATGATCTCATCGACCACCCTGTACCTGTCATCCGCCACCTACCAATCCAGAACCTCACATGCAAATCTTTCCTTGGAGTACTCTACTAAGAGTCGAGCCCTCCAGTTTGTGTCCAAGCTCATAAGAGACAACGTGGCTGGTCTACGTGAAACGGAATCTGCTACCACGTTGTTCTTACCCTTGACATACTCAATGTCAAAGTCATACGCTTGGATCTTACTGATCCACTTCTGCTGCCTCTCTTGAAGCTGTTTTTTCTCCAAAAAGAATCTGAGGCTGTTGTGATCAGTCCTCACTCTGAATCTGTTACCTACTAAATACTGCCGGAACTTGGCCAATGCATGCATAATGGCCAGCATCTCTTTGTCGTATATAGAATACAACCTCTCGTGCGGAAGGAGCTTCCGACTCTCAAAGGCTATTGGGTGACCTCTCTGCATCAACACTGCACCGATCCCCTCTCTCGACGCATCACACTCCAAAACAAATGGCTGCGTAAAATCCGGAAATGCAAGCACTGGGCAGCTGCTCATAACCTCCTTGAGCCTGTATAAGGCTTGCTGCGCTGTATCCGACCAATTGAATGCCCCCTTCCTCGTCAGATTTGTCAGGGGTGCAGCAAGCTGTGAGAAACTCTTGATGAACTTCCGGTAGTAAGTACAAATGCCAATGAATCCCCAAAGTTCTATCACGTTCCTCGGCTCTAGCCAATCTCTGATGGCCCTAATCTTCTCCTCATGGACTCTCACTCCATCCACCCCTATGATGTGTCCAAAGTACAACATCTTCGTCAACCCAAACTCACACTTGTAGAGCTTGGCATAGAACTGCTGCTCCTCCAAGATGCGCAACACTGTCTCAATGTGCTGGAGATGCTCCTCCCAAGTCCTGTTGTAAATGAGGATATCATCAAAGAACACTAACACAAACTTCTTTAAGTGACTGCGGAAGATGTGATTCATGCAGGACTGGAATGTAGCTGGGGCATTGGTTAGCCCGAACCGCATCACCAAAAATTCAAAATGCCCATAGTGACACTTGAAGGCGGTCTTGGGAATGTCCTGCTCCCTCACGCGCATTTGATGGTACCCAGATCTCAAATCAATCTTTGAGAAGAACCGTGCTCCTCTCAACTCATCCATCAACTCATCGATCCTAGGTATGGGGTACCTATTCTTCAGTGTCTTCTTGTTCAGGGCCTTGTAGTCAATGCACATCCTCAATGTGCCGTTCTTCTTCTTCACCAACACCACGGAAGAAGCAAAAGGACTCGTGCTCGGCCGAATGTGCCCAAGAGCCAACAACTCCTAGATGGCCTGCTCAATCTCATCCCGATAGGCCTTGGGATGCCTATAGGGGGTAGTAATCACTGCCTGTATGCCCTGCTCAAGCTCAATGGTGTACTCAAACCCTCGGTCCGGTGGCTGTCCCAGTGGAATCTCCCCAAACACTGTGGCATACTGGTCAAGGATGGATTGTATCTCTGAGTGCACCGTCTGCCCTGTAGTCTCTGCCTCTGATGCACGCAGCTCCACTGCCCACTCTATGTCTCCCTTCCGGAAGACTGCCTCCATCCGATGAGCCGAAACAGTCTGAGGCGGATATGTGTGCTATCCCCGTATCTTCTCATGCCTCCCTGTCTTCTCATCATCCCACTCCATCTCTAGGGTCTTTCAATCTGTCGTGACCTTTCCTAGAGTGATGAGCCACTGAACACCCAGTATCATGTTGGTGTCCGGAATATTGACCACGAAAAAGTGGTCAGTCAGTGTGTAGGTGCCCATCGTCATTGATAACTCTGGTACATAATGAGCACACACCATGGTCTGATCTCCTGGAACCAAAACTGAAAATCCATCGAAGCTATCTGTCTATATACCTTTCCGCTCAACCATCTGTGCATCGATGAAGTTGTGGGTTGCCCCACTGTCAACCAAAACTGATACTCACTGGCCACGTACTGTCCCCTGTACGCGCAATGTGAAATACTTGGGAACTCCTCGCAATGCTGCAAGGGCCCCTCCAGTAGGTGCAAAAGCCACACCACCGGCTGCTGGTGGTGGAGGTGGCAAAGGATCCTGCGTGGTATGACTATCTCCTGCCTCCACATCATACTCCTCATCCTCTTCCCCGTTGCTCTCGGAGAAGACCTCAATAAAATGTGCTTTGTCAGTGGCACATCTATGTCCTGATGCCCACGACTCCTGACAAGTAAAGCACAACCGCTTCTTCTTCAACTCCCTCCTGGCATCATCATCAATCTGTGCTCGTCTTGGATTCCCCTTTGGAGGCGGAATCCTCACATCCTTCCTCTTAGGCTGGAAAGCCTGTCTCTGGGGGTAAGGTGTTTGGGTCCTTGGTAAGGCATCCTGTAAGTCCCGGGTCCTGCTAATAACATCCTGGAGTGTGGCTGGTCTGGTGGATCTGACTAGACCCTGAAGTGGCTCTGCTAACCCCTAAACATACATGTAGATCCTCCGTGCCGCGGATAGATCTGGCACCATCACTGAAACCCTCAAGAAGTCTGCAATGTAGGTCTTTGGGCTCCCGGTCTGTTTGAGCCTCGTCAGCTCAACAAAGTGTTGTTCCGGATCCCTTCGGTCAAACCTCTCTATCAATCTCCTGGTGAACTCGGCATATGTCGTCACTGTGGAGTGTCCGAGTGTAATCAACCCATGGAACCACCAGTCCTGGGTCTCACCATCCAAATGGAATGTCGCCACCTTGATGGCCTCTGTCTCTGACATTTGGTTAAGCTGGAAATAGATGTCCAGCTTCTCCACCCAAGACCTTGCCAAACTGTTTGATGAGCCATCAAACGTAGGCAAGTGGAATCTACTAGCTGTGCGGTGGGTGTCTCCATCATGATAATGCCGGTATTGTCTGTGATGGTCGCGGGGTCTACCATCTTGCTGGAGTTGAACAAAGTCTCTGAATGAGAGAGCATCCCTGAACTCCTACCCATAGACCTGGTACTCTGCAAAATAATCGCCCATATGACTGTGCTCTGTCTCCTGCTGGGCTCCGGCCCCCATGTCTACTCCTAGGAAAGTGGGCATGGTAGAGCGTGTAGGGGCATGTGAGGCCATCTGCTGAGTAGAATCACGCTGAGTGGCACCCTGCTCTGGCAAATGGTGGGATGTACCCGATCTCTCACCAACCTGGAAAACCCATGGGTTCTCACGCTGTCTAGCCTCCACTGCCGTGAATCTTTGCCCCATCACCTCGATCTGTCTCGAGAAATCCTGCACTGATTTGAGGAGCATGTCCGCAAATCTCTTCCCGTCCTCTTCTGCCATCTGATCCTCTTGCTCTGCGTCCACCACAGGCTCCTCCTGTTTTGCATTCACCATAGGCTCCTCCTGTTCTGTGTCCACCACCCGAACACAGTCTCCCTCTCCGTAGGTGTTCTCCAACCTATGCCCAATATCTCTGTATTTCCTACCTCTTTAACAGATGTAGGGCTTCTCCCTCGGTGTCATAGACTGCTAGCTCCACAGGCTGAGCCAGATCTATGCTCTGATACCACTGTAATATCCCCTTTCAGGGATATTCCTCAAACCCAAACAACTCCAACCAAATAATACGCGAGTGATATAGTAGCCGGGAAGCTCAAAGTGATAAAAATAACAGTAGTGCAACATACAATAATGTAAACATGGAATATAAGCAAATACTCAAGAAATGCAGAGAGACATGCTAAGCCATTTTATTATACTGAGTAATGGAAAGAGTACAGGAGGTGATAAAAAAGATAGCACCTCGACTTGCACAAGGCAAGTGAAGAAATACACTGAGAATAGTAAGGGAATGGCCTCTATCTGAACTGCGTCCAAACTGCCGGAGAACTGCTGTGCTACTGCTATTGCTGGAATCAAATGAGGATTTGGGGCTGTTCCCCTCCTCAGAAAATGCTGAAACTCTGGAATCAGCCTCTGCTCAATAAATCCAGAAAAGCCCAGAAAGCTTTTCTAAAATGGTTGACCCTCGAAAATCAGCCCCTTGAGGATCTACGTTGTCCCTCAAGGCTCTGCGCTACCACTGAATAGAACTCTCCAAAACTCTGCCCGAAACTCTACCAAAATCCTCCAAGATGCAAGGGCTGATCCCTTGCTCAATCTCCCAGCTCAAATCCTCCACCTAAACCGAACCCGGAGCTCCTACCAAAAGAAATTGCGTCCTCCCCTCTCAAGACTATGCAGTCATCCTAGTGCTCAGCTTCTCCTCATCTCCAAAGATCAATCCACCTGCAAATGACTGATGAAACTACCTTGCCCGAGTAGGCACTTGAAGTCCCCCGGGCCTAAGGGTGAGATCTCCGAACGGAGACACTCGATGCACTAAACAGTGCTACAGACAGGCTAAACAGCCAGCGTGCTCTAAGTCGAAGTGACTAGCTCAAATGCACATAATCGAATGCCAAAATGAGGAGGCTCCTCTCTCCTTTATAGTGTTGGCCTCTCTCAAAACCCTAAGGCCCCCTCCTCCAACATAGCCTCTTTCTTGCCACGTGCTCCTCTCCATCTGTGCAGTCACTCCAAGTGTTTATGTGAGCCCCTCCTCTACGTGGTTCTTTGGCCCCCGTTGGCTCACCTTTTAAGTTACAATGTTGTGCTATTAGGGAGTGTCTTTATTCATAAAGTGAGTATGTCCCCCTTTCCTCACCTTTTTATTTATAAATATCTATAGAAGGCAAAATTGAGCAAAATCGAATATTCCAATTAGCCATGGCTAATTAGGAATATTACATCAGCAGCCATGCTTCATCAATCCGAACTTGATTAAGTCATTCTCATAATCATAATGCAAGTCATCGTGTCACTAGGTGAAAATGCATACATCAAGGATGAGTCATGCAGGTTCCATTTTTCATGCCAAATCACAACTATCATTACTTCAACCATTTTGCTAAGAACAAGGAGGCCAATCTCCAAATACCCACATAAGTCATCATGCCCACATAATATTGGTTTCAGGGCATATCAACGATCATTAAATCAGATCACTAGACATCAGGTCAAGTACAAATTGCTATCGTAGAGAGATCTATAGTCAAAGCACATCTCAATCATCAATTCAAAGTTATTGTCAAGCGTCATGACAAAACACTGTTCATCAATATAAATCAGCCAAATCATGCCAACTTCTTGTAGCACAAACATAGTGACATATCTATATGTATGTCCCGGTCACCTGCAAACACAAGTTTAGTCTGCATGCTCATGTTATGGAAAGCATTCAACCTTTTCATGTTAGCATATCTTGCTGTTATATGCAATACATCTGTGGTCCTGATATCTTCCAGGTGACCATTTGATTTCATTCACAATACTTCATTATATGATCAACTATTTAACTCAACAACTTTAGAAATCAATTAATAGTGGCATAATATGTCAGGGACATCATGATTCACAGTTCAGACAACTTCAGAAAGCTTCAGACGATGGTCAACAACAATCAAACCTCTGGTTGCTCTCTTCAAGTTAGCATGAGTGATTTTAGCTGCCTGGACGCTGTCTAGGCCTTAACATGCGTGCGTCCAGGGACAACATCTCCTATATCTATGACTGTGACCAGAGCATAAACCTTAATTTCTACATGGGCTTCAGATCTAAGACTCTGATGCGGACCAATACTGTCAGATGCACATAAATCATACTTCAGCAGTATAAAATACAAATAGTAACAAGGGTAAGAATCTTGAGAAGAGATTCTCCCTCTGACTGGGGATTTGCATCATTCATCTTCATTCATGTAAGCAACATGTCTCTAGTGGAGTCATACAACAGTAGATTTGTTAGATCATAAACATATGGCTATCAACATCATGCCATCAATCTTTCATCAAAGGTTAGACTCAAAGTAGCAAATAGATGCAACATCATATCTCAAAGATTATGAACATAATAGAATTTTTTGTCAAGTCACTCCATCAAGTTACTACATCCAGTTTAACCATATGCCATCAAGACAATACCATAAATAGTAAGAGATTTGGAATATCAATCTTACACTTATATCTCTCACATCAAGGTTACCATGCACTTCATGACCAATGAGATCAGATTAGGTCATTCAATAAAGCTTTATAAAACACAACAAGAGTGTCAATCTGTTAAAATTGGCAACTAGGGCCAAACTTCATGTGGCTCATCTTATTCATGACTGATAATATTTTTATTAGATTCCTCTTGTCGAGAGGTGTATGATTGATATAAAGATCATCCGATTCTGATAAGTATTCATGGAAATATGAATTTATTTTGATTATGGAATTATTATCTAGCCGACCTACAACTCATGTAGGCTCAGAAGCCCAACAGTCGCATCTATTCAAACACCAACGTTGTGTATAAATACAGGAGGACTTTTTTCTTATTTGAACTCACTCATCTCATCACGTCTCTCTCTCTCTACTGTGCAGAAAAGGGTCTCTCCCTCACACATGTGAAGCCGAAAGCTACTGAAACTAAAGCTGCAACTGCAGAAGTAAAGTTTGACTTGTGTGGACCAGAAGATCTCCTCATTTGAACTGCGTTGTAGGTTCATCTGAACCTCCTCTGAAAGCCACAAATTTTGGTGGTGGAATCAAGTCAATCCGATGGACGGTTTGCAAGATATCGATTGCCCTAGTTTGAAGGAAGCCGCTGAACTGAAGCTACAATTGTAGAACTGAAGTTTGACCTGCGTGGACCAGAAGATCTCCTCATCTGAACTGTGCTGTAGGGTCATCTGAACCTCCTCTGGAAGCCACAACTTTTGGTGGTGGAATCAAGTCAATCCGACAGACGGTTTGCAAGATATCGACTGCCTTAGTTTGAAGGAAGTTGCTGAAACTGAAGCTGCAACTGCAGCTTGACCTGCGTGGACCAGAAGATCTCCTCATCTGAACTGCGCTGTAGGTTCATTTGAACCTCCTCTGAAGGCTGTAACTTTTGGTGGTGGAATCAAGCCGATCCGACGGTTGGTTTGTGAGATATCGACTGCCCTAGTTTTGATGATGAAGCCGCTAATGCTGATGTTGCTGATCTAGGGTTTGCTACCGCTGATATAAATAAAATTTATTGTATTATTTCTCTCTGCTGAATTATTGAAGATAAAAAAAGATTTGATCAA
Organism: Pinus tabuliformis; assembly: GCA_031772625.1. Taxonomy (NCBI): domain Eukaryota; kingdom Viridiplantae; phylum Streptophyta; class Pinopsida; order Pinales; family Pinaceae; genus Pinus; species Pinus tabuliformis. The sequence goes on along the minus strand of CM062805.1, from coordinate 997,166,896 downwards.
AGGGTTTCCTCACACATTGTGGGGTTTGTCCCTGGCTAGCAGCCACATCTTGTGTCTCTTGTCTTGGCTTGTTTTCTGTCGATCGTTTAATATTCTATCAGCACTTTACTTTATGTACATGTGATTGCTAATTTGTGGAATATAATAAGAAAAAGAAGTAAATTGTTATAAGCATAGAACATACCATAACTTAACATGGTATCAGAGCTGAGGTGAAGAAAAAGCCCGAGCAAGAGCAAGAGCAATCACCAAAGAGAAGATAGGCAAGGCTATCCTAGAAGAACAAGGAGTGGTGGACCATGTGAGAGGCAATATTGTTGAGCCTACATTAAATGCATCTGTTGCTGCCAGGTACAAATGGAAAACTGGAGAAGTCAAAACAAAGAAGATCATCCGAGACTCTATCGACAAGCACTTGGTGGCCTACATCTCTAACCTGAACACCTCCAAGGAAATCTACGATAGACTAGTGGGTTTATTTAAAGTAAATGATGCAAATCAAGTTTTGTTTCTTAGAAATAACCTGAGGGAAATCAAGAAGGGTAAAGATGAGAGTATGCAAGCATACTTCTTAAGAATCACCGAGATCAAGAACGATCTCCTATCTATTGGGGAGACTATTACTGATAGGGAAATGGCACTCACGACTCTTGGAGGATTACCATCCGAATGGTACGTGTTCAGGACTACTCTTCTGAACAATCATGTAATGCCTGGTTTCAAGGAATCAATGGCTAGATGCATTCTAGAAGAAACAAGGGTAGAAGAGCAAGAAATGCCCTTGCCTGAAGGTCCGCTTGCTGCCTTTTCTTCTCATGCTAAGAAAAGAAATAATTCCGAGTCTAAATCAAAAAGAAAGGCTGGACCTAAGGGTGGAAGAAAAGGACGATGTTACATTTGCAATAAAGTAGGTCACTATGCAAGGGAATGCCCTGATAGAAAGGACTCTCACTGTGACAGTGATCAAAATCCCTCATATGGTAATTGAAGGGATGGAAAATTCAATAACAAAGGTAAAAGGAATGCTGGAAATCAAGGAAGAGGACAACCATTCAAGATGGCTAGAAATTCCAGGATGTATTAAATGCACCTGACCTCCAAAAGAACCTGGTGTCCATCTCGGCAATGGAAGACAAAGGCTACAAGGTAACCTTCAGCAATGGCAAGGTATGTGTATCGAAAAATAATGTTAAAGATGCCTTTACTCTTGGGTTTCGTGTTGATTCATTATATCAAGTCGATGAAAGTCAGGTAGGTGTCATGTCTTATGACACATCTCTTCAGTCCGAACTTTGGCATTGGAGGTTTGCCCACCTTCATTACAAAGATCTACCTGATGTAAGACATATGGTAACAGGGATGCCCAAATTCCGAGTAGAAAAAGAAGGTGTATGTTCGGGATGTGCCGAAGGAAAGCTCAAAAGGGGACCATTCCCCTCAAGCCTAAGCAAGACCTACGATATATTACAGTTGGTTCACTCAGGCATACCTGAGGTTGGCATTAAGAGGGAGACTACTACACCACATACTCTAGAGCAGAATGGTGTGGCACCATACAATTGTGGAAGTTGTCTCTATGGGTAGATGATGTAACAATGCCTGATGTGGAAGAACTGATGGATCCTATTTATCCACCTGAGCCTTCCTCTTCTAGGAAGAGGCCTTCATGGCTTAGGGGGATACTTGATGATGCTGAAAAACATACTGCACCCCGAGGAACCTTCCGTGAAAGTAAGAAACCCAACAAGTATCAGGGATACCTGATCAGTATGACCACAATCATACAAAATGAGCCTTCATCATTCTCAGATGTCGTCAAGCATCAAGTATGGAAGGATGCTATGACCATTATGGAGAATGATGTCTGGGAAGTAGTTCCCAGACCCTAGGACAAGACAATTGTTACTTCAAAATGGCTTTACAAGATAAAGCTGCAGCAGATGGAAGTACGGAATAGTATAAGGCTCATTTTGTTGCTTGTGGTTTCTCCTAGAAGGAAGGTATAGACTATGATGTGATATTTGCACCTGTTGCCAGATATACGACCATCCGCTTGATCATAGCCCTTGTGGCTTCACAAGGATGGAACCTACATCAGATAGATGTCAAGACCGCGTTCTTGCACGGTTCAATAAAAAACGAGGTCTATGTGGAGCAACCCGAAGGATTTGAGATTTATGATTGAAAATCTCATGTATGTAGGTTGAAGAAGGCTCTCTATGGGCTGAAGCAAGCACCCCGAGCATGGTATGAGAGGATCAATAGGTACTTGATGAAGCTGGTATTCACTAGGAGTGAAGCTGATCCTAACCTTTACTTTAAGGTTGAAGATGACAAGCCTCTCATACTGGTGTTGTATGTGGATGACCTCTTTCTAACAGGTGCATACCCTCTCATTCACAAATGTAAGAGGGAGTTGGCTTCTGAATTTGAAATGAAGAACCAAGGACTTGAAGTGTGGCAAAAGCCAAGGAAAATTTTCCTATCTCAAGGAAAATATGTGGAGAAGATTCTGAAAAGATTTGGTATGGTGGACTGCAAGCCTGTGACTACCTCGAGGATCTTAACTTTTAGAAGTTATATGGTAGTGATGTTGGACCAGATTTGGGAAATGTCTCTGAGTTTCAAAAACTCATTCGCGTTGATGTTCTTGGTGAACCTCCGTCCGAACATATGTTTTGCAGTTAGCATTCTGAGCTCATTTTTGGTTGAGCCTCACTAGATTGGTGCCAAGAATCTTTTGAGATGTCTTCAGGACACAATCTCTCATGGATTGAGATACACTGATGGAAATATGAAACTACATGATTATTCAAATGCTAATTAGGCAGGTAGTGTAGAAGATCACTGGAGCACTTTTTAGTGTTGTTTCTCTTTGGATTCTGCTTCGATATAATGGATGAGCAGGAAGCAAAAGTCGGTTTCCATGAGCACTGCCGAGACCGGATACATATCTACGAGTATGATCTCGTATGAAGCTGCTTGGTTGGGAAAGCTCTTCAGTGAGCTGTTTGAACACATACCACTGTGATTCTCTGTAACAACCAGAGGTGGGATTCGATTATTGAGGAATCCCGTATTCGTCGATTGCTCCAGTAGATAGACATCATCTGGGATATGGTAAGTCGATGAGCAAGGAGGCTCCATCGCATTAAGATGATGTATAGGTCGATACACCTTGTCAAAGCCTCGAGGAAAGATCTAATCTGTGATTTTCCCAAACGAGTTGGAGTCGTCAAGAAACCCTTGTACAAAGGTCCTGCATGTTGCATAAATTGAGCTCTGGGAGCTCTGAGGGCTTGCAGTTCTTACTGGAGCAACATATGACCACAGGGTGACTCACCCTCCCCTGGCGGTGCACACTGGAACAAGATGATTCGCTCTCTTGTGGAATATGATGATTCACTCTCCTGTGTAGCAAGATTGATGTGTTCTCTTGTGAGGTCTGGATTGATGTGTTCTCCGTGGCGATTGTAGTAGGATTGATGTGTTCTCCATGGCGATTGTAGCAGGATTGATGTGTTCTCTTGTGAGGCCTGGATTGATGTGTTCTCCATGGCGATTGTAGCAGGATTGATGTGTTCTCCTGTGAGGACGGGATTGATTAAGTTCTCCTGTCTAGATATCCTACCGATGTAGTCTGGGACTCATGGGAAGTACCTCTCATCTGATCAATGAGTAGGGAAATGAAGTTAGGGACCATAGTAGTATTGATCATCATTTATCTACCATACTCCCTACGCTAGGATGTCCTCCATTGATCTAGGATCAATGATATTGGTCTGGGACCAGTGGTAGGAGTGGTACATTCTATGACACTGACTTCGGGTCGGTTGTTACTGGTCTGGAACCAGTGGTACGCACTCTGAAACTAACTTTGAGTTAGTGGAGGATGTTACTGGTCTGGAACTAGTGGTAGGAGTTGTACTTACTATGACACTGACTTCGGGTTGGTTGAGACTGGTCTAGGACCAGTGGTACATACTCTGAGACTGACTTTGAGTCAGTATGATACATCCTCGATCATTTCTTCTTCTTCATAATTCGGACAAAAGCAGAGCAGAGCTGTATAGATCAGTACAGGGCAAAACAAGACAAAGCAGAACAAGCAAAATAGAGCAAAGCAGGGCAAGGGTCAGGCTGTACAGGGCAGTGCATTTGATGGATGAATAGTAATGACCGATAAACAGATTGCGTATGAAGTTCTCCCTTGTTGAGAGGGAGTGTTAAAATTGGAAACTAGGGCCAAACTTCATGTGGGTCATATTATTCATGACTGATAATATTTTTATTAGATTCCTCTTGTCGAGAGGTGTAGGATTGATATAAAGATCATCCAATTTCGATAAGTATTCATGGAGATATGAATTTATTTTGATTATGGAATTATTATCTAGCCGACCTACAACTCATGTAGGCTCAGAGGCCCATTAGTCGCATCTATTCAAACACCAACGTGTGTATAAATACAGGAGGACTTTTTTCTCATTTGAACTCACTCATCTCATCACATCTCTCTCTCTCTACTGCGCAAAAAAGAGTCTCTTCTCTATTGCGCAAAAAAGGGTCTCTCCCTCACACGTGAAGCCGGAAGCTACTGAAACTAAAGCTGCAACTGCAAAAGTAAAGTTTGACCTGCGTGGACCAGAAGATCTCCTCATCTGAACTGCGTTGTAGCTTCATCTGAACCTCCGCTGAAAGCCGCAACTTTTGGTGGTGGAATCAAGTCAATCCGACGGACGGTTTGCAAGATATCAACTGCCCTAGTTTGAAGGAAGCTACTGAAACTGAAGCTGCAACTGCAGAACTGAAGTTTGACCTGCATGGACTAGAAGATCTCCTCATTTGAACTACGCTGTAGGTTCATCTGAACCTCCTCTGGAAGCCACAACTTTTGGTGGTGGAATCAAGTCAATCTGACGGACGGTTTGCAAGATATCGATTGCCCTAGTTTGAAGGAAGCTGCTGAAATTGAAGTTGCAACCGCAGAAGTGAAGTTTGACCTGCATGGACCAGAAGATCTCCTGATCTGAACTGCGTTGTAGGTTCATCTGAACCTCCTCTGAAGGCTGCAACTTTTGGTGGTGGAATCAAGCCGAACCGACGGTCGGTTTGTGCGATATTGACTGCCCTAGTTTTGATGATGAAGCTGCTAATGCTGATGCTGCTGATCTAGGGTTTGCTACTACTGATATAAATCAGATTTATTGTACTATTTCTCTCTACTGAAGTATTGAAGATAAAAAAAGATTTGATCAAAGGGTTTCCCCACACATTGTGGGGTTTGTCCCTGGCTAGCCGCCACATCTTGTGTCTCTTGTCTTGGCTTGTTTTCTGTTGATCGTTTAATATTCTATCAGCACTTTACTTTATGTACATGTGATTGCTAATCTGTGGAATATAATAAGAAAAAGAAGTAAACTGTTATAAGCATAGAACATACCATAACTTAACACAATCGCTCTTTCCATATGCGGAATCGTGTATAAGAGTCAATGAACTATCCTTCTATATGAAATCCATCATGCCAAGTATCAAGAGTATCATTTTCGAGAGCCAAGGTGCTAGTCTTCTTTATAAGATCAAGATATCCAATAGATAGATCATAGATGTGTATTGATATTAGATAGCCTCATAAGATAAAAAATGTTCAACACCTGGTGCATCTTTTCATCATAGGAAACATATATCCAAGTCACTTTCATATGCATGTATGAGCCAATAAAGAAAGAGGCATTCTCATTATACCTTAGGGCTTATCGAGCCAATAGTTGAAACACAACATACCATGCATATCTCAAATACCTTAGCACCTACTCCTTAGACATAGGCCACTTGAAGCACTTTGTCACCTTTTCATTAAGTACCCATTTATCTCTTTCAAGATCTGCATCTGAAAATGATCCTCAAGAAGGATCTACTCATCACATCTTATCAAGGAGGTTAGAAACATCCATATGCTCAAATACATCTGTAGGAAATACAAGCAATAAGCATAATCATCATATCCATAAGACTATCAAGTAAGAAGCATCATAAGTCAAGAAATACTTATCTTCAATGAGAGGTGATCCTCTCCCTCTTGAACTAATCTTCAAGAGCCATCAATGTCCATGGTCCATATACCAATTTTGTCTTCAAGTATCCAACCAGATCTGCGAGGGATTATCCCATCTAGGGCTTCAACATCTTCACATTGACCAGCTAGGTTCCATATCTCATATGGTTTCCATAAACCAGGGTTTTCTCTCCAACCCCAACTTCATAGAATCCATCAAACCCTTATCATCAAGATGCCTATGGTTTTCTTCAATGTTGTGAAAATCGTGATTGGGATTAAATCGGCGCGGGGAACAAATCGGAAAAAATCGGAATTATCGGGAAAAAATCGTTTGGTACAAAAATATTCATTTTTTTTTCATTTTTTTCCAATTTTTTTAATATCTAAACCATCTACAACATAAAATAACTACATTGACACATAAATATGATAAAAAAACTAATATATAAGATGTTTAATATCATTTCTTGCGCTAAAATCACACATAACATTGAATCATGTCCTGAATAGTAAGCCCTGACTCCTGAGTCCCAACTCAACCTCAAAATATCAACAAAAAATATGATAATGTATCTCATCATGTCATAATGTCATATACAATAAAATGAAAGTCTAATCCTATTGATTTCCTCTGCCCCTCTTGCGAGAAAATGCCACAGCTTTCCCTTTCCCTCTAGATGTAGATGCTGGTGCCTATGCTGGTAGAGATGGCAGTGGAGTCTGATGTGTTTTAGAAGCTGAAGAACTAGAAGTAGGAGCTATAGGAGGTAGACCACGTCCTCTACTTGTGGCAGGGGTAGCCCGGGCAAGTGGTGTCACCTGGAAACATTACAATCTCCCAATCCTGAAATCCTGAAAAACTGATAAGTCTGCTGGATTTTAAATGAAATCTAAAATTCTACTTTCTCCATATGAAATCCAATGAGGCTGGAACCACTCTCAAACATCCTGAGTCATTTCATGGTAATGTTAAAAATTTAAGTAAAAGGATGAAAATGAAGATTAAGGAGAATGTGACTTTTACTTTAAGAATTTAACATTACCATGAATAGCATATCCATACTAGGGCCTAGAATTGATCATTAAGCTGCCCCACTCAAAAATTATTTGTTACTTTCAAAAAAAATGCATGAAAAAACCCAAAAAACGTTATAAAACTATGCTGTTGCGACCCCCGACGTTTTTTTTAGTTTTTATCGCGATTTTTTTTCGTTTTTATCGCGATTTTTTCGTTTAATTATCGCGATTTTATCGGCAGAGGGAAAAATCGCGATTTTTCATTTTATCGCGATTTTCACAACACTGGTTTTCTTCAAACCCTAGAATTCTTTCAGGTCTCCACCATCCTCTTGTTGCTTCCATCAATGGTGTCATCATTGGGTTGATCTCCATGGATTTTCTGCAGCCCAACTCTGATACAGTGTTAGTTTTTCATAGGGTGACATTGTTCTTTGTTATGATAGTTGCATTTCATCATAAATACATTAAGTTCACCCCATATCATCATTACATTATTCAGATCTACACCATTATATATCAGCATATGCAATTACATAGAAAGAAACAACATCACCATCATTATCAATGCAGCGGAATATAAAAGAAACAGTAGAAGAAAGCATGCACACACAGAGACACCAGATTGGTCCGAGACCAGGGAAAATCCCACTATGGGGAAAACCCTTGCAAATCTTCTTATTCTTAGATCGTCATCAAATGATGCAAGAAAAGAGAGTACAATGATCCATAACTTTATCTATGCAGCAAAACGATAATGATATCTATGAAACAGATCTCATCATGCTAGGAATCAAAACCCTCATACTAATGGTTGTAATGTGTTATCACAAACTGATGTCAACTGCTGTATACTGCTGTCACTGTGCCGATCACTGTTGAGTACCGCTGTCACTGTGCCGATCACTGCTAAGTACTGCTGTCACTGTCAATGAGCCCAATACATATGTTTCCAGCGGAAACTAACAAATCAGATCTATAGATCTGCAGATTTGTATACCAGAAGTGAGAAACCCAGATCTACCTGATCACTGAAGACCACTGAAGCCAATATGTCAAAACCCTAGATTTTAACTGGGTCGCTCTCATCAACACTGTTTGCGAGAGACTGAATCTTTTGGGTCGCTCTCACGATACAGTATGCGAGCAACTGTGACTGAAGAGTCGCTTCTAGGAGGTCTCTATTCGTGCGACTCTGGCACTGAATTGCAAAGACCTAAAGTCGCTCCCTTGTCGAGCTGTGCAAGTGATCCCGATGTCTTGGTCACTCCCAGGACTACTTTATGCGGGCAACTGGGGACCGGAACGTTCCAATCTGCCTCTGAACCTAGAATCACTCCCATAAGCCCTTGTGCCAACATCCAAGGGTCTATAGTCGCTCTCATAGGCTTGTGTGCCAGGGACCAGGGACTAGAATGCCCTCTTCTATGCCAGCGATCGAGAACCAGAAGACCTTAACCTAGAGCGAACCTTTCGCCTGTAATTCAAACCCTTAGCGAAATCCTTCCGTCGAACCTGTGCAAACCAAGACAAAAGAGAAGAGAAGATGTGTCCAAATGATTTTGAGGTCTCTTCTATTTATAGGATTTCCTGAGGGGTCACTTAAGGTTAAGACTGACCCAAGCAGTTACTCATGTGGTTAGGGCCGACCCATTCCATAATACATGTGTGAATAAAATAATTCATAACTCAATTTCCACTTAACTAAATTGGGTGATCTTTAGGTCGATTTTGGTCCTCTCAAAATGCGGAATCTAATGCAATCATTATATCGGTCATTTGAGTTGTCCAAGGTGGAATTTTACCATAGTTGCAAAAATTAACATTCTCTTGTCTACCTTGACCTTGGATGAACTCATATTTTGCTAAATATCTTAAGCCTAGGTCTCGTGTAAGATTCTTTCAAAGGGATTTTTTGTCTAAAGTCTTATTAGCTTCTCCCAAAGTTCGCACTTTTGTTGAACTTTTCTATTGAATGAGCCACCTTCCCTCCCTTCAAACCTACCATAGATACATATCTATCACAAGTGAGTCATACTGGGACTCCTCCTGTCGGTGAAAATCCAAGAAGGGTAGGGGACGTAGACTGTGGTGACAGTGGGCCTTTGTCCCAAAGTGTTGTTGTGCTCTCTAGCTTTTTCCTATTTACAAGGCCTACTAGTTTGTGCAGCAACAAGGCCAATTCGAATGTCTTTGAAGATTAATGGTTAGCTAGGATGGATTTACAACCACTGAAACCACTGCCACTAGCTAGGGTGTGTATTCCAACGCCAAAACTGAGAAATGTAATGAAACTACTAGAGCTCTCTGGACAATTATCAAAACATCAATATTCATTCATACCCCATATGAACTGTCATCCTCTTTTTTATAATTTTTCTCCTCCAAATACCAAGTGTGTAATGTTCCAAACTAGGAAAAATAGTGCTATGCAAAGCAAACAATAAAAACAACACCATAAAATTGAAACATTCAGTGCGCACCCATAAAAGGTCTAGGAATAACCAATAAATGAGCCATTTTATTATAATCTGGGAGAAAAGTACAATAATGTGTAAGTGGTGCACCTGGGCTTGCCTCAATGGCAAGTGTGATCAAGCCCAGGTGGTAATATGTCAAGCTCAGATGGCACAAATAATTGCTGCAATGATGCCTTGTGCTGCCCTTGTGAAATTGTGTTATCTGCTGCAAAGATGTTGTTGGAAACCCCACCTCTGGTGCTCAGAAAATTATGGGAAATTAACCCCGGCCTCTCCACCAAATACCCAGAATAACCCACGAAGGAATTGGCCAAATGTTGACCTCAGAATTTTGGCCCAAATTCCCCTTAGCTCCTCTAGCTGCTGGCTGAGTTGGGACCCCTGTTTGACCCCTTAGATCTGCCTAGAAAATTCTATAAAATTAGGAGTGTGATCCTTGCCCAAAACCCAGAAAAACCCAGAAAGGGTTTCCCTTGGTTCCAACCTTCAAAAATTGACCCTTCACAACTTGGCCCTCCTCCAATTTCGAATTTTGTTGCTGTGACTGATCCTGTCAATCTTTGCTCTCCCAACTCCAACAATCCTCCTCAAATGGCCCTCCAAATGATCTCCCAACCTCCCAGCTCCAAACATCCCCAGATGGTGCTGCCCTAAAGAGTCTCACTCCAATGACTGCGCAATCATGGAGGAGATGACGCATCCTGCATGTGATGAAATGAGAGTTGCGTGTAGGATGGCCCTCTTGTTTGTAGCTGCCCTCTATACTCCTGAAAATGATGAAGGATGCTCCTATCTCTCCAACCTCTCGGAGTACCTGACGTTGTGACTGCGCAATCCGTGCACTGTTGTTACTCTCCCCTGCTACTAGTACTCGACTTACAACTGCTATAACTTGTCTCCCTACTGCTGCTACGAACTGAGATGAAGAAGAACTCCCTTCTAGGGCTGGCACTCGAAGTCCACCGAAGTAAGGGTTGAGATCTCCACTCAGAGACACTCGTGTGCTAAACAACACAGTGAACTAGCTAAGCAGCTCGAGCCACTAAGATTGTGTTCAATATGTCAAAACGATACCAAATGAGGCTGAGCCTCCTCTATTTATAATTCATGGGCCTCTTTTCCCATGTAGGCCCACTCCAACTAGCAATTCAACCTTCCCTCCTTAGTCATTCGAACTTCCCTCTAAGGTGGTGCGTATTTCCTCATGTGGGTGGCCCCCATGCTATGCCAACAAAACATTTCAGCCCCTTTTTCCTTCCTAAGTCTTTTCCAAAAGTCACATGGGTCCAATGGCCTCCAAATTTGCGGAAATTGCAGAATAAATAAACCAGTAACAATTTAATTTCGGAAGGGACATTACAACATCCGAATACCATGAGTTGCTGAAATACCATGTATCCCCTTTTTTAATAATAAAGTGACTTTATAAGTTGTATTTCTTAATTAAATCAAAAGTCACTTATAATCTTCTTTTTAATTTAATTGCTCACTATCACCTTTAAGATGACATTAAATAATTAAATTAATTTTTTTCTTTCTTTCGTTCTTGACAAGGGACATTACAAATTCATATGTATGCTTACTCAGTTTCTGGTGCATCAAGCAGAAATGATTGACACTACAACTATTCTTTGGAGTTGTCGTACTCTCGAAAGCTGAACTATCTTTTTGCTCTCTACAGAGCCTAGTTTGTTGTGAATTTAAACTGAAGGAGTTTTGCTACAATAACCTTAGTTTTGGCCCAATAAAGCGGATCTGGATTTGTCCCTTACAATTAGAAGTCGGCCCTTTTTCTGTAATGGCTCGACCCATAGTTTGAACCCTCATAGGTCTTGACTATCACAACAAGGATGTAACGCCCCTTCAAATATATGTCGATGATCCTGATCTATCTGAGAAACCTCGGATTTTTCACTACAGTGCATATGTAATTCTACCCAGATCAATTCGTAACTGTCTGACTTGAGTTCTCAAATCTGTCCTCTGCATATCAACAATTCAGCCATACAATAAAATCATATATTTGTATGCACCCAATCGCTGCAATGGAAAATTCCCAATCAATTGAATACGTGACCAGAAGTCAATTCGACCCTCAGGTATTATTGGGACTCGGTTTCAGCTCCTTTGCAACTCTGAGGTTGCCCCAAATTGCGGCCTCGTCTCTATACTTTGCTTTGTCTCTATTTGCGTAAAAGGACACAGCCCCTGCAATTCCTGGCTTGCCCAAAGAACTCAGCTTCGAGGAAAGCTCAGCCCTAGCCCCTATCACACGATGTCAATTCTGGTACTAGCACAGCAAATGTACTCAAGAATTCCGCCCAAGTTAACAATGCAAGTTGGTTTAAGAATTTATCTTTGCCTCTGAAAAACACACACAACAAACTTGCCTGCCACTCGTTCTCTTGACTCAGACTGTCAGGTAATGGGTCAGATCTTAGATCCGTCGACATTTGTCATGGAGTGTATCTGACATGCCCATGAAATAGATCTTGAAAATTCCCGATCTACACATTACCACACTCCCTTGATTGAACTAGGGTTTCATCATGCGCATACCAAATAGCACAAGGTATTTTCGACCCTTGGTATTTCATCATGCCCTGATGATTGCCCTCCAATTATGCCAGCAACAAGAAAATGCCAATGATGTAGTGTATGTAGGCTTGAAACAGTTGTTTCTAAGAGCCTTCAATGATCTAAAAAAATGATTTACAACTAAGGTTTGAGTTGTGTAGTTATTAATATTTCGAGGAGGGCTTCTTGCCAAGAGAAATTAAGGGCCCACACAAGCAGGGTGTACTCACCAGTAGTGTTAATCAGCCTACTTATCAAATTGACTAGGTTGGCTTTAACCACACCGAACAATATAATAAAAGTATAAAGTATGGCCTTACCCATGCTTACAATGCACTAATGATACAGTATGAATGGGCTGTGTCGATGTTCAAATTACACCAATGATTCCAACGTGACTTTCAGCATAAATGCTAGAACAGACTTTAGCAGGGATGTCAATACTGTTACATGGTGTGGGGTATTTCTAACTTACTTGTTTCATTAGTGTTTGCACCGAGCAGCTTATTATAATGACATTTATTTCTCTTCTTCAAGCTGATGTCAGAATAATGTTTGTGCAGGACAATATGAAGCTAATGGATGATATTGCAGTCTTGAGACCGACGTTATTTGCCAGTGTACCCAGACTTTACAATAAAATCTATTCAGGGTAAACGAGAATGCTAAATATCATTGGTTCAAGTGACATCAGTGGCTACGTTGTACTCCTGATAAGAATTTCAAAGAGCATGGATACCAATATGACTAACTTTATAACCTCGACTGAAACAGAATTTTGAGTGCTGTGAAGATGTCTGGTTCTCTCCGAGAAAGTCTATTCAACATTGCATTCAATGCTAAGAAGCAGGCAATTACCAATGGTAAGTTATTTACAAAAATATACCTTTTGTTTCCTGCACCTTTAAGTAAATGATGATATGCTGATTATGTGACATTCGTAAACATTTTTTCTAGTGGAGAAGAAAGAAGAAACTGGAGGAAACTAGCCACTGTGTCATGAAATTAGATTCCTTATTGTTAGTTACAGCATCTGGGATACATTAATTTTCCAAACATATCATTGTTCAAATGTTTGATTGCACTGGGAGGAGGTGCAGTCTACAGCCTGGGTGGAATAGTTGTTGTCACGACTCACATCTGTCTGTCCATCCATGTGTGATTCTTGTAAACTAAAATAAGAAACAAGTTGAGATCCATAACTGATTTTTTTATTTTATTTTATTTATTTATTTTTATAAAGAGCTAACCATTAATTATCATAAAATACGTGGTTTCCTCCGAAGGAGAAAATGAAGCTTGCAGTGCAATTTCTATGTCTTTTGTGATGAATACACGAACTCTTACACAAACTCGTAGACGAACCTATGGATCTTCATGCAATAACTCTCTTCAGCGGCCTCTTGCCAACATGAGCAAAACGTCCCTCGATCCTCGGCGAACCTTAGATGAACCTCTCCTCTCATAGAATATTTAAAATAGCATAACAAAACATAAACTCATGCGGAACACTTTGAAAAACTTCTCTCTTTTATTGATTTCAAAAGATGAATTACAATGCTGGAAGATTTAGAGAAACTTCAATCAGAGATAGACTGCTTGGGCATTTACCAGACGATACACCTTAAATTAAGATGCACTCCAGAGGCTACCTGGCCCTTTGCAGACTCTGTCTTTGAAATTTCTAAAACAAACACAGACTCAAACTTAATGAGTTCAGCCACTTTAGGTTCTTACCAAGGTTGTTAGGCCCTGATACGCAGGCTTTTCAAACTCGACTCTAAAGAGACTTTCTTCGTGATGCAAGTAGATCGAACACAGATGTTCGCAGATGCAGAGTAGGAAGATTATCTCAGACTTCAAACAACAAGATTCTCACTCTCAGACTCTCCAACTCCAAATGCCCCAATGAGCCTTACTTCTCTCTTTTTATAGGATGAGAAGGGGACAAACATCAAACAGTCGTACTAAGATTCTGAGATATGGATCAAATCACACCAAAAAACAATTGTACTAAGATTTTGAGATGTGGATCAAATCACACCAAAAAACAATCGTACTGAGATTTCGAGATGTGGATCAAATCATGCCAAAAGTCGAAGAAGTGCTCCGAGTCTCGAAAATTAGAATTTTTTACAAAGTAGAAATTATTCCAAATCCTACGGAAAATATATTTACAATGTGGAGAATTTTTGTCGTAATATCCCACGAAAATTGGTCACTATCAAAGTCAAGTGACAAGACATTACTGTACATTGTGGATGCTTTTCAGGCGGAGCCCATGAGAACCCTTGGAGTCTTTTAAGCTATGTTCCCAATGGATTCGTACCAAGGAATCAACTATTATTATGATGGTATGCTACACTAATCTCCCATGCTTTTGTATAAATTCTTTAGACAATCTTGGTTTCCTGAGGATAATTTGATGGTTTACTTTGGTTAAGAGTAACCAATGATGATGTCCTCTCATGAAGTAGCCTAATATGCGATCATCATAAAAATTCTTTAGATTTGCAATAGTCTTACAGGGAAGGTGAAAACACTCCATGCCATTACATTCCATGCACTCCTGACCAATGTGGAAAAAGTCGCTGTCGGGATTAATTCGGCAAGGGTCCAAAAGTTGAAAAAGTCGGCAAAGTCGGGAGTTTTTTGAAAAAGTCGGCAAAATTAAAAAAACACAAAATTATTCATTTTTTTTAATTTTTTTTAACATCTAGAGTATCCACAACATCAAATAAATGCATTTCCACATAAACATGTAAAGAAAGCTAATATATAATATGTATATGAAGTCTAGTGCTGCATCACATATCAAAATAGTGAATCCACTCCTGAATTTTGAGTCCTGTCTGAGTTTCAACTCTCAAGAGTCAAAATATCAACAAAAAATATAATAAATGTACATCATGAGTCATCTAAAAGTCATCAAGTAATCACTAATCAGTCACTGAGATCCTCTTCCCCTTTTACGGGAATAGGGAATGGCTTTGCCTTTTCCTCTAGAGGAAGAAGACCCTGCCCCTGAGGATACAAAAGGAAATGGACTCAATCGTCCTCTAGAAGCTGATGGAAGAGGTGGCCTCTGTGCTACGCTGCCGCTGCTGCTGCCCACCCTAGATGGTGTCACCTCCTCCTCAGCATCCTCATCCAGCTCTGCTACTGCCTCCTGACCCTGATGTTGCTCCACCTCCTCCTCCTCTATCTCTAGCTCTCCCTCCTCTGCAACTGCTACATCCTCTAGATCCACACCTAACCAATCCGGGATCGTGTCCAAGATTGGCCTCTCAGTCTCGACTCTCCATGCAGCGGTGGTATCAATATTGTCCAATGAGATGGCTTCCACATCAGTAGGTTTTTGAAGCTGTCTCACCCACAATCGAAGATTGTAGTAGACGTATACCATGTCATTGAGGCGTTTGGATTCCAATCTGTATTAGGGTCATAGATTGTAAATTAGTACTTAGAAAATTTAAATATTAAAATTAATCAAATGAATTCAAAAAATTTAATTTGAAATCTTTTTAGTTTTTACCTGTTGCGCTTTTTGGAGTGTATTTTGTCAAATACACTCCAGTTGCGCTCACACCCAGAGGAACTGCATGTTTGGCTGAGCACTCGAATGGCAAGCTTTTGGAGATTTGGTACTCTGGCACCATAGCTTGTCCACCAAGCATCTACAAGTTAAAAAAAAAATGAGAAACATAAAAAAAAACATTGAAATTCTAAACTTGAAAATTTGAAACAAACTGAAACTTACCTGGCATTTTGGTCGTCCTATTCTGAATAGCCATGTCAAAACAAAATGTGCCAGTGGCCATCCTATAGACCTCCATTTCTTTAGAAATCTCCTCACGTTCTCGCCTAGATGACACCATCCTCTCGACACAAGTGAAGAATCCATCCATCACCTCGGCATCAAATCTGAAACCACAAGCATAAGAAAATGCAGGGTTGAGGTAGACACCTGCAGAATGAATGGGGCGATGGAGGGTATTGTTCCATCGCTGATCAATCACTCCCCATATGACCTGTTGTTTCTCCAACCCCTCGTCTCCCTTATCTGCATAATAAGCACGGATGGCTTCTTTGGCCCTATCCATGGCCTCATACAAGTAGCCCATTGCGGGCTTCTCTCCATCAACCAACCGAAGAACCTTTACCAAAGGTTCTGAAATGGCACACACCTCCTCTACTCCTGCCCAAAAGCTCTGATCATATGAAACTAGTCTGCATATGCCCTCTCCCTCCGGTTTGCGGCTAATAGATAAAGAACGCCATTCCGCTGAGAGAAACATGCTCTTCACCTCCCACATAGAATTCAACAGAGACTGAAGAGATATGAAAGTAGTGGCAAATCGTGTAATGGCAGGCCGCACCAACTCTTTTTTGTTGGTGCATTTTCTCATCAAGCTAAGCACAGATGAATGATTATAAATAAATTTTGTTATGCTCTTGGATGATTCAACAATATCCCTCACAGTAGGAATTTTACCTATATCCTCCAACATCAAGTCAATGCAATGAGCAGCGCAAGGTGTCCAAAACAAGTTAGGATACCTCTCCATAAGCATCTTGCCAGCTGCAACATAATTTGCAGCGTTGTCCGTTATGACTTGGACAACATTGCTTGGGCCTACTTCCTGAATGAAGATGTCCAACAACTCACATAATAAACGTGCATCTTTAATGTGGTCAGATGCATCAACAGATTTCATAAACATTGTCCCCTTGGGACAACTAACCAAGAAGTTAAGAAGGGTCCTACCCTTCTGATCAGTCCAACCATCTGACATGACTGTGCATCCAGTGTGCTCCCATGATGCCCTAAACTCTGCCAATCTAGTAGTGCACTCAGTCTTTTCATCTTGAAGAAGAGGCCCTCTCAACTCTGCAAAGGTGGGGGCTTTGTACCCCGGGCCAACGACAGCAACAGCATCAAACATAGGCTGGTAGAATGGGTTTGTCTTGGCAATGTTGAAGGGAACATCGCTCCATAGAAGACACCTACTGACCAACTTGTCAGCTTCTGCCTTTTCCTTTTTTTTCAATGATGATCTAATCCCAGGTTGTGAACCAGCTGCTGTTCTAGGAACAAAAAAAGATGAGATAGAAGGATGAGTACCACTACCCAATGTACCCATGGGTGAGGAAGGTGATGCTGCTGTAGAAACATTGCCACTCTCAATTCCCCCCACTCTTGAGCCCCCTGCAATTTGGTTTCTTAGTGTTGCCCTGGTGTCTTTTCCTTCCTCTTTATCCATCAATGATTGAATGGCCCGTCGGATGATTTCTGGAGTTGTCTCTTTGCAAAGTTCAATATTTTGGCCTGGAATTTGCCCCAAATGGAATTTTAATCTGTTGATGCCTCCTGACATATGCTTTCCACACAATTTGCAAGTCAAATACATTCTATTGACCGTCCCAGTTTCAGGTATAACATCAGGCTCACCAAACTCCCACATAGAATCCAAAACCCTCGGCATTTTGTTTTAAACTTTGAGCTGGAATTTAAAGTTTAAACCTGGGCACAAAAAGAATGGAAAGAAATTCAAATCAGCAAAATTATAATTAGTAATTTACTAATTTGTATTGCACTCAGAATTTAGAAACAAATTAGTAAATATTAAAATAATAAATATTAAATAATAAATCATAAATGTATGTAGTATGTACAGTGAAATAATTTATTACAGTCATAATTTATTACAGTCATAATTTATACAATAATTTATTACAGTCATAAATATTAAACGAAGGCTGGAATAAAAGAGCCTGCTATAGAAAATGTTGTTGTGCCTAAAAATTTGGTGCTTTGCCTCTGTTTCAGTCCCCCCAATGGTTAGCACATTTTGATTTGATGGCTTCAGGCATTGTGTCAAAATGAAATGCGTATCACCCTCAAGTTTCAACAATGATCCTGAGCATGACTGCCCAGAAAAATCCAACAAGGGCTCCGCTTGTTCACATTTAAATTGGTCATGTGATGTATAGTCAGAGTGACCTATTCTGCAGTCTAGATTCTAGAAATGGTGACAAGCTACCATAAATGTGTTGATTTCCAGCAATTACATTACAAATGCCAAGATAGAATATGGGGGGACATGCATAATAGCATATCAATAGCAAGTTAATTGTTCATGAAGTGTGAAGTTAGACCATCCGATATTACAATATTCCAGGTATTCTAAATATTCTGCTGCATATAAGAGTCATGTTTGTTACACGTGAGTTGGGGCTTAGCAAATTATTTTCACTTCAGCTGAACTTCAATCATCTCAGGTCTAGCAATAACATCATTTTGCCATTAACATTATGGAATAAAAGGTCAGGTTATGCCAAGCAGGCCTGTAGTATGGTTCAAACTTCAAACGAAGGCTGGAATAAAACTTAAAAGAGCCTGCTATAGAAAATGTTGTTGTGCGGCTGTGCCTCCAAAATTTGGTGCTTTGCCTCTGTTTCAGACTTTCAGTCCCCCCAATGGTTAGCACATTTGATGGCTTCAGGCATTGTGTCAAAATGAAATGCGTATCACCCTCAACAATGATCCTAACTTTAAAGTTTAAACTTTACATACGTAACAGCTATATACTATATAGTATAAACAATCAGCTTGACGGCAGCAGCTAGCAAATGCACACCCGTGACCCACTTACCTTGTCAGCTTGACGGCAGCGGCTAGCAAATGCAGTGTGCACACCCACTTCGAACTGGAAACCCTCGTAGTCGTTTCTCCTCCACAGCGAACAAGCCAAGGCCCAAAACACAATGAAAAAATTAAACGACGAATTCTGGTTTTTATGCCCGCGGACGGAATTTTTTTAAGTTAGCCGACTTTTTCCCATCGACTCCCGATTTATTCCCGATTAATTCGATTTATTCCCGATTTTTTCATTTTTTAAAAAGTCGGCAAAAAGTCGGCCGATTTAATCCTTTTTTTGAAAAAATCGCATTTTGGGGAATAAATCCCGACTTTATCGCGACTTTTTCCACACTGCTCCTGACAATCACTTTGAAAGTCTCTTTCAAAGTACCTTGGATCCATAGCAGTCTTATTTATCCCATACCATCTCCACCATTCTTGTAACCAAGTTGGTTGTAACAGTAACTGTGTAATGAAGACAGGTCCACATTTTAATAATGTGTAATATATTTATGATTTTTCTTCTCTGCATAAGAGATCACACCAAAGATCTTTATAGCCCTGGAAATTATAGACAGTGTCAGGAAATACAAGGCTTGGATCCTTTTGTGGCCACATTATTCTTACAGGATGTTCAGGATATCTGGTTCTATTGATAGTATAATATTTATGGAATGTTTTGGTTCTATTGCTTCCCTCATTCCATATCAAACTGGTATCATGAAAACTTCCCCTTAATGCTTCGTCTGCAAGATTAGAATACATCATTGAATTCTTATACACCATATCACATATCCAAGTGTTGGACTTAGGGTAAATCTTTCTTTTCGGTACAACGTGCTGTAAGTGCTGATGAGGCTGTAGATTTGCATCCATAACTTTTGTGTTTCTTAATTGCCAAGTGGGTTTGCATTTTTCCTCATAGATTGGCCATGAGGTGCTATCTGGGATATTTCTAAGTTCTTCTTGCTATGTTATAGGGTCCTATTCAGTGACAATAGCCATTAGATGATTTTCTTTTTTCAGATACTCCCTACTCAAAAAATCTAGTAGACAGTTTCTTTCTCCCTTTATATGCTCTACGTCAAAATCAAAATTTGCAAACAATGCTTGCCATCTTGCAAACTTGGATTCACTATACTTTTTAATGTCTTTTGTCAGAACTTTTTTTAGTGCAGAGGCATCAGTTCTGAGTAAAAATTTCTTGTGTACAAGGTGGAGATCGAACTTGTCAATACAATTCCAAGCCGCTTTGACTTCCTTTTCAATTGTTGAATAATTCTGTTCGGCCAAATTCCATGTTCCTGAGGAAAATTGTATGACTTGTTCTTCTCCATCTTTTATTTGCTTTAAAATTCCTCCCCATCCAATATTACTGGCATCACTTTCTACAATTTTTGGAAGATTTTCATCTGCAACATAGAGAATGGGTAAAGTTTTTACCTTGGCTTTTATTTTCTTGACTGCAGCAGTATGTTCTTCAGTCCATGGTATTGGTTCTTTTTTCAACCTTTGGTTCAGTAGGCTTCGGTCTGAAGCACACCCTTTATAGAAATTACTGACATAATTTAGGCATCCTAAGAATCTTTGTAGCTGCGTCTTATCTGTAATCTTATCAGGAAATTTGTCGGCGAAATCTAATGCATGTTTCTGTAGTGTGATCTGCCCATCTTCAATACTATGGCCAAGGAATTTGATGGTTGTTTGAAACAACTCCATTTTCTTCTTGCTTAGTACTAGACCATTATTCTTTATTATCTGTGAGAATTTCTGAACATGTTTAAAATGTTCTTCAACAGATTTTGAAAAAATGAGTACATCATCTATATACACAATAAGCCAATCAAAGTATGGCTTAAAAATCTAATCCATTATCTTCTGGAATTTGGATGGTGCATGCTTTAAACCAAAAGGCATGACATTCCATTCATAGTGTCCAGCAGGAATAGTAAAAGCAGTTTTGAACCTATCTTCTTCTTGTATGGAAACCTGCCAAAAACCAGATTTCATGTAGAACTTGGAGAAGATTTTGGCACCCGTTATCTTTCTTATCAAACTGCGTTTGTGGGGGATTGGATATGTGTCATCAGCTAGGACAATATTCAGAGGTTTGTAATTTATAACCAATCTAGGGACCCCTCTAATCTGTTCTGAGTGTTTGTTGACATAAAATCCATAGCAGTTCCAGGGACTGCTAGATTCTCTGATTAACCCTCTTTTTAAGAGATCTGCAATCTCTTTTTGACATAATACTTGATATTCTTTGTTCATAGGAATTGCCCAACTTTTGCAAGGCTTACCTACATAGTCTTCTTTGAAGGGAAATTTGACTGTGTGTTGGTTACTGTGCCAGAAAGCATTTGGGTTTTCTGAACAACATTGTCTTTCAAGATATTCTTTTAGATTTGAAATCCTGTGTTTCAATTTGAGTGATTGGAGTTGTTCTTTTATCCTTAAGTAATTTTTGAAATCTTTCACTTCTTCTATCTTTTGTGCTGTCAGACTTACTTCTTGCATGGTTTGGACCGTTGTAGAGATCCTAGGCGTTGAGATAAATGGCAGAGTAATAGTGTGCAAAAATCCTTTATGGTTGGGTAAGGATATGAAATAACCAACGTTACCATCCGGTAATCTGGTTGACCCATGTATCCTAACAACGACTAGGAAAAATTTTCCTAGGATACAATCTATGGGAATATTTCCGACTGCAAATTTTACGTTCATACAGTAATTTGAGAAATAGATTGTGGCTTTAGGAACTTCATATTTGAATTCTTGTGTTCCTACTCCAGTAACTTGCCTGTGTACAACTGTCCAAAATTTTGTAGGGATTAGCTTTTTATTCAAAACGTTAATATCTGCTCCTGAGTCTATTAATGTTCTCATTGTGAAGATTTCTCCTTGGATATCTATTTTTAACAACACATGATGTTGTTGATACTGTATGGTCATTATTTTCATATTCCCAAATCCCAAATTCTCATGCTGTTTCCCTTCGTAAATCTCTACATTGGGATTTATCCGATAATCTCCTTGCTCTGTTTCTTTTTCTTTTTCCATTTTTTCTATTTTTGTTTTGAGCTCAACAATTTCTTTCTTTAGATGATGAATTTCATGGCTGACTTCCCCTAGGGTCAAGGATCTGGGCTTTGTATGTTGTTGGTTTCTTTGAAAAGACTTTGTATTCTTTTCATAAGAGGCATCCACAAACAAAGCTTTAGAGATGGTACCTTTTGAAGAACTACTAGTGCCTTTGTGCATGGTTTGCAGGAATGTTTCTAGGAGTTTTTCTTTTAGTTCTCCTTCTGCAAGCATCTTGATGCTTGACAGTACTTTAAATTCATCATCATCTATGGTATGTGCCATACACACCTTTTCTTTTTGTGTAGTTTTTTCATCTTGTTCTTCTGAATCAAAGTCTGATTCAGTTTCAGAGAGGCTGCAATGACATTCGTCAGTATCTGTGCAATCACATTGTTGTATATGCATGTTTATATGTTCATCACTATAATTTGGGTCTGAATTGCTAGACTCAGTTGATTCTGGTGAACTACAACAGTCTTGTTTCATCAAATGTACTTCCTCTTTGAATTGAACTAGTGGTCTTCTTACCTGTCTCTGAGTTCTTCTGAGGAATTGTTCTTGTGACTTTCTGCCTCTGTTTGCTCTGGATTCTTTTCCCTTAGGACACTTATTTGTTGTATGCTCGCTTTCTCCACATAGCCAACAAGTGATCATTTGTTGCCTCTGCGATTTGAGGTGAATATCCTTTGGCGCAAAATAATGTGTGTTGGGCATGGTCCTGTAATACCCTTTTCTGGGATGTTTTCTTGTTTTCTCAGGGAGATTTCTGGTTGGCTGTTTTTGTCTTTTCTTCAAAAAATTTCTGATCTTTCTTTTCTATACAATAGGATCATCAATTGATAATCCATATTTGCTGCAGATAGACTTACTGTTAGGTAGTCTAGATAATTTCTGTAGAGACTTATTTACCTTCATGCTAGTACATAAGCCTACCAATGCTTTTGTGATGTTACAATATATTTCTCCCCATGTATATGTCTCAAAAGATGTTTGGAAAACTTCCTGCCTTTGGATATATTCTACAAATTTAGATGGAAGTGCTGCTAAGTAGACTTGTTTCCATAAGGTGTTTTGGCTGTCTTTAACCTCATAAATTCTTTGAGTCCAATCCCTGTGAAAGTCTTCATATTGTGACATTTTTCTGCATTTTAGATTCATTAGAATCATTTCATGTTTATTTGCAATTTCAACAGTTGCCCCACACCAATGTTCAAGGATGAATGAGGTTAAAGCTCCTATCATGTTATTTTGGGGATCTCCATCCTTTTTATGGAATATATCTCCTTCATCTTTGACTACTTCTGCTTCCATTTTATCAATTAGAGCAGGAGAAGACTCTACTTCCCACCATCTCTATAAGGTGCCTGTGAAACATTGTATGAGGGTTTTACATGATTCAACTTCAAACTTTCCCCTCATACACATCAGTTTGTATTCAATATACATCTGATTAATCATTTGCCTGATTTGACCAGCACTTAGTCCATCTATATTCCATTCTTTGTAGGAGCCAGACTGAAAAGTATGTGTCTCAGGAAGTTTGCCTTTTCCACTGAGATCAAGAGCTGGATATCTGGTGTATTGACTAGACAATGGTTCATAGATGGGAAAAAGATGGTGACTCGAGGAGTCAGGTTTTTCTTCTTTGGATATGTCTTCTAGGAATGAAGAAATAGACTTTTTAGGAGACTCAACTTGTTCTTCGGGCGTTTCATTGGGGAAGAGAAGAGGGAATTTCTCTAGAAATTTCTTTGCATGCTGGATGCGCACATGATAGCTAAACAACATGGAAGTGGGGATGTTTTTATCTTTTGGAGTTATAGTGAGCTTGTCAAAATGCTAAAAAAGTTCTCCTATGAGATCTTGAGTGGATTTGAGTCCCGAATCCATTCTTTTATCCATCTCTTTTATCTGTGTTGAAGATTCTTTGACAAATCCTTTCAAAACTGAAACTGAAAAATTCATATCATTCAAGTTCTTATTTACATTATTTACAACAACTTGTATAGTATCAAAGCATTCCTTTTGCTCAGTGGTTTTTTCCATATTCATTTCAAGCCCTTTAATTGCAGAGTTTGTCCAGTTGATTTGTTCACTGGCTTTCTGTATCCTTCCATCTATCCCTAGGGCTGAGTCATCTTTTGACACTAAAGGAATGGCTTTGGTAGTGTTTGTTGCTTCTCCTAGCACAATTCCCTTGAATGGAGGGAAAGTACTGCTGGTTTCTAGTTTGCTTCCATCACAGGCTGTCCAGGAATGTTTCTGTGTAGATGATGATTCTGCATCTGCCATTTGTACTTTTGTTTGGTCTCCTAATTTTCTCCAGGTATAAAAGGAGATCCATGAGTTTGTGTTGTCCATAAAGCTTTTCCATTGTAGGGAAAGTGTATTTTTCTCTTGAGCAGTTGTACTAAGACCAAATTCTTGGGCCTCAGGGTGAGTATGCAGATCCCAATTTAGCATATTTTTCATCCATTTGGCATGAATTCTATTCTTTGGGCATCCATCCATAAGAGAGAAAAATTTATACATCTCTGGTTTTGATGGCTTTTTGCAGTTTGAAGGAACAAAGTTTTGGAATCTTGACGAAGGAATTATACTGTCAAGTTGTTCAAGATATCCTAAACCATATCGCTAAGTTCCAGGAGGACGCATCTTACTAAACATTTTAGTAAGATGTGGATCTTCATTTTCAAGAGACGGTAACTCATGTATCATCATGATAGTATCATGAGGAAATGGTATATCTGCGCATTTAGGATTTCGGCATGAATTTGAAAAAGTGGTAGGAGGAGCTTCACTAGTCCTAAGATTATGGTTTTTGTGGAGAACAAGCTCTGCGAGAGATTGTAAGCAAACTACTATTCGGCAGATAGGACATTTTGCTTCGAGAGTGGAAAAATGTAATAACTGAGCAAGTTCAAATAAATCAACTGTTGATTTGAGGTAGCAACGGATGTGCTCTAGCCATGAAAATTGGTGGAGAGGCTAAAGCACATGAGATCTCCAAGACCCAGAAATGGTTTGGGCAGATTCTACTCAGTTAAGGAGACATTAAAATAATTAATATTTTTAATGGAGTTCTTAAGTCTAAACTTAGGAAATATAAATATTAATGGGTATTAATATAAAACCAAATTAGAAGGTTCTAAAGGACATGGATCAAGCCAAATCTAATCTTAGCCGTTGATTAGAGATGCAATCTTGGCCATTGAAGACTCAACAAAAAAAGTATAAGAGGAGGCTTGAGGGTCAGTTGGAGACACACCAAAGTGATTAGTCATTCATTTTGCTAAAGCGGGGTTGCTAAGCAAAGTTGAATCAGTGATCAATAGCGAGGGGCAGTGAGTACGAGGCAGAGAGGCAGAGATAGTACCGAGAGACCAGCACAGAAGCAGAGAGAGCGAGAGCAATAGCCATTCCAGGCTACGCAAAACCTAGTAGAGTTAGCACAGAGGCCAGAGGGATTGCGTCATCCATGCAGAGGCTGCTGGAGTGAAACAGAGGGTCCCAGAGGCTGCGCAGTGCCTCAGAGGGCTAACGCAGAGGGTCTTGGGTTGACGTAGGTCAGCAGGAGGCTGATGCAGAGGCCAGAAGGGCCAATGCTGAGCTTCAATTGTGCCGGAGAGGATTTTGTCGGACAGGTTTTCTGAATACTTGTTTCTGAATATAGAGGTATTGCTGCTATGTATTTTTCTCTGTCGGGTGAGCCGGTTAGGCACCCTATTGTACTAAGAAAGACTGCATAATAATATAACCCTCAGAATAGCTGCACCGATTTTCCCACATTGGGTTTTTCCGGGGACATTTGTCCAAAAATAACGGTGTCACTTGTGTGCTTGTTTGCTTTCAGTTGATGATCTGTAGATGTGGTGACTGTATTGTGTTTATTTCGGTATTTAAATGTTTTAAATAACTTGTTCAGAATTTACAAGTAGAAGAAATAAACTAGCAGAATACAGATTAATTTTCTAACAGATAGACTTAGAAAATTCAACATGGTATCAGAGCTTTACAGATCACAGGAGAGCTGAAGGCACCGACTGAATCAGAGAATTTGCAACAAAAACCACTGTCCCGAGAGACAGAAGTTGTTCCTAAGCAGAAAGTAGCAGAGAAGGAGTGACGCAGAAGGGCTTGCGTCATCATTTCGACCCAGAGAGAGGCCAGTGCAAAGGCATAGGAAGGCAGAAGAGGCTCATGAGGAGCGACATCATCCTACTCAGCCAGGTAGGAGTGACACAGTTGGCCAGAAGAGTGATTCAGCTTGCCGGGATTGCGCAGAGCCAAGAGGCTCAGTTTCTTCAGTTGCTGGGGCATAGGAAGCTGTGGGAAAATTTTGGAGTGTGACGCTGGTGGGGTGTTGTTGCTGTCGAGGTATAACAGTGCCTAACGGGACAGAACCAAGGTAGAGGGAGTTGTTGCCGAGGCAAATTTTTGCCAAGAAATCTAGATCAGTATTGCAGGAGCAAAGGGATCAGAGAGGAGTGGTTCGACAATTGGCATGAGGATTTCCATAGGGAAATCGAGACTCAGAGGGAGTCTAGAAGAGGAGTTGAAATGGCAAAGAAGGAAGTCGAGATGGATGACGACTGTGCCATGAGTGCTCATGTACCTCTAGAGAAGAGGTGGGGAGACATCGAGCTGTAGTTAGGAGGACTATAGGCGATGAGGGGCAGTATCCTTGAGGTACCCAAACTCTTGGATCATACCTGTCAACGGGAGCCCCGAAGTGACAGTAGCAGGATGGCGGATGTCGGTAGAAGCGGATGCAGATGGAGCAGCAAAGAGTACTAGAGTGCAGAAGTCCGAGGCAGCGGAGAGAGGGTTGTAGTAGTGCGAGAGGCACAAAAGAGGTTGCAACAGTGCAAGAAGGCACAGAAAGGTTTGTAGCGGTGCGAGAGGTATAGAGGTGTTGCAACAACACGGAGGCAGTAGAGGGAGCACAATATAGCGGCAGCGAGAGCTTCAACATTGGGAAGGTTTCTAGCCTGACAAGGATGTCAGTAGTTGGGTAGATTAGTTACTTACTTCTCAGTAACTGAGTTGTAGTGCAGTAGCAGTAGTAGTAGCACGATGCAACATGATGAGAGAGAACTGCAATGCAGATGCAGTGTTGGGAGAAAGGACCAACAGTAACATAGATGCACAGGGAGATGTTGTACGAATGTAGCAGTGGCAGTGGCAGAGCCATGGGCAACAGTACAGGATGCAACAGTGTAGACGATGTTGGTCGGGGAGACCTAGCATCAGCATAGGTACCGATGCTGTATAATCAGGGTGATGCTCTGTGTGGAGTATTGCTAGAGCACAATCCTCGCTAAGAAGGAGTGTTGATTTGGGGTAGCATCGATTGTGCTCTAGCCATGAAAATTGGTGGAGAGGCTAAAGCACATGAGATCTTCAAGACCCGAAAATGGTTTGGGCAGATTCTACCCAATTAAGGAGATATTAAAATAATTAATATTTTTAATGGAGTTACTTAGGAAAAATAAAATATTAATGGGTATTAATATAAAACTAGGTTAGAAGGTTCTAAAGGACATGGATCAAGCCAAATATAATCTTAGCCGTTGATTAAAGATGTAATCTTGGCTGTTGAAGACTCAACAAAAAAAGTATAAGAGGAGGCTTGAGGGTCAGTTGGAGACACACCAAAGTGATCAGTTATTCATTTTGCTAGAGCAGGGTACTAAGCAAAGTTGAATCAGTGATCAGCATCGAGGGGCAGTGAGTACAAGGTAGAGAGGCAAAGACAGTACCCAGAGATCAGCGCAGAAGCAGAGAGAGCGAAAGCAGCAACTAGTCCAGGCTACACAGAGCCCAATAGAGTCAGTGCAGAGGCCAGAGGGACTGCGTCATCCACGCAGAGGCCGCTGGAGTGAAATAGAGGGTCCCAGAGGCTACACAGTGCCTCAGAGGGTTGACACAGAGGGTCCTGGGGCTTACGCAAGTCAGCAAGAGGCTGACACAGAGGCCAAAAGGGCCAGTGCTGAGCTTCAGTTGTGTCGGAGAGGGTTTTGTGGGACAGGTGTTCTGAATACCTATTTCCAAATATAGAGGTATTGTTGCTGTGTATTTTTCTCTGTCGGGTGAGCCAGTTAGGCACCTTGTTGTACCCAGAAAGATTGCATAATAATATAACCCTTAGAATCGTTGCACCGGTTTTCCCGCATTGGGTTTTTCCAGGGACATTTGTCGAAAAATAATGGTGTCACTTGTGTGCTTGTTTTCTTTCAGTTGATGATCTGTAGATGTTGTGACTGTATTGTGTTTATTTCTGTCTTTAAATGTTTTAAATAACTTGTTTAGAATTTACAAGTAGAAGAAATAAACCAGCATAATACAAATTAATTTTCTAACGGATAGACTTAGAAAATTCAA
This sequence comes from Pinus tabuliformis, assembly GCA_031772625.1. Taxonomy (NCBI): domain Eukaryota; kingdom Viridiplantae; phylum Streptophyta; class Pinopsida; order Pinales; family Pinaceae; genus Pinus; species Pinus tabuliformis. Next base: position 997,138,650 of record CM062805.1, on the reverse strand, counting down.
CATCAACATGTGAGCAGCTTAAAGATGGAGTATTTACAGATGTTGAAGTAGATGGCTGACATGAAATATGATCTGAGTTTATATGGTATTTTGTGGCTTGACAGGCTTCTTGTATTCTTTTGCAATCCAAAGTAGATCTTCTAGGGAAGGACAAAGTAGCTTTAGCTGGTCCTTCTTGTATCTGAGCAGTCGTGATACTTTGAACTTTGGGCGACTGAGGTAGATCTACTACCCAGCTTTCAAGAAAGCTGAGATCTTCCCATTTGATGGTCTGATGCTCAATTTTTTGATTGTGAGCATCAATGATTACTAGGGTGTTGTATTTTGACTCTTGACTGAGTGTATGCAGAATGGCTAGATATAATGTGTTGGTGTGCCTGAAACACCCTCTAGTATGAACTGCAATGTTTGTCCTTTTTCTTTTCATATCAAAACCACTAGTTTTGATTTGCAATTGGAGGATGTCCTTAATGTGTTCATCATATACATATACTGAGAAATTTGGGTGGCAATCGAACCATATAGGACCATTTGATAAAGGAGCCACGATACCACCAATCAATGAATCAGTATATCTATTACTAGCATAGATCTATCTTAACCCCTGCTTTTTATTCAACAAGAGATTTACATATCCCATTTTTTCTTTTTTTTCAATTCCTCCTGGTGCTTAGAAATCTGGGGTTATGATGGATCTGTGCTAGTGTATTGTTTCACATCATTAACATCTAGATTGTTATTTATTTAATGTGTTTGGTGTGAAAATTCCTCAACAGGAATCCCTATTGCAGAAATGATGATATTACTCCTATTTGTTAAATTCCTTTAAACAAATTACTTGCAGTTTCCTACAACAAATATCGTAATACATACACTGCAGCCTTCACTTAATTAAATTATATGCGGAAACAACACTGAACAAGAAAGAAAATACGACACAATAGACACTGTTATTTTTGGACAAATGTCCCCGGAAAAACCCAATGCGGGAAAACAATGCAACATATCTGAGGGTTTTATTACTATGCAGGAGAAAATTTGAGTACAATTCTTGGATGCTCAACTAGCAATCCGATACAGAGAGAAACTGGACAAAATGAATGGTGAAATGATCTCACCCTGTCACTGGGAGAATCTGAGTTTGATCACGCTGAACTGGACCCTCTGTGTACCCTTTGCGCAGAACTGCATCACTCCTATGTAGTTCCTGCGTCACCCCTGCTGGGTGTCATGCTGCTCTTTCTCTGGACCCTCTGCTTGCTGGAAAATCTGAATCTCTGCCTCCTAGTGTCACACCCCGGCTCCCGGCTACTAAAACTCGATGTCCTTAGCAGGAATTCAATCTCCCTCTAAGGACTGCGTTGCCACTGCGTCAGCGCTGCATGGGCCAACGTCTATCTCTCTTTGGACGTCGTTCTGCCCTCTCTCTTTGCCACGTACTCTCCGGCCCAGGAAAACTTCCTTCTTTTGGATACTCACTATCCCTCTCTGCAAGAAATCTCCTTGATCAGAATTTCCTCCTAAGAAATTCTCACTTCAGAAATTCGATCTCTTGATCTCTAAGTGTGTTTTCCAAATGACCCTCAAACTCCCTTAAATAATCTTCTTGTTGACATTCAAAGGCCCAGATTAAAAGTTAATCAATCGCTAAGATCATTTTAGCTTGATCTTCGTCTTCTAGAAGTTACACTCACAATTAGATTAATACCCATTAATATTTTTAATTTCCTAAGTTTAGACTTAGGGTCCCATTAAAAAATATTAATTATTTTAATAAAATTGTCTCTGGATGGAATTTCCCAAAACGCTTTTTGGGTTCTTTGGAATACATGTGCCCAAACCTCCTTGCAAAATTTGAGGCCTAGAGCACATCTGTTGCTACCCCGAATCAACATTTGGATCTCAAAAATAACATTGTTTTAATTCCTAATAATCCGAAGTATTTTTGTACATATCACCCTTCAATTTTAGCATGTTAAGCAGTGCTGATATATATGGTCATAACTTTTTTATTTCCACTGCACTTTTAGTAATCTTTTTTTATGCCCTCCGAAATTTACTTTCTTAACTTGACCTGTCAGTGGATAATACTTTTCAAGATTTAGTTTTTGGCTAAGACGTATACACAATAATGGCTTGACTAAGAGTTCTCCAAGATTTAGACAAAGCTGGTTCTGCAGGTCACACTCTTACAAGATTAAAATTTTACGAGGTTTTTATTTCACTGCAATTCATGTTTGCTTTATATTGTGCTTTTTTGGTTTTTTGATTCCTGGCATGCTTAGAAAACAACAGTGATATGGGACTTTTTCTTGTGTTTCTCAGTGGCTGCTATTTCTAGATGGTTGTGAAATACATTTATTTAGATGGTATAATTATTGCGTAACTTTGTATCTCATGTAGTCATCAGACCTTGGTGATTGATAAGCATAGCTAGGCCAATCATCCTTTACATACCTCCCAACGAGTTTTAAAATCTTGATTATAAACATTGTACAAATTCTTGTTGCTATTGTGAATAATATTTTTCAGCTTGTCCATATTGAAGGATGTTAACATCGATCATTTATGCCCTATTCCATATTCAAGAGAAGTTGGATGCACATTTCCAATAATCATACCCAGGAAATAAGACTTTCCCAATAATAATTGTCGGCAAATAAGCTTTTTTCTAGATTTCAAAATGATTATTACTGAAATGCCTGGTCTGATGTTCAGTATTAGAGCTCATTATCTAGATAAATGATAACCATCTAATTTTTTTTCCTTGCTAAAAGTAGTCTTGATTATCTTTTGATTCTGGTTGACTTTAGAGTTCAGTGACAATGAAGTAAATCATTTGGAAAGACAATAATTTGTTGTTTCTTTTCAAAGTCTTCGTTCATACGGAATATTGGCAATGATGCAAAATATTTAGACATTATTGGACAATTGGAAAGCTGATATCTTTTCCCTTTCAGGGAAAGTCCCATCATCTATATGGGACATGCTGGTTTTTAATAAAATAAAGGCAAAACTTGGGGGCCGTGTTCGCTTGATGCTTTCTGGGGCATCACCCATATCTCCTGAAGTTATCGATTTTTTGAGAGTGTATGCTGACTTCAATTCATCCTCCTATGATTTGCAGTCCTGTGATTGGATCATTTTTAACAAAAAGCAGATTAGAGGATGTCCTTCTCATAGCTTCTGGTGCTAATGCTGTATATGTGCCTTTACAGTTGCTTTGGTGGTAGAGTTTCTGAGGGTTATGGGATGACAGAGACAGCATGCATGATCTGCCTTTGTGAGGAGGATGACATTTCATCTGGTCATGTTGGACCACCTAGTCCTTCTTGCGGTGGGTTTTAGCATCTGCCATCTACAGCTACAGAGTTTTAATGATATTCTTTCATTTTACTTTTCTGGTGTTAGAAACTTTTGTTTTACGGAGAGCTGTTTTCAGCAGTTGGGAGTTTCTTTCCTTATATTCTAACTATTTGTACTTTTATTTACTTTACAGAGGTAAAACTGGAAGATGTTCCTGAAATGAATTACACTTGTGATGACAAACCATATCCTCGGGGAGAAGTTTGTGTGAGGGGACCCATTGTTTTTAAGGGATACTTCAAAGATGATGTGCAAACGTAATTATCATTTACTTTATACTTTTGACATTGGTATGGTTAAGTAGTCTGTGCTTATTCTCCAATGCCATGCCATCATCTCTTCCATTAATGTCAGACCAAATTTATTTATAATCTAAATCCACATTTTCTAATTCCCATATGCACAGTATAAATATGAAAATTTCACTGAGCAGTGAGACTGCTTTTACTCAACATAGCTGATTTTGAAATACACCTTAGGCTATTCCAATTGGGTATAGGTTGTGAAGAGGGCTGAATTTTATTTTGTACTGTGCATTATCCATTTTTATGTTGTGCAAAACATCCCAACATTGTTTTCATGAATATGACTGACGGTGTCATACAATGGGCACTAGTCAGGAGATATTTGACGAGGAGGGCTGGTTGCACACTGGAGATATAGGGCTTTGGCTTCCAGGAGGACGATTGAGGATTATTGATCGGTATAGTATTTTTCAAAAATAATTATGCACTGTGATGTTGTGATGAAATCAAGAAAGTTGTACATTTTGAAGTGATTATTATATTGTTTTGCTGCTGTTTGCAATTGAAGTCATATTGTTGCAGAAAATGAGAAGTTCCTACAGAGCAAAAATTTGCTATATTGTTATGTATTATGGGATTATCTCTGTACTACTATTGCATGCAAACAATAAGGCCACTTCAGGAAAAAAGAAGGATACATATTCTGCTTCATCTGGACCGCCATCTTCCTTGACAATTAAATTGGTTGAGTCCCTGGGAATTTCAGTAGTTCTTCCATTACCTTTATCTTGATTCTTATATGCTCAAATGCACTGCTGTTCTCATGAACAATGTAAATGATTGGATCTTATGTTGCTTCTTGATGGCATTTGATGATCATGATTTTGTATATGTGGATTAATGGACCCGTGACCCCTCATTTCAGGAGGGGTACATATGTACCTTTTCATTTCTGGCAGTACTATTGTAAGCCCTGTTGGTGCAAAATCTTGCAGGCCTTGTGGTGGGGTACTCTGCAAGGCAAGCACTAGACCAAGTGACAACAATCAGGTAGTGGCCCATTGTCACCACAGCCACTAATCCCTGCTCTTTGTGGATTTTCACCAATGGGAGAAGTCCTGGTATACAAGTCACCTAGAAGAGATATTCTAGGATTAGAGGTTTAAGGTGACGCAATAGGCTTCTAAAGGATGGATCAACTTAAGTACAAGGTTCAAACAATGAGAAGAATGCAATTCACATCCCTTAGAGAGGCCCAACTAGGGCACGCTAGACTTAGGGCTCAAATAATAGCGTGTAAAATGGAATGGCCTAATGTCAAGGTACCAAGAAAAGGTTTCCAACAATGTATTCTAGCAAAACAATGGCACATGAAACCTTCAAGAAGCCCTCAAGTTGAAGCTTAACCAAACTAGGGTTTCTCCTAGGGAAAATAGCTAGGGCAAGAGAAATTATGGAGAAAAATGGAGAGATTGGCCACCAAGAGGAATGATTTTGAGGCAACCACTTCTACTCTTGATGTTGAATGCTCCCAATGCCAAAAATTTCCCTACTAAGCAAATTTGCACTAAGCCCTAGATGAGGCCACTTGCCCTTAAGAGAGCGGAAAATTGATAGATAAGGAGAGAGAAAGTCAATTTAAGGATAAGATAAACATTGATCACCTATTAGACAAGGCTAGCGCCTAGTCCTTGGGTGGATGGAGCCTATGGATGTTAAAGATTGGCTAATCCTTGCTGTTGAAATTCCCTTGCACTCTAGGTCTAGTCTATGATTAGACTAGCACATAAACACACTAGTAGTGCTCAACAATGAACAACTTTGCACAGCGGAATATGACAGCAAATAGATCAACATTAGTACACAAGATTTTGGCCCGAATCACGTTCCTTATTAGTTCATCAACAAGAAAACCGTAAGGCTCCTGTACTAGGGATTGTGGCCCTTTACAATCCTTGATACAATGTTAATATACACAGTTTATCCTTCGATTGAAACCCTAGGGCTGAGGCCAATTCCTTTGGGTCCTCAACTGCCTAAGTACAAAATACAGTTAGTAGAACACTCACTAACTTGGGCTGATTGCTTTAGCCCATTGACCTCAATACCATTTGCTCTCCTTGTTGTAGCACCTTTCTGTGAAAATTCGAAAACCCGAATCCCTACTACAACAACTGATTAAATTTCTCCTACTTGTTAATTTCTGAATCAAGTTATTTATAGTGTTACATAGTAAACATCGAAATAAAATCTACTGCAGCTTTCACAACATAAAATACTGCGGAAAAAACACTGCACAGGAGAGAAATAAACACACACGCAATTACACCGTTGTTTTTGGACCAATGTCCCCGAAAAACCCAACTTGGGAAAACCGGTGCAGTAGCTGAGGGTTTTATTATTATGTAGTAGTAATCTGAGTAAAAATATTTTGATGCCCAAACTAACAACCAAATACAAAGAATAGACTGGCAAAGAGGTAGTGAGAAATATTCTCACACTGTCATTGGCAATTCGACATTGATCAAGTTCTGGAAGGCTAGCCCCATGCTGCCTCTGCGCAGTCTTTGTGTCAGCCTACGCAAATCTACGTCATAGCCTCTAGGAACTACGTCACCTCCTCTTCTGATCTTCTGTTGACTGGAACTTCGACCCTCTAGCCCTCCGGTCTCACACCCCGACTTTCGGCACTGAATCTCGACTCTCCCAGCAAAATACAGACTCCCTCTAAAGCTCTGCGCTGCCTCTCTAAAACATCTCGTTGCCTTCTTTGCCTTGCACTCTCCGGAACTGGAAAATGCTCCTCCGGTCTATAATCCCTACTCCTCACTATAAGAAGATCACTCGATCTCTCTTCGACAACTCAACGCTACTACTCTTGAGAAATTCGATCTCTAGATCTCACTATTTCGATGCATTCTCTAAGTGCCCATCAAGCTCCTTATTATAATCTCTCGTTGGAGCATCAACGACCAAGATTAAAACATAATCAAAGGCTAAGATTAACTGGGAGTTGATCTTCGTCTTCTTCTAGAAGATTCGCACCAAATTTAATTAATACCCTTTAATTAATCACATTTCTTAAGTTTCGACTTAGGAATACATTAAAAATGATTAATTATTTTAATTAAACCATCTCTAGGTGGAATTTTCCCAAACGATTTCTAGGTCTTGGAGAATGCATGTGTCTTAGCCTCATTGCAAAATCTTAAGGCTAGAGCACATCTGATGCTACAAAAATCAACACTCCCTCTTAGCGAGGAATGTGCTCTAGTGCTGCAACCCACTGAAGCATCACTCTATCCTTGCACCATCTCCTGCTGCGCTACTAATGTCTTGCTACTGCTGCCCACCAACTACTGTGCAATTCTGATTACTGCATCTGTGCTGCTGCTGGCCCTGGTGCCAACACTGCATTTGCACTGCAACCTTCTCCTGTTGTTGTTGCTGCAACTGCAACAACTACAATGGAAAAGCATCCAAAATATTGAACCAAGTGTGGTCAGTATGATGCATTCGTTGGCCGAGTTCTGATTGCTGCTAGCTTCTGCGCTGTCATTGAAGCCTCTGTACTGTGCCAATTGTACTGCTGCCAACTCTGCACTATGCTGCTCAGTCTCTGACTTGCTACTAGTTATTGCATCTGTCACTCTCGCGCCTGACTGCACCAACTGCCACTAATCCATCCTGCTACTCTTGACTATGGGCTCTTGTAGCAAGGTATTGATTCATGAGGTGGACCTCCTCAATAATCTTGCCCATCCTGTAGCTCTTTGGGGCTACAACTCCAAATCACCCCACCTCACCTCTGGAGGTACCTCGGCGATCATGGCAAACTCTTCCTCCAATCCGGAGGACACCCTGTTGATCTCAGCGGATGCAGCTTGCTGATCTTGCTTCTCCTCTTTGTCCTTCTTTCTGAGAGGACATTGAGTGTTGTAGTGGCCAAGCTCACCACACTGCTTCTCCTCTTAGTCCTTCTTTCTGAGAGGACATTGAGTGTTGTAGTGGCCAAGCTCACCACACTTGAATCACTTGATCTTTGAAATGTCCTTCTTTCTTTGTGTTGCTCCTACTGCCCCTTAGATGCGAGGACCACGTCTTCCTCCTCCTTTACTTGCTTCGTCCTAGTACTGCTACTAGCACCACCAATGGTGCTCTTCACCAGATGTCGCCTCATCTCCTCCTGCTGCAGATTAGTCCACACACGTTCCCAATCTCGCAGTGTTTGTCTGCCTATGATACTTTGGACAAAAACTTGCCATTCTTCGGAAACGTTTTTAAGAGCTAATTGTACAAACTCTGTAGGCTAGGGCACTGTACCTACTGAAGCCAGCTGATCCCGGACATCTTGAAACCTAGTAAGGAAGGGGTCTATTCACTCCCCCTTTTGCATCCTCGTGCATCTCAACTTCTCCTCAAGATATATCTTCCGCTGTTCGGAAGATCCTTCGTATAGCATAGCAAGGGCCTCCCACATCTGCCGGGCAATCTCTTTACCAGCTACGTGAGAAACTATGTGATCTCAGAATCCATCGAGAATCAATCTCTTTGCTTTCGCCATCTCCTTCTTGTATTTCTTCAACGGATCTGCATATGTGGGTACAAATACCACACTATCGATATAAGTCTTGAGATCATGTTCATCTAGAAGGCAGGGAATTCTAGCCTTCCAGATCACATAGTTGGAGGCTATGTCCAACTGATCTTAATTGCTTAACCCAGCTGATGCCATCTCTATGAAGAAACATCAAACTTATTCCTCTTCTCCTCTCCACAGTTGCTGCCCATCTATTCACACTTCCTTCTAGAGTGAGAAATCTTGCACACAACTACTGTTGTTCTACTAGGAAAAATTTGAACTTCTTGACTAGAAGTCCCCTAAGTAAGGAATTCCCTCAATGTGTGCTCCTCTTTCCTTCTGACGCTATTTTGCTAGCAACTGCTGCAAAATGACTGCGTCCTAGCTGAAAATCTGCTCAATGTGAAAACTACTGTGTTGTTCCCTCTACCTTTGCGGATCTTCGAAATGGAAAATTTACCCTCTGTCAACTCACTTAGAGAAATAATTTTCCACGAAAATTAGCCCTCTTGGCCAATGGACTGCGTAGCCTCTCTGGGGTTTCGAAATGCTGCCTATGCAGTGATTTCGAACTCTCTGGGATTTCGAAATGCTACCTATGCAGTGATTTCTAGCTCTCTGGGGTTTCGAAATGCTGCCTACGCAGTGATACCATGTGAAAATTCGGTGACCTGAATCCCTACTGCAACAACTGACTAAATTTCTCCTACTTGTTAATTTCTGAATCAAGTTATTTACAGTATTACACAGTAAACATTGAAATAAAATCTACTGCAACCTTCACAACATAAAATACTGCGGAAACAAAATACCGCACAAGAGAGAAATAAACACACACACAATTACACCATTCTTTTTGGACCAACGTCCCCGGAAAAACCCAACTTGGGAAAACCAGTGTAGCAGCTGAGGGTTTGATTATTATGTAGTAGTAAATCCGAGTACAAATCTTTGGATGCCCAAACTGGTAATCTGATACAGAGAATAAACTGGAAAAGAGGTAGTGAGAAATATTCTCACGTTGTCACTGGCGACCGACACTGATCAGGGTCTGGAAGGCTAGGTCCATGTTGCCTCTGTGCGGTCTCTGCATCAGCCCATGCAGATCTGCGTCACAGCCTCTAGGAACTGTGTCACCTCCTCCTCTGATCTTCTACTGACTGGAACTCGACCCTCTATCCCTCTGGTCTCACACCCCGACTTCTGGCACTGGATCTTGACTCTCCCAACAAAATATGGACTCTCTCTGAAGCTCTACACTGCGTCTGGATGGCACTGCACTGCCCCTCTGAACCTCTCGTTGCCTTCTATGCCTTGCTCTCTCCGGAGGTGGAAAATTCTCCTCCGGTCTACTATCCCCGACCCCATTGCAAGAAGATCACTCGATCTCTCTCCGGCAACTCAGTGCTGCTACTCTTGAGAAATTCAATCTCTCGATCTCACGATCTTGATGTGTTCTCCAAGTGCCCATCAAACTCCTTATAATCTCTCGTTGGAGCACCAACGACCAAGATCAAATCATAATCAAGGGCCAAGATTAACTGGGAGTTGATCCTTGTCTTATTCTAGAAAATTCGCACCAGATTTAATTAACACTCTTAAATTATTCACATTTCCTAAGTTTAGACTTAGGAATACATTAAAAATGATTAATTATTTTAATTAAGCCATCTCTAGGTGGAATTTTCCCAAACGATTTTTGGGTCTTGGATAATGCATGTGTCTTAGCCTCCCTGCAAAATCTCGAGGTTAGAGCACATCCGATGCTATAGAAATCAACACGTTCCTTCGCTGCAACAAACTTTTGTCCACACAACGATCAAGTCCTTTTGACCTCTGTCCAACAACTGCTCACTAGTGGACAACTCCCTTTAGACACTGTTCATACAGCTACTTTTACTGCTGTTCAATCCCTTGATCAACCTTTTCAAGCCACTTGTAGCCTTCTTGGAAACCTTCTCTACTTTGGCATGCCTGCCCTTGATTACAGAGGCCCAAACTAAACTCCTCTTGGACATGACATGCTTAAGCAATCTCAGCCTCCACCTTGGCAGACTTTACCAACCTTGCTACAACCCTTAGTCCCCTCTTTCTGATCTTTATCCAGACCTTTCTAGGCCTTGGCTGCCTTCTTGTAGGCTTCAATGCACCTGCCTTCAACAACTGTTTGAGGCCCTTAGCTCACCTTAATCACCCTGCGACCAAGCCTGTATTTCTTTTCAACTAGTATTTTTAACTTTAGAGAGAATTAATTATCATTAACATTAGATCTACATAATTCAACATCACATGAACAATAAACAACACCATTCAACAATGCACAAACAACAAGAAAATAGACAACAATTTTTTAGGTGGAAAACCTTATGGGAGAAAAACCACCGAATGCTTCTTAATATTTGTTTTCAATAAAATGTACATCAATATTTTTAGCTCCAATTGAAGGAGGCTCCAAGTTCCAACCCCCTGGGTTACAGGCTCCAACCTGAAGAACACGCCAACACCCTAGTCTTCTAGCTGCAACTAGTAGGACGCTCCAACGCCTTGGTTATAGGCTCCAACCTAAAGGATGCTTCAACACCTTGTTTACCAACTGCAACTGGAAGGATGCTCCAATGGCCTATGTAGGCTCCAACCTGCCTGAGCACCACCCTGCCACCCTAATCAGCCGACAGATCACGTTTCACAATTTTCAGAGTCTATCCTCCTGTGCTCAAAATCAATACGAAGAAACTGCAATACAAGAAACTGTTGTACAATGTCTGTCAATCAATTTTGCCTCTGCTCAATCTGCATATCAAACCCTTGCATTAGTCAAATTTGTTTTCGCACCAAACATCGAACTCTATCAATTCACTGCTCAACATCTATGCAAAAATGTACTGTCAGTCCATAATCAAATATGCTTTTGCTTGGCATACAATCTCTGCTCAAACTACATCAAATCTGTCATCCCGATACAACAGGCACTGAGAAATCTGGTAGCTGCCTATACCAGCCCATATCACTACTATATTGCCTCTATACTTTCACTGCTGCCATCATTCCACAACCAAGCTGATTTCATCACTATACCGTCAGTCCTGGAATCATACAATCTGTATCGTACATCCTCCAAACATAGCCTGCAACTACAATCACTGTGACTGTCACAAGGTCATCAATTTCTGCACAAACCCTAGGAGCATAAAAGTCAGTTAGGCTTTATTCTTATCATCAACATTTAGCCATATCAACCTGATCCAACAATCACTATGAGCCCTGACACATATCATCTTTCACTGCAAAAAACCCTAACAACATATCCAAGCAATCTTCACTGCCATTCAAGTATATCTTATCTCTAGAAGCACTATAGATCTTGGCACTCATCAGCTGTTCACATAAGCCAGTAATTCTTCTTATCAAATCAATATTGTCAAACTAATCTCATCTATACTCGAAACAATACAAAACTTTCTTTGCAATAAAAGTTCAATAAGGCGTCAAACCCTAGCTTTTCGAACATATCAAAACTGTCAAACATTTTTGGCTGCATCCATCACTGAGCCCTAATTGCCCAGCTTCTTTTGGATCTCAATTTGGATTAATAATGACTCCAACATGCATAAAACCCATATGATATTTTAACTGTTCTACATAACACTTTTAGCTGTCCTACATAACACCTTTTGCAAGGCTTATTATACAAATTTGCCAAAACGTCATTTTTACAGAATGGCCATCAACGACCAAGTAAGCATTTGACAGACTGGAAGCTGTAAATAATGAAAAGACCTCCGAGACTCTATATACCATTGATGAGCTGCTAGTAGACCATGACAATGTTATTTAAATTATATTCCTTGTAGCTTATTCATGTATCCAAATAAATGACCTGGTTACATTTGAATTTGGTGCACAACCAATATTATTTTGACGACCATACAAATTCATTGCGTGAAGACCTATTTAGACAGAGCACCTGTCTTGTCCCACTTGTAACACCACTTTATTCGTGGAGTCTTGGCTTAAGTGACACATTTATTTGATCTTTGATAACTCATAAGCTCAGGAATGCAACCACCATGGAGACGACACACAATATATTAAATTTGGACTAGAACCTTTGCAATGACAAGGCATAAACTCATGCCACGGTGTATGGTTCAATTATATATATAAATTATTTCACCGCAACCTATGTATCCTTATTAATGTTACTGTATTATTTTGACAGAAGAGAGATATTTACGCCCCCTTTGCTTCCTGAAAAATCAAATATGTGAAAACACAAACAGCTCCAACGTCGCTAAAGACATGCAGGTCACAACATATCTTTTTTCGTCAGCTGCTTCAATTCACATGTTTGGCAATACCAGTAATTATTTTTAAACACACAATATTTCAGATATAAAGCTTATGCCTGCTTCAACGATTGATCCCTCACAATAATACTTTCTACTGGTTCGTTGGAGAAATTTCATTATCTCTTGGTAATAATGGCATTGGTATTTCTTAATTTCCAGGATGAAGATCAACTTAGCAGTGCCCATCTCTTGGTAATAATGGCATTGGTATTTCTTAATTTCCAGGATGAAGATCAACTTAGCAGTGCCCAAAAACACATGCCCTGAGATGCCTCAAATCACAGCGAAGACCTCTTACAAAGAAAAAACCAGCGAATTGGCTCAGAATGTGCCAAAAAATTAGTCAGTTCAACATAGATTTGGACCATAATAAATTAATAAATTTAACCCCTTCACAAACTATCAAATTTACCCTTGGTGTTTTTTATCTTCAAGATAAAAGCCATAGTTTTAGCTATTTATATGCTGCCATATCATCAACTTGTTTGGGGCTATTGACCACCAAATGGGGTTTTGATGTTTTGGGAGGTGTATCTTTCAAACCGTGAAGAGTTACGAAGTGTGCCATATATTGTTAGAATCAACACGATGAGGAGCATCAACTAGCGATGCTCATAGAGGCAAATACACTGATATTCATCTTCAAAATCTTCAACAAGTGCAGGGCTTCTAGGGCTTGTTACCCACCACTTTGTGGGTGATACCCCAGGAGAAATTTTTCTCCATGATGAGCCTTAGCCAACAGCCAGCAGTTCCTTGATAGCCCCTACTAGCTCGTTGTGCCATTTCTCTGGCACCTGAGCAAGCCATGTGGTCCCTTGCCCAATTATATTGATCGTATGTTTGATGGTGGGCCTCCCGAATCTAAAGGTATGTCTTGTCATTCGATAATTGAGTATTGGGTTTACTTATAATGGATAATTCTGGGTATGGATTGATGGGGGGATTTGGCCGAAAGAGTGGGCTTAGTTTTTGCTCTTGTCCCCTTGACCTCTTTTGGTTGTTACCCTTGGATCTTAGTCTTGTGGGATCTTCTTTATTGACCATTTGGTTCTAGGGTGATACTACTTGGGAAACCCCGACTTTGGGTGCGTGGTCCCACTCCTTTACACGCACATATTACTCCCTTTGCACTCACTATACCCCCATTCATTGTTTCTCCCACCTGGGTCCACATTGGTCCAACTTTCCTATCCCCTTGCCCCCACCTTGGGTCAGGCCTAGATTGATTTCTTGGAGGTTGAAGCAGCTAAAAGAAAATGAAAAAGCATAATTGGCCACATTTAACAGGAAATTGTACCACAAAATGCAAAAGATGGTCGGGACAAAAATAATTGGCACGTGGGCAAAAGCCATTACATGAGCTCTACCCCAATCATTGGCCATCACCCTGGTTCCATAAGCCCTAGATGAGCCCCCTATATCATTTAGGAACAGATGATTGTCCCAACCCTTGGAGGGCAATGAACCGCCCTACCTAAAAGGGGGTAATCACTGCTATATCTTACACATCATGCTCTTGTCCTTTGAGCCCCACACAGTGAATTAAAGAAAATTGATAAAAGGCAAAAGGTATATGAAGAAGGGTGAAAAAATCAAGGCCGAGGCACCTCATGTACCACAGCTACTCGCTCCTATACATTACATACCCAGGTGTGGGCTTCCCTTTATCTAACTACCCCTATGCCCTGTTGTGTGGCCCAAGGTTGCCCCTCTCATTCCCTATTCCACCTCACTTATTTGTCACTTGCCAACCCCCTAAAAGGGATCTACCTTGGACATACAGTCCCCTTTAAGGGCTAAAACCACCTAATAAGGTACTTGGCTAACCCCCTTTGGAGCCTAGAGACACTAGCACATGCCAAAGCCCACTATGGAAGGGCATGCCATTATGAAGTACCCTTGTTATTATCCTTTTTTTTTAAGTTCTTTTACCCGAATATTTTAATGACTGGTTGTATTGGAAGCCTGGGGGACGCATGGGATCTTAAGCAAGATTACAAATGGTTTCCATTTGGGTTTGGTCTTCCTATATGGAATCCTAAACCCAGAGGTCTACATTGGCACATGTAGGGTGTGCATAGAGAGCTATGGCCTCCACAACAACAAACAAAACTCCACGGATCTTCATGGATGCTCAGAGATTACTACCGATCCACTTTTGGGATGATGGTGATATGCTTGGTACACAATGCCCAACAGGCCCCAATAGGAGCCCTACACTCTTGGCAGGTGTCCCAGGACTTGTACGATGTCATGGCAACATTCATTCCACCACTTGGGCTCTTGCAAAGGATCTTCAATTCATATGGAGACCCATGGGGTCATCTATGTGCCCTCATACTAGGAGCACCACAGGTCTACTACTTGGAGAACAAGGGGCCACGCCCTTGTCCATCATATTACAAGGAATTTATTCCTCAATATGGCACTTTAGGATATTATTGAGCCTTTGGAGGGCCCTACAACATGCACATATTATTATTTGGCCCCTTGTGAGGCTTATTTTTACATTTGTGAGCTAGTTTGGTGGGCTTGTCACCAATAGGGCTTTTATTTGCACATTATTTTATCATTAGGGGCTAATGTAGGCCCATAGGCTAATTCAAGCTCCTTAGGAGGCTATATATTGATGTTAGATACACTCATTTGTATCATCACTTAACTTGTGATCTCTATATCTTTAGAGAACTTCACATTTTTTCCTTGGAGGATATTTTTTGGAGATGGATGAATTTTGACATATGGATTTGGGTTATTTATATTGTCTTGGAGCTCTGTCTTGTAAACAAAATGATGGTTGGATATACTCTATGACATTGTAAATAAATTTTGATGTTATTATTCTTGTTGCTACATATTGCTAAAATTAGGGCTAGTTGTTGCATGATTGAAATGTGGAATTGAGCATGTTTTAGCTAATTTAATGTATGGGCCAATGTTATATGAATGAAATGTCCTAGAGATTATTTGTCTTGATGAGCTTGCATCGTTTGATTTGAAGTATAAATGCTTGAAGGTCACTTTTCTTTTCTTTATCTCAACATTGGATGAAGCTGACTTTCCGGACCTCCTTGATTAAGAAACCAAGTTCTTACTCTTCATCATCCTTGAATCCATATCCCCAAGTGAATTAGGCATTGATCCCTAAAAAGGGTGGTCATCCATTCACCTTTAATCACTCTTTCCTGGGTATAGCCCTCAAAGGTCACTTAGGGCATCAATTTCCATGGAATTAACCCAAGGAAAAACTTCGATCTCCTACAGGCTACTGCGCTAGTGGGTCCCTCTCTTCCAAATTTGAGGCAATTCTAACAGTGGAATCTCCGGTAATCCCAAGCCCTATCTCTAGGATCGAATTTTGCCTAGGCATCCCCAAGGCTAGACTTCAACATGATCATTTCAACCTTTCGAAGCAAATATTCTTGATTGGTCCTTTCCTTTCACCTTGTCCAGGATAGGAACATCATTAGTTGCTACTTTCCATTGCCGAAGTTGGTTTGGGTCGACTTGGTCCCGTGTGGTCCCACTTCCCAATAAAGATTATTTGTCAAGGACCATTGGGAATCCAAGTTTCCCAAGGATTATAGGGATTGAAAACGTTGCCTATAAGCCTATTCCTTCTCCCTCAACCCTCCAATCCTCACCCCTTACCCCTGGTGGACCAAGTCACTTGCTTAAAGAGCAAGCAAGTTCCATTCTTCACTCCATCCTTGGGAAAGGGTTTCCAAGGTCACTTCTCGCCTATCCATTGACATATACTTTACAAGTGATGCCTACACTACCGAGACTCCTCCCACTGGTGAAAGTCTGTAAAGAGTAGGGAGACTTAGCTGTGGTGATAGTGGGCTAAGATTCCACCGTTGCACTTAACCTACCAGTATCCCTCTTAGGAACCCGTTTTATCCCCCCTGCTAGTTTGAGTCGTAACAAGGCTTTCTAAGCTTACTTGTCCTTTGGAGCTTCCAGTCAATGCAAACTTAGACAGGTATTAAGAGCGTTCAAGAACCAATGTTGGCATCAATGACAACACCATTCAACATGGTCCACGACCCTGCGTCCAGGTTTATGGCCCTTAGCTGCTCACAAAACAGACCTTCGCAACCCTATTGGACATGAACAAACCCTCTTGGATGCCCTTCTTAGCTCTATTTAGCGTTAGGGATGCCTTGTTTCAAGCCAATGGATGGTTCTTTCCTTCTACGACCTTGCTAAGATACTCTCCAACCCTCTTCTAAGGCTCAAACCTCTTTATTAGACAACAAATACCTTAACCAACCTTTGCTTGAATCACATAATGGTCTCCTCGGCCTTCTCTTGATGAAATTGTTAAACTCGGTCTCCTCCACTAGGCTATAGCTTCTCTGGGTTCTTTTGCTCCACACATGAAGTCCATCTCATTGTGTGATTAAGCCTCTCCTTTGGCCTTCTATTTATACTTGTCCAAGGGGTGTGAAACCCCAACAGTCATGTCCCTTAACCTTGCTGGTCAACTTGAGCCTACATGACTCACAATTAAATTAAATTCATTTTCTTGGTTCTAAGCCCACTCCTTTGGGTCAGTGCAGAGTTAGCTGCAGTCAAATATTCGAGATACAATGTAGATCCAATTGGGTGTAGTCAGATGCTTAGTAGATAGTGCAAAGCTAGTTGCAGTTAGAACTCGTGGGACAGTTGTAGAGCCAGTTGCAAGGGCACAATAGATCACTAGAGATTGAGTTTCCAGTTGCAGTTGCAGGAAATTCGTGTGATTGGAGGATGCAGTGCGAATTGCCCAGTTGCAGGTTGCAGGTGTAGTTCCAACTAGAGTGAGACCCCATCTAGGAGAGATTTCCCAGTTCTACTTCAGAGGGAGATCAAGTGAGATAGTTGTAGCAACAACAGTGTGAGGTGGATTAGAGTATGTGCAGTGGTTGATGGATAGTGTTGTAGTATTGACTTTTTCACAATGATTTCCAATGATAGGGAGTCAGATTAGTTGAGATGTGAAGAAAGGAGGTACGACATAAGTCAAACATCAACAATGTGTGATAGTCCAGTTACAAGATGTGTGATGGGTGTAGTGGAGAACACCTTCCTCGCTAATAGAGAGTGTTAGTTTATGGTAGCATCTGACAATTGTTCTAGTCTCGGAGGATTCTAAGAGGCTAATGAACACTAGATCTCCGAAACCCATAAAAGGTTTCGCAAGACAAGCTTGGGAATCACCTTAATTAAATTAATTTTCCATAATTAAAATATTCCCATGTCTAACTTAGGAAAAGTGGTAAATTAAAGCTAATTAATTAAGGATGTTCGAGATTGCTCTAGAGACTTCTATTAATGAAGTGTAATTGATCCTAGCCATCGATGGAGATTAAATCGTGGCCACTGAAGACTGAATGAGAGATTATAAGAGCAGGTCAAAGGGGTGGGAATAAGATCGGTGTGATCATTTGTGAGAGGCAGATCGAGCTACCCAGTTTGCAGTTTAGTGAGGGCATCGTTTGAGCTAGGGAAAGAGCATCAAAAGAGGGAGCAACAAAGATTTTAGAGTAGAGACACGAAGGAGAGATTCCAAGTATTTTTTAGTGCCGGAGTGGCAAGAAAAGGGAGGCAAAGTTTATTTATAGAGGAGGCTTTTCATGCAGTGCAAATAGCCAGTGCGAGTTGCTAGAAGAGCCACAGATCAATAGAGGACAGCTGGATCTAGTTTCGGAAGGTAGTGCGAGTGGTTTCCAATGACAAAGGGAGGTAGGACGACTCAGATAGAGCCAGTTTCCAGGCAGTGTGAGTGGATCCAGGGCCACCAATGCATATTATGGGCAGAGATGCAAGTAGCTGGATAAAGGTCGAGTTGGCTTGTAGAGGAGATCTAAGATCTCTAATATATTTTGCCAGTTGTGATCTATATTTGCCAAAGGATAGCGTGTTGGGTATCCTGTTGTAATTATTCTCAAATTTATAAATAATAAAATAAACCCTTATCTGCTGCACTGGTTTTCCCTTCGAGGTTTTTCTGGGGACATTTAGTCCAAAAACATTGGTGTCATTTTTATTGTGTGTGCATCTATTTCTCAGTTCCTATTCTATTCCGCAATGTTTAATTGTGAAGATTACATCAATGATTTGTTCGTTATTTTCCGTAAACAAATAAACTGCTAATAAGTTAGAAGAATAAATTCAAGTTGGTGTATTTGTGCAAATTTCACACTGTAAAGGTTGTGCACTTGGAAATAACATCAAGAAACCACTTCCAAGTAGTGACAATAGATCTAAAGAAGTTTTAGATTTGATTCACTCTGATGTATGTGGTCCGATGCTTGTGAGAATGCTTGGAGGTTCATTGTACTATGTGATATTTATTGATGACTTCTCTTGCAAGACATGGATCTATCTCATGAAGACCATGGATGCAGTCTTTACAAGGTTTTAGGAATTTAAAGCTGAAGTGGAGAATTTAGGTAAGAAGATCAAGATTTTGAGATTTGACAATGGAGGAGGGTACAACTCGAAACAACTTGTTGCTTTCTGTAAGAAAGTTGGGATTAAGAGGGAGCTAATTGTCCCCTATAATCCATAATAGAATGGTGTAACAAAACAAAACAAAATTCCAATTGAAGAATTTGTCAAGAGTATGATGCATGATCTGGATTTGCCGATGTTCTTATGGGGAGAAGTATCATTGAAAATTGTATATATTCAATAGAAATGGTAACTTCCAAGTGGATATGCAAGATCAAGCACACTGCAAATGGAAGTATCGATAAGTATAAGGCATGATTTGTGGCTAGAGGATTCTTCCAGAAAGACGGAGAAAATTATAATGAGACCTTTGCTCCAATTGCCAGGTACATCTCCATTAGATCCATCATCTCTCTTGCTGCTTTGATGAGGTGGAAATTACATAAGATGGATGTAAAGACTGCATTTGTCAATGGTGTGATTGAGGAAGAGGTGTACATAGAGCAACCTCAAGGCTTTGAGGTGCACGGGAAGGAGTCTCGTGTTTGCAGGTTAACGAAGGCCTTGTACGGACTCAAACAATCTCCAAGAGCTTGGTATTGTCGCATTGAAAACTATCATTTACCAAGAGCAATGCCGATCCAAACCTGTACTTTAAGGTTGTAAAGAATGTACCTCTGATCCTACTACTTTACGTTGATCCATTTTTTGACAGGTGTTGAACCTCGTATTATTCAGTGCAAGAAGCAATCGGCTTCCGAATTTTGTATGAAGGATCTTATGTTGATGCATTATTATATGGTAGAAATCCGACGAAGTCTTCCTTGACCAAGGAAAGTATGTGATTGAGATCCTTCAAAAATTTGGTATGATGGATTGTAAATCCATGGCTACTCGCATGGTGACAAATCTGAAGAAGTTAAGAGGCTTCGAATCCGGTTTGGTAGATCCATCGATGTATCATAGATTGATTGGCTCACTGATGTATTTGGTTAACACTAGGCTAGACATTTGCTTTGTTGTGAAGACATTGAGCGAGTTCCAGGTTGAACTGAGGCATGAACATTGGATTGCAACAAAGCACATTCTGAGATATCTATGTGGTATTGTGAACTATGTCTGAGATATGTTGCAAATAAGGATGTACAATGTTAGGGATAAATAAATGTTGATTGGGCAAGAAGTGTTGATGATAGAACGAGCACTTCAGGGGTATGCTTAAGCTTGGGCTCTGCCGTGATATCTTGGATGAGTAGGAAGCATAGGTTTATCGTACTTAGCATTGCAGAAGAAAAATACATTGCAACAAATGAAGCGTGTACATAAGCAGTGTGGCTTCAGAAGTTATTTGTAGGATTGTTTGACCTTACCTCATATGACCTAGGCCTGGTTTGTTTTACCATTGTCCAACTTCGGTTAGGCTACTTCAAGCCCTAACAAAACTCTGTTGGTCCTCTTCTTGCTGCGGCCTGGAAGAGGGCATAGTCCAACCCTGCACTAAGCATACCTCCTTTAGGCTATGACCAGCCTCGTCCTTGTAATTCGGGATGCTCCTTGCACTGAACAAACCCAACACTACTTCCTATGGCCTACACAGACACTTCGGCCTCTTTCACATAGATGGTCTCTTGTTGAGGTTTCTTTCCCTTGCCATAACATAACATATATCCCTGCAGCTCTCTCTCTCTCCAAGGTTGTGGCTCTCCTAAAGGCTCTTGTTCTCTTGCATAAGTGTGTCCTTTGAACTTGTGTCTTGGCCTCTCTATTGGCCTTCAATAGATATTTGAGGGGTGGAAACCCCAATGGTCATGTCCCTTGGCCTTGCTAGCCGAACTGTGCCTACATGGCTCAAAATCAAAATAAATTCATTTTCTTGGTTTTAAGCCCACTCTTTTGGGTCAAAACCCAGGATTGGGTACTTTTCCACAAACAAGTCTTTTTGTGGGTTTTCTCCTCACAAGTCAAGCACCTAAGACTTGTGGGAGTAGCTCCCAAGCTACATAATTTTCAATAGAATTTATGTGTAATGTCCCTTCCTAATTCAATTTACCCTAAGTTTATTTCCACAAATTTGGCATTTTTGGTGACCATGGGACCCACGAATTTTTGGAGAAAGACTTAGGAAAAAGGGGAGGCCAAAATGTTTTTGCTAGTGGAGTGTGAGGGCCACATGCATGGGTAAAACACACTTGCCTAGGAGGTAATTCGAATTGCCAAGGAAGGGGGTCAAAAAGCTTGTTGGAGGGGCCCACATGGGAAAGGCAACTCACAAATTAT
Organism: Pinus tabuliformis; assembly: GCA_031772625.1. Classification (NCBI taxonomy): domain Eukaryota; kingdom Viridiplantae; phylum Streptophyta; class Pinopsida; order Pinales; family Pinaceae; genus Pinus; species Pinus tabuliformis. The sequence goes on along the minus strand of CM062805.1, from coordinate 997,117,387 downwards.
AAATAGAAGAGGCTCAACCACTTTTGTGGTCTTTTTTCCAATCGAACTTTCTATTGTTGCTTGAGCTGCTTTGTCGGGTCACACTGCTATTCAACACTGAATTTTCCAAGCGGAGAGCTCACCCTTCTTTCGGTGGACTACAAGTGCCACCCTAGGGAGGTCAGATTGTACCAAGTTGGAGGAGAGTTTGGAGGGATTCAGAGTCATACACACAGTCACTCTCTTAGCCAGTGCATATTCCAAGAGGACATAGGAGGGGATCATGCTTGGCTCATTTCAGCTGTCTTCTGAGTAGTGTTTGCCGTGAGGAATTTGGCATAGGAGCTTCAGGGGAAGATCAGTCTAATTGATGAGTTTTGGGGCATGAGGTTGCTGATTGAAGGCAGTACGAAATTGTGCATCTAGGGCCTACACAGTAGCCATTTTCTGGGCACACGTGGGAGTTTGAGGGAAGTGTTTTGGAGCTGGGTTTTGCTGGGAGAAATAAGGAGAACTTTGGGGTAGTGAGACTCAACATTTTGGGAGTGATTGGAGGGATTTTTCAGGGAGTTTGCAGATAAGCTGAATTTCCCAACTGTTGGAGGAGGACGTGATTATTGGGGTTGAATTTTGAGGTTCAAAACCAGACCAAACCGTTTCTGGTTTTTGGAGGGTTATTTGAGAGGAGCTTGGGGCTAATTTTACAAAATAAACTGAGCACCAGAGGTGTGGTTTACAGTAGACAGTGCAGTTTTCTAGGGCAGCGCAGGACGTCATTAGAGCAGCTCGTTCTCTGATCCGAGCTTTTCTTTTTATCACCTGGGTCTTGTCAAGCTTGCCATTGAGGCAAACGCAGGTGCAATCCTTCTACACCATTGTACTCTTGCTCCAATTATTTAATAAAATGGCTCAGCTAGTTGACATTTCTGGAGTTCTTACGGGCGTTAACTGAATTTTCTAAAATTTTGTGTCGCATGTATTGTTTTGCTTTGCATATGATATATCACTATTTTTCCTAATTAGGAACATTACAGTGGCATCAAAGCTCCGATATTGGCTCAGTTGTGGGGGAAATTTCCTATGAACGAGGAGGATAGGTAGAACGTTAGTTACCAAAGGCAGAGGTACCGAAGCAAGGAGAGGGAGTTGGAGATTACACTTGATACTGAGGCACGTGGGAAGGCAATAGTAGTAGCAAATATGGGGGAGCCAAAGAGTAAGGAGGAAGCAACATTTGATAGCCTCTTGAAGGCCCTAAATGATTTAGCCAAGGACAGGAGTAGATGTTGGAGGAGATCAAGCAATAGAATAGGGATAGGAGCATCCATTGTGAGTTCCTATTTGGAGAGACTTTATGGGCCTCACGACAGTACGACCACACATCACTAGCCACTCACCCACTAGCTTTCAGTGGGCCAACTAGGACCACGCTGACTACTTTTCTACCATCAACACCTAGTGAGCAAGGTAGGTTGGATGACTAGATGCCCATGGGAAATTATTTCAGGGAGTGGCAATGCATGGGGCAAGATTTCAAGGCAGCCTTGTCCTTCAAAGATTATTGCTAGCTCAAATAGAATGAGAAGGGAAGGTATAGTGGTTGACCAAGCACATAGAGTTCAAAGTTGCAGTGTACTATTGGGAGGATGTATTTCCCCATGTATGATGGATCTACCAAGTGCACAACTCGAGCTTGGGTGGAGAAGTTGGATACCTATTTTCAGCTTAATCGGATGACATAGGTGGAAGCCATCAAAATGGCTACCTTGCACTTGGAGGGGGAGGCATACAATTGGTGGTTTCCTGGCTTGTCGACACTAGGGCATGCCAGCGTGACCTCCTATGATGACTTCACACGGAGAGTGGTGGAGCGTTTTGATAAGAGGGGCTCGGAGGCTCACTTCAGGGAGTTGACCCAACTTAGGCAAACTAGCCACCTAGAGCATTACATATTGGATTTTTTGAGGGTCTCAATCATGGTGCCAAATTTATCCGATGTTAGGAGGGTGTACACAATTATAGAGGGGTTTCTTGAGCCATTGCGTGGATTGGTGAAGTCCTACAGACCCACTACTTTGCAAGAGGCTGTGACTTGTGCTAGGGATTTGCAGGGGGCAATCCCCAAGACTAGAGCACCCATTCCATCACGGATTCTCTACCCACAGAAGGGGAATGACACTAGGCCCCAACCATAGCGAGCAACCTAGGGGCGTGGGTAGTTATACGAGGAGACCAAGAGAGACCTCTGGTGGAGGAAACTATGTTTACTTGTCGGGAGCCATGGTCACCAGGCCACTGGTGCACAGCAGGCACGGTCCACTACATCGAGGTCTTCTTAGATAGCAACCAAGAGGATGATGTGGAGTTGGAGATTGGTGGGGGAGACAATGAGGTTTAGATAGAGAGGGGACCACCACCACCACCTAGGGGAGCACCTTTCGCACCATCTGGGGGAGTCCTCGTTTCTTTGCGTGGAATTCCCAAATTTTTGGCCTTGATGATCCAAGAGACAGTGCAGGGACATCGTGTCTCAATCTTGGTAGCCAGTGGGGCCACCCACAATTTCATTGATGCCCAAATGGTTCAAAGGCAGGGTATCACTAAAGAGGAGTTTGAGGGGTTCTCAGTTTTGGTGAGGGACAAGACTATGCAGTGTACCTAATATGTCCCCGCTTTGACAGTGGCCATGGGGAACTACTCGGTGACAAATCATTTCTTTGTTGTGGATGTGCCGGACACCAACGTGGTGATGGGTGTCAAGTGGCTCTACTCCCTTGGTCGGGTTACCACTGATTGGAGGAAACTCGAGATGGAGTTCACCGGGCTGGATGGCAAGCTGGTGGTTCTTCGGGGCATGCATTCATATCCTCCACAGACAGTTTCAACACACAGGATGGAAGCTGACTTGAGGCATGGAGACATAGCATGGGTAGTGGAGCTGAGGATTTCAGAGGTTGGGGGACAGCCCAAGCCACCACACCCAGACATACAGGCCATCTTGGACAGGTACCCGATAGTGTTTGGGGACATACCACCAGGGTAGCCACCTGACAAAGGATTTGAGCACACGATTGAGTTGAAGCTTGGGTGCAAGCAATTATCACCACTTCTTATAGACATCCCAAGGCCTACAAAGACAAGATTGAGCATGCCATTAAGGAGTTGCTAGCGTTGGGGCACATTAGGCCAAGCTCTAGTCCCTTTGCTTCATCAGTTGTTCTGGTGAAGAAGAAGGATGGGACTTTGTGCATGTGCATTGATTATAGGGTGCTCAACAAGAAGACTTTGAAGAATTGCTACCCCATTTCGCGTATTGATGAGTTGATGGATGAGCTTAGAGGAGCCAACTACTTCTCTAAGATAGATTTGCGCTCGAAGTACCACTAGATCAGGGTGAGGGATCAAGACTTCCCCAAGACGACTTTCAGGTGCCACTATCGGCATTTTCAGTTATTGGTCATGCCCTTTGGGCTGACTGGCGCACCTGCCACTTTTCAGTCATGCATGAATCATGTATTCTGTGGGCAGTTGCAGAAGTTTTTACTGGTGTTCTTCGATGACATTTTGATTTACAGTCGGACGTGAGAAGAGCATTTGCAGCACCTGGATGTAGTGTTGCACATCTTAGAGGAGCAACAATTTTACATCAAGTTGTCCAAGTCTAAGTTTGGGTTGACAGAGATGCTCTACTTGGGGCACATCATTGGCGCAGATGGAGTGAGGGTACATGAGGAGAAGATCAGGGCCATCTGGGATTGGAAAGAGAGCCCCAGAATGTGACTGAGTTTAGGGGATTTGTAGGCATATGCACCTATTATAGGAAGTTCGTAAAGGGCTTCTCACAGTTAGCAACTCCCCTCACAAATCTAATGAAGAAGGGGGCTTTTGCATGGACAGACAAAGCACAATCGACATTTGATCGCCTCAAGGAGGTGATGAGTAGTTGCATAGTTTTGGCACTCTCGGATTTCACTCAATTGTTCACCTTGGAGTGCGATGCATCAAGTGAGGGGGTTGGCGCATTTTTATCTCAGGAGGGACACCCCATCGCTTTTGAGAGCTAGAAGCTCCCTCCATATGAGAGGTCATATTCTATTTACGACAAGGAGATGTTGGCCATCATGCATGCGTTGGCCAAATTTGGCAGTATCTGGTGGGCAACAGATTTTGGGCATAGAATGATCACAATAGTCTTTGCCATTTTATGGGGTAGCAGGGCCTCAATGATAGGAAACAGAGGTGGGTCAGCAAGGTGTAAGCCTACGACTTTGATATTGAGTATGTCAAGGGCAAGCACAATGTGGTAGCAAATGCATTATCTAGGAGGCCCGTGACACTTTCACTCATGAGCATTTGCCATGATTGGAAGGCGCAGTTGTTGGTGGAGTACTCCAAATATCAGCGGGCATGTGAGATTTTGGAGGGTACTCACACTAATGAGTGTTATAGGGTGATGGCTGACGTCATATACTACAAAGGGCACATATTTTTGGTGTCGGGTTCATAGTTGAGGGAGAGGATTCTCCATGCAGCTCATGGCTCTCCACTATGAGGGCACTAGAGGTTCTGGAAGACATATAGGACGGTTAGAGAGTGATTCACATGGAAAGGCCTCAAGGGGGATGTATTGAGATATGTGCAGGAGTGTGAAGCTTGCCAAAGGAATAAGGGGGAGTTGACCCATCCAACTGGGTTGTTGCAGCCACTTCCCATCCCTGAGGGGAAGTGGGAGAGTATTGTGAAAATTCCTATCCTCAAGGAACCCCTACTGCAGCAAAACTGAATTTACTTCTCCTAGTTGATTTTAATATATATTATCAAGTTATTTTCTGAATACTGAAGTAAATTACTTCTGCAGCCTACACTACTTTAAATTTGATTACATGAAACAGAAAACTGAACAAAGAACAAGATACATAGGACACCGTTATTTTTGGACAAAATAGTCCCTGGAAAAACCCAATGCGGGAAAAGCCAATGCAACAACTCTCAGGGTTTTCTATTATTAAGTAGTAGTTCTAAATACAATGTTGGATGCCCTCTCGACAATCCAGTGCAAAGAAAATATTATGGTGGAAAACTGAGTGAGTTTACCTCACTTCATCCGGCAAATTCTGGCTGATCCGACAGTAGAACTGCCTAACCCCAACTATATCTGTGTTGGACTTGCATAGGCCTTGCGTCAGCCTTACAGGCTCTGTGTCAGCTTCTGCACTGTCTCTTCTGCCTCTGGAACTTCTGTGTCAATCTCTCTCGGTTGTTCCGACAGTTTCAAATTTCTGCGTGAGGGCAGCTTCTGCGTTGCGCTGGCCCTTTTGGCTCTGCGTTAGGCCTGCGTGGACCCAGACTGGCCCAGTGTCAGTCCCTCTTGGTGCTACGCTGCCTCCACTAGTGTCTCTCCGCCTCTCTGCCTAGTATTCACAAACTATCCCTGCCCCTCTACTGCAGAATGATCACTCAGTTCAAATTCTCAGCTTCCTAGCCCCAAAAATCGAACTCCAGATCAATTCGTTCTCTCTGTGTGTGTTTCTAAATGAACTCCAAGCCTCCTTCTTATACTTTTCTCGTTGAGACTTCAACAACCGAGATTAAGTCTCTAATCAATGGCTAAGATTAAAACTTGACTTAATTCGCTTTCTAGAACATTCTCACCAATATTTTGATTAATACCCATTAATACTTTAATTTTTCCTAAGTTTTGACTTAGGAACCCCAAAAAATATTAATTATTTTAATAAAATACAATCCGGGTGGAATTTCACCAAACGATTTTTGGGTTCTTTAGAACTCATGTGCCTTAGCCTCTCCACCAATTTTCATGGCTAGAGCACATTCGATGCTACCAAAAACTACCAAGTATCCCCATGGATTTTATCACAGGGCTCCCTACAGTGCAAGGAAAAGATTGTATTTTTGTGGTGGTGGATCGGTTTACGAAATATGCTTCTCTTATTCGTCATTCTAACTTGGTATTTAGCATCCCAGGTGGCCTAGTTGTTCTTCAGGGAGGTCTTTCGCTTGCATGGTCTCCCTAAGACCATAGTCAGTGATAGAGACAGTCAATTCATGGGGGCATTCTGGTAGGAGCTTTTCATATTAGTAGGCATAGAGCTCACCCCAACCACTAGCAACCACTCGCAGGCCGACAATCAAACTGAGAGGGTCAACAAATGGTTGGAGAGCTATCTACGGAACTATGTGATCGGGCAACAAGGAGCATGGATTCAGTGGTTGCATTTGGGTGAGTACTGCTACAACACCGCCCACCACATGTCCTTTGGTATGTCACATTTCCGTGCCTTGTATGGTTATGATGCTTTATCTTTTGTTGACATTGTTTTTGGAGACAGTTGGGCCCTAAAGGCCAAATATTGGATCCAAGGGAGCCAAGATATCCTTAAGGCTCAAGGATAACTTATTGACAACCCAGAATCAATAGAAGATGTATGCGGATAGGCACAGGGTTGAGAGGCAGTTTGAGGAGGGGGACTTGGTCTTCCTGTGGCTACATCCATATCGCCAATCTACATTGAAACAAAATGGGGTTGAGAAGCTACAACCATGTTTCTATGGTCCATACAGGGTGACTAGGAGAGTTGGGGAGGTGGCCTATGAGTTGGAGCTTTCATCAGGGGGCAAGATTCACAACGTCTTTCATGTCTCATTTCTCAAGAAGGTGTTGGGGCAATAGGTGACAGCAGCTACGGAGTTGCCTCCACTTGATGATGAGGGGCATCTGGTTTTGGAATCAGAAGCCATTTTGGAGACTCTGGAGAGGAAGCAGAGGAGCAAAACCATCAGGGAGTACTTAGTACACTGGAGGAGCTTGCTGTATGAGGATGCCACTTGGGAGGGTGAGCACATACTTGAGCATCCAACACTGAAGTTTCTTGGGGACAAGCAACATTTGGGAGGGGAGGACTGTAATGCCCCTTCCTTAATTAATTTACCTTAAGTTTATTTCCATAATTTTGGCATTTTTGGTGACCATGGGACCCACAGATTTTTGGAGAAAGACTTAGAAAAAAGGGGAGGTCAAAATGTTTTTGCTAGTGGAGTGTGGGGGCCACACGGATGCGTAAAATGCTCTTGCCTAGGAGGGAATTCGAATTTCCGAGGAAGGGGGTCGAAAAGCTTGTTGGAGGGGCCCACATGGTAAAGGCAACTCACAAATTATAAATAGAAGAAGCTCAACCACTTTTGTGGTCTTTTTGCCAATCAAACATTCTATTGTTGCTCGACTTGCTTAACCAGGTCACACTATTGTTCAGCACCGAGTTTTCCAAGCAAAGAGCTCACCCTTCTTTCAGTGGATTACGAGTGCCACCCTAGGGAGCTCAAATTGTACCAAGTTGGAGGAGCATTTAGAGGGATTTAGAGCTATACACATAGTCACTCACTCAGGTAGTCCGTATTCGAGGAGGACGCAGGAGTAGATTGTGCTTGGCTCATTTCAACTGTCTCCCGGGTAGTGTTTGTCGGGGGGAATTTGGCATAGGAGCTTTAGGGGAAGATCAGTCTAATTGATGAGTTTTGGGGCAAGAGGTTGTTGATTGAAGGCAGTACGAAATTATGCATCCAGGGCTTGTGCAGTATTCATTTTATGGGCACATATGGGAGCTTGAGGGAAGTGTTTTGGAGCTGGGTTTTGCCAGGAGAAATAAGGAGAACTTTGGGATGGTGAGACTCAACATTTTGGGAGTGATTGGAGGGATTTTTCAGGGAGTTTGTAGATAGGCCGAATTTCGGGGTTCAGAACCAGACCAAACCCTTTCTGGGTTTTGGTGGCTTATTTGAGAGGAGCTTGGGGCTATTTTTACAAAATTTTATGAGTACTGGAGGTGGGGTTTCCAACAACATCTTTTTAGCAGATAGTGTAGTTTTCTGGGGTAGTGCAAGACATCATTGGAGTAGCTCGTTCTCCAATCTGGGCTTTCTATTTTATCACTTGGGTCTTGTCAAGCTTGCCATCGAGGCAAGCCCATGTGCACTCCTTCCACACCATTTTACTCTTGCTCCAATTATTTAATAAAATGGCTCAGCTAGTTGACATTTTTGGAGTTCTTAAGGGTGTTCGCTGGATTTTCTGAAATTTTGTGTTGCATGTACTGTTTTTCTTTGCATATAACTGTTTTTCCTAATTAGGAACACTACATTATGGTAACTAGGGTTAGGATTAGCTTAAATATGCATTTAATAGCAATTTATTGTTCATTTGTTATCACTCTGTTGAATGAAATGCATTTAATAATAGTAAAAGGAAAAATCCATTACTAATTGCATATTATCATCCCAAAATTACGGCTTACGTCTTGATTTTAATTGTTGCCACATGCATTTTCAACCATTAAAAATTGTTGTTTACTTAACACTTGCTTGCCTTCTTCATAGCATTTGCTCCTTAGTTGATCCTATGACTGATAGGATTTCCCTAAAGCTACTATTTGCATTTGTGTGCCCTAAACCCGCATATCATACAAACCCTAACTTATAAAAGTTTATTTGAACTTTAGGCAACTCTTATCTCAACCTTCCAACGTTTAGCCAGTACCTTTTCCTTCAAATTATTAGACCTGACTATGAAAAATTTAAACTATTGCAGCCACTGGAAATTATTCGCTTAATTGTAAATTTGATTATGCATTGTGTTTGCTATGACAAACAATGAATAAAATCACAAGTGCAATTTTCACCATAAAAATTTCGCAGAAAGTAAAATACTGGAAACTAAGAAATTCTCGTGCACACAAGAATTTTAGCATCGTTATTTTTGGACAATTATCCCCAGAAAACACCAATGCGAGAAAACCAGTGCAACGGATGAGGGTTTTATTATTATTCTTCAATAGCAAATATGAGTACCATAATTTGGATGCCAAACTGGCAATCTAATCTAAGAGAATCACTGGAAAAATTATTGTGAGAATATCTCTGCACCCCACAATTGATTTCAGCTCCCGAAACTGGCCCCTCAGCAATTCACACTTCTGCAACAACCTTTGTGTAGTGCTTGTTCAGGCCTTGCTGCTTCTGCTTTCGGAACCTCCTGAAATCTACAACTCTGCTTCTCTTTGGTTCTGGAACTGATTCACTAGTCCTCCTGATCAAAATCCCTGCCACCAGCTATTGAATCGACTGCTCCTCCAGCTAGATCAAACTATTCTGCCGCTATTGCCTACACATTCCTTGCGCAGTCCCTTTGGGTAAACTCGCACTCCCTCAATTTGACTCTTCTGGCTCTAGAAACCTCCACTGGAATACTGGCTTACTCCTCTGCCACTTACGACTCGATCTTTGGCTCGAATCCTCTTACTGAATCACTCTGCTATTCGAAAATCGATATGCCTAGATCATTGAATGTTTGCACTAGTGTATTCTCCATCTACCCATCGACCTCCTCTTTTAATCTCTAGTTGAGACTCCAATGACCAAGATTAAAACATAATCGATGGTTGAGATAGTTTCCGGATTGATCTGAGCGATTTTCTAGATTATTCTCACCTTTTTCAATTAATACTGATTAATTAACCACTTTTCCTAAGTTTAGACTTAGGAAATAATTAAAAATAGGCTAATAATTTAATTGAGACACTTCTAGGTGGAATTTCCAGAAACAATTTTTGGGTTATGGAGAACTCCTGCGTTTTAGCCTCTCTAGAAAGTTCCGAGACTAGAACACCTTCGATGCTATAGAAACTAACACTCCCTCTTAGCAAGGAAAGTGTTTTCTCTATTGCTGCACACTCTACCATAACCCTACCTTTGTACCACCCTCTGTCATGTTGTTGATGTTTGGCTACTGCCCACCAACCAGTGCGCAACTCTGATGTTGCATCTGTGTTGCTGCTGACCCTGCTATACTGCTGCCAACTCTGCATTTGTACTGCAACTCCCTCTCAACTCTTGTTGCTGCAACTACAACTACTGCAACTGAAAAGCATCCGAAATAATGTCCTTGCTACTAAAAGGAGTTCTCCACCATACCCATCTGTTCTCTAAAATAGACGAACTTAGCTCTTCCTAGAGCTTTCGTGATTATATCTGCAACCTGCTCATCTGTGGGAACATACTATAGCGCTCCAAGCTGCACACAATCTCTGATGAAATGACACTGAGTATCTATGTGTTTCGACCTGTCATGAAACACTAGATTTTCAGAGAGCTTGATGCAACTCTGATTATTGCAGTAGACACTGGTCGCCTCCATCCTCTGCCTGAATAAGCTTGCCAACAACTTCCGAAGCCATATAGCTTCGCACATAGCTATTCTTGTTGCCATATACTCTGCTTCTGCAGAGCTCGGTGCTACCGACTTCTGCTTCTTGCTACACCAAGAAACCATTCCTGATCCAATGTTGAAGTAGTACCCAGAGGTACTTTTCTTGTCCACTGAACTACCTGCCCAATCTGCATCTGTGAATCCACATAGTCTGATGTCATCCCAAGTATATCTCAACCCATACTCAATTGTGCGGCCTACATACCTCGAAATGCGGCTCGTTGTTGTCCAATATACCATTTTTGGTTCCACCATGAATTGACTAAGAGTATTGATTGGAAGCAGAGATTTGCCCGAGTGTTGCCCAGATACATGAGAGAACTTATGAGTTCTCTATACAAGGTGGGGTCAACATCCTTGTCATCTGATGCATCTATTTTCTTCCAGTTGGCAATCATGGGCATAGACATGGGTTAATAATTATGCATTCTGAATCTCTTTAGAATATCTGTAGCATATCTTCCTTGCTCAAGGAATATCTCCCATCTTCTTGCCACACTTCCAATCCTAGGAAATGGTGCATCAACCCCAATTCCTTCATATCAAACTCTGCTGCCAAGTTCCTCTTGCAGTCCTCTATGAACCTTGATGATCCTGTCAGCAAGAGATCATCCACATAAAATACTAGGATGAGTGGCTCACCCTCTACCATCAAATACTAAAGGTTGGGATCTGCGTCACTCTTGATGAATCACATCTGCTGCAAGCAGCTGTCTATCCGACCATACCATGCCCTAGGAGCCTGCTTCAGCCCGTATAGAGTTTTCTTCAGTTTGCACACATGAGTGTGCCTCTCATGAGTCTCGAAGCCCTCTAGTTGATCTATGTACACTTCTTTCTCTATCACCCCGTTCAAGAATGCAGTCTTGATGTCCATCTGGTGAATCTGTCGCCCCATTTGAGCTGCTAGGGATATAACTGACCGAATGGAGGTGTATCTGGCAACTGGGGTGAAGGTCTCCTCATAATCTATCCCTTCTTTCTGTGCATACCCCTTTGCTACGAACCTGGCCTTGTGTTTCTCCACGCTGCCATCTACAACATACTTGATCTTGTAGATCCTTCAAGAACCTACAACTGACCTGTCCTCTGACCTCAATGCCACCTCCCAAACATCGTTTGTCATGATAGAGCTATATTCCTCTATCATGGCATCCACCCACTCCTGATGTTGTGCGACTTCCTGAAAACTGAAAGGTTCTGCAACAGAGCAGCCAATGCTTGGTACTTGTCAGGCTTTTTGCACCCTCTTTTGCTCGTTCCAGGAGCTCCAACGAACTCCTCTGCATCTCTCAATGTCTAACGAGCTTCTCTGTTGGTTTGACCACTAATGGTGGGATGTTGAACCAACTCGTCCCCATCCTATGTCTGTTGAGATCTTACAAGATCCCTTGCACTTGAGGAAATGCTAGTACTGGTCATTGTACTGGATCCCTATGACATTCCCACTGGTGGTCCCGCTAGCTGCCCATGCTACTGGACCAATGGAGCTTTAGCTAGCTGATTCTGATCACCCGCAAGCATCTCACGAGATCTCTTGAAAGCTCGATCTTGCATGAACTTTACGTCCTGTCTCACTACAATCTTCCTATTGCTAGGGATGTAGATCCTGTATGTATTGGAGGTTTCGCTATACCCAACAAGGAACCCTTTCTCTGCAGTTTGATCCAACTTGGTGTGCTTCTCATTTGGCTGATGGCAATAAGCAATGTTGCCAAAGATCTTGAAGTGACTAATTTATGGCTTCTTCCCTGTGAAGATTCCTTCTGGTGTTTTCTTCCCCAATGCTATATGAGGAGTCATGTTCTGAATATACACTGTTGTGTTACATGCCTTTGCCCATAGAAACCTGGGCAAATCCTGGTCATGCGAAATTGCTTTTGCAGCCCCAACTATACTTTTGTTTTTCCGCTCCGCTACCCATTCTGTTGTGGATTGTATGGAGTTGTCCACTCTCTTCTGATGCCTTGCTTCGCACAAAAAATTGTGAAGTCTTTATCAATATACTCCCCACCATTATCTGAGCGAAGCACCTTGATCTTCTTCCCTGTCACATTCTCCATGAGAATCTTAAACTCCTTGAAACGATCGAAGACCTCATCCTTGGTCTTCAAGAAGTAGAACTAGAGTTTCCTAGAATGGTCATCAATAAAGATGACAAAGTATTCGGCCCCACTGAGAGCTGTAGTGGACATCGGGCCATAAATGTCTAAGTGTATAAGTCCTAACACACCATCTGCTCTACTGTCACTTCTTGGGAATGCTGACTTAGCATATTTTCCAAGCACGCACCCTCTACACACATCATTGTGTTTTATGCAAAGTTCTGCAACCCCTGTTACTGTCTCCCTGAGCATATTGAGTGCTCCATGGTGTAAATGTCCCATTCTACTATGCCATAGCTCATTTAGTTCCTTCCCACTGCTATTGTCATTGCCTATTAGTTCCATTGGAGAGTCGAGTTGCAACTTGTACTACCTATTGCTTCGAACTCCTATTTGTCTCACCTTCTTCTAGCTTGAGTGTTTGACAAACACCTTCTTCCCTATGAAGTGGATATCATATCCCTTATTTTGTAACTAGGATACTGAAATTAGGTTCATACCCATCCCTCATCCTATAACTAGGATATTGAAATCAAGTTCATACCCAATCCCGACACATGCGATACATCTGTGGCACTGGTACCTGCTTCTGTCTCCCTCTGAAAATCGATGGTACCTCTCCCTACTGGAGTACACTTCGTTTTGTTTCCCATCATAATTTGGAAGTCCATCGACTCCTTGTAGCTAGAGAAATATTCTCTAACCCCTGTCATGTGAGCTGACACTCCACTGTCTATATCCCAGACATTCTGTGAAGCCAAGCGTGAAAAGCAAGAAAATTCATCCTCCAATCTGGAAGATAGCTCTGAAGTCCCTTTAATGTCAAATCGATCCATGGTCATACTAGAGAATTTATTGAAGAAATATTTGTGTGTTATTTCTCTTCCTCCTGGCATTGAATTGCTCCAGCAAACTATGGTAAAACCCTCTATGCCCAAACCAAAGAATCTGCTTAGTGAAAATTTGAGCTACAGTTGCTCCCTTTGCCTGTTGGAATCACTATTCTGGGCAAATCGAATTCCCTGCAACTGAAAATTGAATCCTTGCCCAACAATTTGTACTACCTGGCTAGGTACTACACAATACCAGAAAATTTTGGCCTTTTGTTCCCTCTGAACAACAAAATTTTCTTCTTCTGCTTCTGAGCTTGCCAATTGATCAATCACGCTCTAATGCCATGTCAAAAATTTAAACTATTGCAACAACTGGAAATTATTCGCCTAACTGTAAATTTGATTATGCAGTTTATTTGCTATGACAAACAATGAATAAAATCACAACTGCAATTTTCGCTATAAAAATTCTGTGGAAAGTAAGATACTAGAAACTGAGAAATTCTAGCACACACACAAGAATTTTAACACTTTTATTTTTGGACAATTGTCGTTGGAAAATCCCAATGCGGGAAAACTGGTGCAGTAGATGAGGGTTTTATTATTATTCTTTAGCAACAAATTTGAGTATAATAATTTGGATGCCAAACTGGCAATCCAATTTGAGAGAATCACTGGAAAAATTATTGTGAGAATTTTTCTACTCGCCACAGCTGATTTCAACTCCCGAAACTAGCCCCTCATGTAATGTTCTAGAGTTAAACAAATGCGATTTATACACGGGAAAATAAAACGATCAACAAATACTCAATACATATCAGAAATGAGAACCAACTGAGCCATTTATTAATGGAATGGAGCAAGTACAATAGTGTGGAAAATCATAAAATGCACATGGGCTTGCCTAAAGGGCAAGCTTGACAGAACCCAAGTGTCAAATGATAATCTTAATGCTGGAAAATGACTGCTCTAATGCTCTACATTGTCTCCCAGTAACTACACTGCTAGCTAGAAAGGAACTGCCAGAAACCCCCGTCTCCAGTGCTCAGAAAATGATGAAACTTTAGCCCCAAGCTCCTTGGCCAAAACCCACAAAAACCCAGAAAGTATCTGGCCTGAATCCAACCTCCCAAATTTGACCTCCTCTAAGTCTATGGCCTACACCCTCTAAACTACTCCAAGAATACGACCTGCAAGGAATGGCCACAAAACCCTCCTCCAAGCTCTGAAAGGGAAGCAAACACCGCTCCAAGTATTTCCTCTAACCTCCACGGCAAAGCTCAACCTCAAGGACTGATACTCTACCCGCCACATGAGCTCCAAGTGCTACCTCTATGCTGGCCCAAGTAGTGCGAAAGTCACAATACAAAGAAATAAGCTCAACCAGCTCCCAAACTCTCCCAAATGCCAACAATCCTCCCTTGCCTCCTCACTGGAAAATCTCACACCCAAACTCCACTGCAAGACACCACAAACAAACTCAGCCTCCTCTTCACTATGTCCTCCAGTAATACGCACCACATGGAAGTGAATGTCACCGCTGGAAGTCACAATGAGATCCTCCTCTTCAAGAAATGAAGAAAACCTTCCTAGGGTGGCACTCGAAGTCCCTTGAAGAAAGGGTGAGCTCTTCGCTTGAAGAACTCGTGCTAAACAATGAGTGACTCGGCTAAGCAGCTCAAGCAACCAAAGAGAAATCGATATACCAAAAAGATGAATGAGATTAGGAGAGTTTCCTTCCTTATATAGATTTCGTGGGGCACTTTTCCCTCCAATTTTTCCTCCATCGTGGGCCCTCACTTAACCATCTCCATGCAAAACTTAACCGCCTCCATGCAAATCGAACTAGGGAGTGCATATTTCCCTAGTGAGGGTGGCCCCCATGTGTAACTCAACCACAACATAAATAACTTTTCCTAAGTCTAATCTCCTAATAAAATCGAATGGGGTCCACTAGCTCCAAAATTGGCCCCATAATACAAAAATTAATCTTGTTCCAAAATAATTTAGGAAGGGACATGACACCTCATCAATTTTCACTTCATTCTGCATTAGCCTCTGCGTTGTGCCTCCGAAACCTCCTAAAATCTACAATTCTGGTTCTCTCTGGCTCTGGAACTAATTCACTGGTCCTCCTGATCAAGATCTCGACCACCAGCGATTGAATCGACTGTTCCAGCACTGGAAACCTCCATCGGAATACTGCCTCATTCCCCTGCCCACCAGCTACTCGATCTCTGGATCGAATCTTACTGCTGAATCACTTGACTCCTAGAAAATCGATCTGCCCAGATCACTGAGTGTCTAGACTGGGGTATTCTCTATCTACCCATCGAGCTCCTCTTATAATCTCCAAATGGGATTCCAACGACCAAGATTAAAACATAATAGATGGCTGAGATAATTTCTGGATTGATCCGAGTGAGTTTCTAGATGATTCTCACCTTTCTCTATTAATTATGATCAATTAACCACTTTCCCTAAGTTTAGACTTAGGAAATAATTAAAAATAGGCTACTAATCTAATTGAGACACTTCTAGGTGGAATTTTCAGAAACAATTTATGGGTTATCGAGAACTCCTATGTTTTAGCCTCTCCACAAAGTTCCGAGACTAGAACATCTCCGATGCTACAAAACTAACACTAACATCACCATTGAGCACCTAGTTGAATTTCTTGTTGATGATCTTTGCCAGGAAGCCTCTCTTGTGGGGATAATCTCTGCCAAGAAACAGTTGGAGAAAAGCCATCGAGGTGACAGGGGGTTGATCTCTTGTTGCCATAAGACATAGGTTGCCTAGTGAGGCTTTGCACTAAGCATGCTATATTTTGTGGTAAGACAGCCCTAAGGTAGAAAGTTCATTAAGAAACAGATCCAAGAAACCCTAAGTAGGGTTGAAATCTAAGTTGCGAGAAAGTGCTGAAAATTCCTAGGAATCACTCAACGGATGGAATTCTAACAGGTTAATTCTCTAAGGTTCTAATGGTGGTAGTAATACACTTTGGATGTGTGTCATGTTCCTAGAGTTACAAGTGAATAATAAGTAGTCTGTATGAGGATAAGGATTCTTGGGAGGTTGGATGGTGAAAGCTGCAATGATTTGATTGAAGTATTTGTTGTCAAGTAGTTTCCCTTAATTATTAATGCAGATTGGGGAATGTACCTGCAACTTGTCATAAAGGAGAATTAATACAAACTAATAAAAACAGGATAAAATGGTATCAAGGTAAGACGAAAGCTGTCAAACCCATAAGTCTTTTAATAGTCAAACTTTTACTCAGATTGAGAGTAAATTAAATATAAGTGAGACTCGATATCAAGTATTTTTGTAAGTATTTGAGATAAAAGACCCTGAATCATAGAGATATTTCTAGTCCATGCTAAGATATTCAAGTTTGTCATGTAGAATTTGTACTGCCATTTTGCATCCATATTTGGCAGTATTTGTAACTTTTTGTTGGACATTTCTCTGAAATGAAGACATGTTTGGTTGAAGTTGTGTAACTGGCTGTAGTGAATCTCAATGATGTCCTATGCATTTTGCTTCTGTTAATTACATTTTATTAGTGGCAATCCCTCAATTGAAGGTTTATGTGATGTTTTTCTGCTACTTTGGGCAGCTTGAGACATGCCAGCCCACGGAATGTCTTTAAGTTATATTGTTTTTTTGCGGAGGCCCATGTCACTTGATCATTTCCCTAGAAAATAAATTATTACATTTTGTTTCGCTCCTCAACCTTTGCATAGATTTTGCCAGATAATATATGATAATGTTTTAAAAGGCCAGGATGTAATTACTCTTTAAATTGTTCTTCCTTCCCGTTGGATATTTATATCCGTGAGGGTTTCTATATGTTTCTTTTGTATAGCATTGGATTCCTCTTCTGGTGTGTGTTCTTACTGCAAGAACAATACGAGTATTTGTTTAGCCCAATGACTGAAATTTCATTTGGTTTCTATATTTGATTAGACATATTCTGTCATCTGATCATAAGGAGTTCTATGGAGGCGATAGTTGAAACTTATGTTTGATGAAGAATGTGTTTGAGATGTCTAATGGTATTTTTCATTGCAGGAAGAAAAATATTTTTAAGCTGGCACAAGGGGAGTATATTGCTCCTGAAAAAATTGAAAATGTTTATGCAACATGCAAATTTGTTGGACAATGCTTCATCTATGGTAAAGGAACCGCGGATCTTCGGTAGACCTGTCAATAAATGTTTAAAACCGTTATAATCGCTTGAATTCCTGTGTTTAGTAAGTAGCTCTTACCATGACAGGTGATAGCTTGAACTCAAGTTTAGTGGCTGTTGTTGCGGTAGACCCTGATGTTTTAAAAGCATGGGCCATGTCTGAAGGCATCCAGGTACTTGGCATAGTTCTTTTCTTAGACTCTCAACTTAGCAACTGGGAATATTCTTTCAGAATTTTTGGGATACTGAGTATGCAACATTATTGTCCTTTAATATTATTTTCTCCTTTTATTTGTCAAAGCAGGTTGAAGATTTGAGTCAACTATGCTCTGACCCAAGAGCAAAAGAAGCCGTGTTAGCGGACATGGATGCTGTTGGACGTGAGGCCCAGGTGTGCTTTTCATATTCTGAAAGCAATTTTGTGTTCTAATAATAAATAGGGTTTTAGGATTTAGATTTATTCAGAAACATGTGTAATTGTTCTAATTGTGAATGTGCAGCTAAGAGGCTTTGAATTTGCAAAAGCAGTGACATTGGTTGCAGAGCCTTTCAGCTTGGAGAATGGACTACTTACTCCAACATTTAAGGTATTGTATAAAGTTTTTCAATATATTCCTTGGAAACCAAATTACTTTTGCAGCAGTATTGAATATGCATAGGAAATGACAGGGATCAAAAGGAGGAACTAAATTACTCTCTCTCTCTCTTGTTATTCTCTTCTGCTACTTTCTTTTGCTTATTTTGTTTCCTAAGTAGAATGATGGCTTCGTATGTGTCCTGTTCCATAGGCTAGCTGGCCTTGCGGACAGTTTTATGAAATATTTAAATTCTATCCCATCTATGCTTACTCTCTTAAATAATTATATTCTAAGAATTACCTTCTTATTTTGCAGATTAAAAGGCCACAAGCGAAGGCTTATTTTGCAAAAGCCATATCGGACATGTATTCTGATCTTGCTATTAAGGAAAGATCTCTTCCTAGCAGTAGTTTGTGAATGCACAGAAGAAATTGTAATTGTACAAGAATTCCTAAACCGTCACACATGTATGATCTGATTCATTTGTTAACCTAAGCATTAACTTGCATGGTTTCATACTAATTTCTTGTCCTTATGTAACTAAACTAAACTTGACTTTATGTTTGTATTATGTTGATTTCTTTAGCCCAAATGTAACTAAACTATTTGAAGAATCTTACCAAATCACCATGGACATGCTTCTAGTCATATAATGAGGGCTCCTTTCAATGAACTTTTGATGCAAGGATAAAGTATCCACTAAGGAAATTCATTAAATGTTTGTAAACTCTATGAATTATTGTCGGAGCCAAGCAATGATTCTATATACACTAATTTAAGGAAATGATAAATCGAGTTTTGTATTAGACCTTTGGGCTTGTCATTAACAATCCTATCAATTAGCCAAAGCCCACGCCTATAATTTACAATTCTTTAGAGGCAACCAGTTGGTAGTTTGGAACTTTACATTTAATTGCTTTATAGTAGTATTATTACGAGGGGTGATCTTTTGGGAAGTAGTGTCTACCACTGGATATGCAATTGGTTGCTCATACGGAACTTTACATTTAGAGACTCTAGAGTAGTAGTAATTGTTTAGAGGCAACCAGTTGGTATTTTGGAACTTTACATTTAATTGCTTAATAGTAGTGTTATTACGAGGGCTTATCTTTTGGGAAGTAGTGCCTACCACCGGATATGCAATTGGTGCTCATATGGAACTTTACATTTAGAGACTAGAGTAGTAGTACTAGGAGGGACGATCCCTTGGGAAGTAGTGTTGATGCCTACTTATCAGATATAATTCATTGATCATTAAAGCTTATGATCATTCAAGACGACACATACACAACTTTATTGTATAATATTATTATTGTGGTGAATTTTTTTAGGCTATAACTCCCCACCCACAACCCACTTAGGCTTTTAGTCTTAAAACTAAATTAACTCAAGCTAACTAAGAATTTCTCAAATGTAGGAAAGAAGTTTAAAATTATTGGAGATGTGTTATATTCTTTGTATGTAGATTGCGATTTCATGCACAAGATGTTAGTTGTAGCATGTAGACTGTGCACTCATCCACCGGTGCTAACTAGGGTTTGAGGCTTTTTGGGGTTTTTTTGTATTTTTTGGGCCATAATTTTTGACCCATTATAATCTAATCCTAGTTAAGGGATTATATTCGCGTTGTAATCTAATTTGGATTAGCAAATTAGGGTTATAATTTAATTTGGAATAATGGATTAGGATTGTAATCTAATCCAAATTAGCAAATTATGGTTTTGGTTGCTATAAAATTCCTAAATAATGTATTATGAAAAGTGAAATTAATAAAGAGTAGAAAGTGTGTCTAGTTTTGTTGGTTTTTCTTGATTAGGGGTTTCTAGGGTAAAACTTTGAGAATTGTGTGTGAACCATTGTTGTTCTATATGTTTTTTCTTAAGAATTTTTATGCATTGCTTTGCTTGCAAAGGTTTAAAACTTACAGTTGGCATCTAAAGGTTATTGGCTTCTCGGTGATGCCTTTGTTTCTAAGGATTTAACTCGTTCTTGATAGAAAGTTTATTTTGGTCCCATAATAAACCTAGTTTTACTAAGAGCCTTGTGCTAACAATCTTGTGTGAAAGAGAATAGTGAATAGTTCTAGAATCAAGATAGAGAAATTTAATGGTTAGAGCTTTGAGTTATGGAAGCTTAAGATGGAGGACTTCTTGTAGATAAAGAATAGTGGATCGTTGTGGATCTTCATATTGCACCTATGGGTATGGTGAAAATAAACTAGATGAAGCTGGATAGATAGGCAAATAGTTTGATATGGTTATGCCTTTTAGATTTAGTATCTTAGAAGAAACCACAACCAATGGATAAAGGGAGAAGTTAGGGACTTTGTATCAGTGTAAATCACTAGTAAACAAACTTTTCCTTTGAAATATGTTATTCCTCCTAAGGATGAATGTCAATGACTCCATGAGAGTGCATCTTGATCGCTTCAACGATATGGTAAGTTGATTGTTGTTTGTTGATATTAAATTTTTGATGAAGATAAGCACATTAATATGTTGTGTTCTTTGGTAGATTTATAGGTTAGTTTGCTTGTAGCTATTGGGAGTAATGCAACTACATTAAAGTTTGATGTCCTACTTGCATCCTTATTATTGGAAGAAATAAGGCAAAAAATCATTGATACTCAGACCAAATATGCCTTATCTATTGAAGGCTACTCTACATATAGAAATAAAATAAACTTTTGGGGCGTAGATATAATCTTGCGGTAATTTAAATCTCCAAGGCAATCATTAAGGAAATGATGGAAATACAATAAAGTTGGCATTATAAGAAGGATTATGCATTTTAAAAGGTTGATAAAGTAAAGGAATTTGATGAAGCTCCTTCCACAAAATGGAAGAACTTATTAGGAGGGGTCGACTTGATAACCAAAATCATAAGGTGTGGAAGGTTTAAGCTATATCTAGAAGATGGAAGGTTTAGAACTCTCCTAGGGGTTTTGCACATTCCAGAGCTTGCAAGAAACCTAATATCTATATATAAGATTAGTGATGTAGGTATATAAACTATAGTTGAGAAGGGAACTTGCTAGATGGTTTGAGAAGCAATGGTGTTGTGTTGAGAAAGAGTTTGGATTAATGGAACTATGTGCATGCTATTGTGAAGCATTATTATTGATGGGTATAATGATGTTGTTGGTTGGAGTGATTACCCCACATTTTGATTTGTTTAGATATATGAGAAGATAAAATATTTGTGTGTGAGTGAGATATGCTTTTTAGAATGAGAGGGTATCGTACAACCAATCCTACAAAGGCACTTTGGTAACTTTTCACGACATGTTATTAATTAATTCATTTATTTCAATACATTTTATTAGCATTGCCTCCCCTTTTAGAAATGCTTTGTCCTGAAAGCAATAATGGGTGATTTCGTCTTGCATTGTGGAGAGTCATCTTGATTCCAGTGGCTTACTAAATATTTGTAAGATTTATGAGTCCTTTTAGTGGCTAATGTAGGCATTTTGACCGATATGATTTGTAGTTTTCTCTTGCCATTTAAATTGCATAAGTTGTTCTTAGAGGTTTGTGGCATAGGTGCTTAGTTGTATCAACCATTCGACTCGTAAGACCATGTCCATCCCATTGAGTGGTAGTGCATAACATCTATTTTTGTAGTTCCATGCTTTGCATTTGTACATGGACTTTATTGACACGTTCCTATTCTCATGACTTGTTGATGTTCAATGACCTTAACAATGATATCCTTCACATGGTATACAAAAAGGTTTAATTGGTTTGCAAGATTGATATCCATGAAATTGTGTGTACTTCTAGCGTTAATGAGGATAGTGATATTTTTACTCTCTAGTTTCCATTGAGTTTTAATGTCCTTGGTTCCTTTTTTCCTATAATTGTTGCAAGTGATATCATGGGTTGTTCAACTTGAATTCCTATGATCTAGATTGGATCATTATATTGTTTTTCATCCATTTTGATGCTTCCAGAGTGGAAAAAAGTAGAGGAATCAACTCTTAAGACCATTTTTATCGACGAGACTCAGTTTGGCAAATTGGGGTATGAAACCTTCCAAGAGCGTTTTGAGGCATCAAATGACGCTTTTTGGGGGTAAAACTTTGTCGCTTTAGCGCCACACCTTTTTTCCCTAATGTACACAAAGAGACCTTTCCAACAACACAATAATCATGTCAATCAGAGTTTGTATGCGAAATTTATGCCACTCAAATGTTTACCGCCTTGTTTACACCACCATAATTCGAGAGAATGCCACATCAACCCCCATTATTCATGAAAACGGGGCTAGCCACATGGTTATGATGTAGAAGACTCTAGAAAAATCTATATTGAAACTCCAGTTAAGGGTTGAGGTAGTCAAATGTAACCACTAGGAGGCTATCGAGTTGTGTTATAACCGAGCCACTAGGAGGAAAAGGGGTTTCATTCTTTCAAGCGCATTTGTTCCATAGCTGAGAAAAATAACCGAGAGGGATAAGAGATAAAGCACACAAACATGATTTGTGCAATGTAGTAGACCACGTGCCACAGACCATACTTCTTTGTACTCATAGACATTTTCTATTTAGAGAAAGAGAGCAGAGTGACCTCACCTTCTAGGCGGGCTTTTCTCCTGAAAGGGATTCCCAAGTCATATCTTGTGTCAAATGTGTATGCGAGCTTTTATTTCATTGTTCTCTATTTTTAGCATAATTTTAATTTGCATGCATGTGTTATTAACAATAATCTACAATCTATAAATCTAAAGAGAAATATAACTGTAATAGTGTATATTATGGATTTTTAAATATATTTTATTAGATTTGTTGTGACAAATTTTCCAGTGGAATAACCACGACAATTTATGGATCATATTGGTATCAGAGCAGGTTTCGTTGGGTATATTGTGGATATTTGCAGGGGATCTAGATTGGTTGGGCCAAATGTTGTAAAATCCTAATCATGGGCAACAAATCTGTGAATAACCCTCGCGATTTAGCAGAGGAGAGGTTTTCATGGCAGGAACAACAAGTCTTAGACATAAATCATAATGTAAATCTCCTCATGGCGTCCTTGAGCAATAAGCTTTGGATATTTAGAGAAGATGGCGGTTCTATTACAAAGGAAAAATAAAAAAGGAGATCAAGAAGAAACAAAGAACCAGTCGAAGAAAGAACTTAGAAAGGATCAACCCAATCTGAGTGTCATGAATCAATCACAACCCTTGTTCAAAATGTAAGCAAAGGTCGTTATCAGGCCGTATCATGGTGAGATTGATACTCTGAAGCTAAATCATTGGTTGCAGCAATTGGCAGTGTATTTCAATGTCCATGAAATTGAGGATGAACATAAGATTTCATCTGCGCGACGAAAATTGAAGGGTAGTGCCCTAACTTGGTGGGGAATCCACACGAAGACCCTAAGGTTGGAGGGAGAGCCTCTAGTGACTAAGTGGGAGGACTTCAAAACCCTTGTTAAGTCAAAGTTTTACCCTATTGGGTAAAGGACCAGTGGATCCGGTGGCTCTACTTCAAGAGTACACCACAGAGTTCAAAAGGATGGCCATAATGGTAGGTATCTCCCCAAAGAACCTAGATGTACTCCTCAAGAACACTGCCATTTGTGGGAGCAAGTGATGTTGTTCAAGCCCAAATTGGTGGACGATACTTGTGTACAAGCACAATACTTGGAGAACATAGGCCTAAAGAAAGCACAATCAAGTGGATTGGAGTAGAAGGAGCAATATGGCACTTCTAAGAAGGGGAAGAAGTAAAATGGGAGAGAATATAAAAAGACGAAAACCACAACACACTAGTGCAATGATCCCAACAACCACTGCAACATTAATGATAGTTCTTAACTACCCTATCTACGACAAGGAGCTCTATGCCCTAATGCAAGTTGTGAAGAAGTGGAAGCACTATCTGATGGGAAAGGAGATAATAATCCACACATATCACTAACCACTACAGTACTTGCAAGCCCAAAATAAACTACAACATACTAAGCATTACAAGTGGATGGGATTTTTACAATAGTTTCAATTAATGATAAAGTACAAGAAGGGTAGCATAAATAAGTTAACTGACATGCTTTCAAGGCCACCCATACTAAAGATCATAGCTTTGGGAACTTTGAAGAAGATGGAGCCATTCACCCATGATGCATACAGAGAGGCATATTTAGAGGATAAGGACTTCAGGAAGGTGTATAAGCAGTTGCAGAGTTAAAGTCATGTGCACAATGGTGACAACACCGTTGACTACTATCTCGAAGATGGGTTACTCTACATGATGGATAAGCTATGTATTCCTAAAGGTGAGCGATTGCAACTAATTAGAGAGGCTCACACCCCTAAGGTTGCAAAGCACTTTGGTGTAGGGAAGATCGTGGCCAACTTGTAGAGGTATATGTATTGGACCAAGATGCAAGAGAAGGTAGCTAAGTTCATAAGAGGATAAATGCTTTGTTGTACCAATAAGCCTAGCAACATAAAACAAGATCTATATCATCTTTGCTTGTACCTAATTATCCTTGGGGAAACATTTCCATGGACTTTGTGGGAGTTTTACCAATAAACATGAAGGGACACGACTACCTGTTCTTGGTGGTTGACAGGTTCTGCAAAATGTGTGTTTTGATGCCCTATAAATAGACTATGAGTGGGAAAGAAGAAACAAACTTGTTCTTTGGACAAGTCTGGGTGCACTTTGGGATACCAAGGAGCATCGTTTCAAATAGAGACACAAGATTTCTCAATGTATTTTGGACTACATTGTGGGAGAAGATGGACATAAAGTGGAATAGATCTATAACATTCCATCCATAGACAAATGGGCAAGCAACAATCATCAACAAGACTTTGGTGCAACTTCCGAGGGGATACAACTAGAAGCATCCAAAGACCTAGGATGAAAATTTAGTATATATACAACATTCTTATAATATAGCAATCCACACTTCTACAGGAAAGTCCCCATTTGAAACTTGTTTTGGATATTTTTTACCTTCACCTTTGGACATTGCATATGGGAAACAAAGAGGTGTGAGGGAATATCTTACAAAAGACACCTTGAGGGCTGAAAAAATTATAGAGAAGATTGGGCAGATCCATATACAGGTACAAGAGATATTGCAAAAGTCACAAGAGAAATATAAGGCCAAACCTTATCAACATAGAATAGAGAAATCATTCATGATGGGAGATAGAGTATGGCTACAGTTGAACAAAGAGAGGCTACAAGGGCTTGGTACGAAGATCAAGGTTCTACAATATGGTTCCTTTTGAGATACTGGAAAAGGTGGGTGATAATGCCTATCAACTCTGTTTACCACCATATATGTGCATTTACTCAATTGTAAATGTAGAGAATCTGGAACTATATGAACCCTCCACGCTAGATCAGGAAGAGGAACATGTCCTACCTTCTATTGAGGATTTGGCACCGGATGCTCAAGAAAAGTTGACAAAAGATTATTTTTGCAAAAGAGGTCCATAACTACAAGACGAGGGTAGCATGACATTTGGCAAATTGGGTTGAGAGGACAAATTCTAGGAAAAACTAAGTGGTACACCTGGGAGAAGGTGTAGGAAAAATTTCCTGACCTCATTCAGTAGAAGCTTTTGGGGACCAAAATCCTCCCAAAATGGGGAGGTATGATCTGGATTGGATCATTACGCTGTTTTTCATCCATCTCGATGCTTCAAGAGTGGAAAATGTGGAGGAATCAACTCTCAAGACCATTTTTACTAGTAGGACCTAGTTTGGCAAATTGGGGCTTGAAACCTTCTGAGAGCGTTTTGTGGCATCAAATGTCATTTTTTGGGGTAGAACTTTGCTACTTGAGCACTGCACTTTTTTTCCTATTCTACACATAGAGACCTTTCTAATGATGCAAGAATCATGTCAACCAAAGCTCGTATGCGAATGTTATACCACTCACAAGTTGACCTTCCTATTTTCACCACCATAATTCGAGAGGATGCCATGTCAGCCCCCATTATTCATGAAAAAGGGGCTAGCCACGTGATGTTAAGAGTTGAGGTAGGCAAACATAACCACTAGGAGGCTATTGGGTTGTGTTATAATGGGCCACTAGGAGGAAAATGGGTTCCATTCTTTCAAGTGCATTTGTTCCCTAACTGAGCAAAATAGCCAAGAGAGATAAGAGATAGAGCACACAAAAATGATTTGTGCACTGTTGTAGCCCACAAGCCGCAAACCATATTTATTTGTGCTCATTGCCATTTTCCATTCAGAGAAAGAGAGCAGAGGGACCTCACCTTCCAGTTGGGTTTTTCTCCTAAAAGGGTTTCTCAGGTCATATCTTGTGTCAAAGGTGTGTGTGAGCTTTCATTTCATTGTTCTCTATTTTCTGCATAATTTTAATTCACATGCATATGTTATTAACAATAATGTACAAATTTATAAATCTAAAGAGAAATAAAACTGTAATAGTGTAGATTATAGTTTTCTAAATATATTTTATCAAAACTGTTGTGAGGAATTGTCCAGTGGAATATCCACCACAATGTATGCATCAACCTAACTTTTTACCCTTGTTCCTTAGATGATGTGGTGATCTAGGAGGATCTATAAAACCAAGAAAAATTGATGTTCTCAAACTATGATGAAATTGTATCTATGTCGAAGAACTCAAGAGCTTTGCAATGATGCTTGAATGAAGTCAAGCAGATGTCATATGAGAAACTTATGACCTTTTGAATTTTTGGTCCAACAAATAAAATGTTGGAAGGGTGTGCCACGTGACAACACCATAGGAGGATATGTGGCAGTATGAATGCTAATGTGGCAATACCGATGATAATAAGTGGACACGTGGCAGGGAAATGTCACACTGGTAACATAGGGTTGACGTGGTAGGATGACTGTGTATGATGTGGAAACCCCACAAAATGGCACATGACATGTGTGATGACATGGCTTACTGATAGAGCAAGTTACATGGTCATTGTGTGGATTAATTAGAGGCTTCCACGTGGCAGCTCAAATTTGTTCAAAAAGGGCCTTATTGACTGCAAAAGGGTCAGGCGGGTGTTTCAAATCCTCGACTTACTCACCACAAATCGAATAACTTAATGCTACGCTGACAATGTTACTTGGTATACAAAGCAACAAAATGCTATTTAAAGAGTATTGTTGGTCAATTGCATAAAAGTGGCGGTTGGTGGGGGAATCAAACTCGCAACCTATTTGCAAGCATCCCAATGAATTCACCGCTACGCCAAGCCATACACCTTGAAATAACATGCACATGATATGGTCTCTGTGTTGTAAAGATTTCGTGTGCCGAAAAATCTCAATGGTTCGCAGGATTTGATCGTGAGAGCTCTACTATATAAAGTAAGTGTTTTAACCAATGAGCTAGCAAGTTGGCTTTTGAAAAGTTGGGTGCAAAAATTTGTTTTATTTCTGAGTTAAAGTCCAAATCCCATATAGTTAAAAGCCCAAGCCAAAGGTTGTATGTTAGGGCTTTACCCGAAGACCTATTGCTGCAAAACCAAGCACATTTCTAGTGCATCAAAGGGTCACATGTTGAAACTTTTTTGCAAATGTGCATTTTGTTGCAAAGATAAGTCGAAGCCTGAATAGTAAAGCCAAGCCAAAATAGATGGAGAGGTTGGGGTTTGAACTCGAGACTTGTTCTCCATTAACCGAGGACTTTACAATTGCACCAAAGGTCCATTGTGTGACCCAATGGTCAACAAAAAGTCCTTTTGAGGGATAATTCCTTGTGTATTCTTGGTAAAGTGGGGCTTTTCAAAGCCATTTTTGAAGTAGCTCGAGGATGGAGAAGGACTAGATCTATCCATTATGATTTCTACAGGATTCCAATGTGCTAGGGAGCTATTTGTGGATAAAGTGTGCAAGCCAATTAGTTTTGTTATGAGACACAAAATTTGTAGGATGAAAAAATAAGGTACTTGAAAACACTTTTCAAACAAATCAAGAGTAAGAGGTTGATTTTAGTGGCACAATCTTCCTAGAGCTGGTGATAACATTGTGTTGCAAAATTGAGTTCCATCGTGATGTAACAAAGCATATGAGATGCTTAGCATTGCAATAATGGAATGATTTCTCAGTTGAGCGGACCCAAAGATGTAGCCCAAATTCGGTGAACTCCTTTATCAATTTTGTGTTTTCCACTCTCTTCTTACTGCACATTTCTTAAAGTCTTTCTTACAATTGCTCATTAAGTTTCATAACTTAAACTAAGTTGACTCGCACATAAAGATTAATTGTAATTAGCGATAGTTTTTTGGATTATGTGGGGTATGCTTTATTGTAGATGGTTGCACTTCTTCTTTTTGGCTTATAACTTCATTATGGAACTTTGATTTTTCTCCCTTACAAGTCCATGTAATGCACACGATTGAAGCTATTGAAATCTTTAGTGAATTTTTATCATTGTCGAAGTCTAACATGTCTTCTTTAGTGGAAGCCTATACTTCCTTCCCATCTATAAATTTACAATGATATAAGTGATTGGATGCACATCTATAACTTGTAGCCCAATTCTTATATATCTTCAACAATGTTTTCTGTGCTTTTTTTCTTCGTCAAAGTTGTTATTGGATGTGTTTGATTCTAATGTAGCTTAAGATCTAATTTATGTTTTGTTGTTGCATGCTTGAGTATCCACTTGTATCCACAATTATGACATTTTTCCTCCTTTCGTCATGAATAAACCTTGTCATTTTTTTTTTGAAGAAACAGGTCAGTGTTTATATTATAAAAAGCTAGTTTTTGGTCCAATACCCTCACAATATTCATCATGCTCAGCCAAAACAATGTATACAACATTCCAAAAAATGGAAAATCTATTCTTGTAACAATTTTTTTCCCACTATACGGAACATATGTCTACTATAGAATCTATAAAAGACCCCTAACATTAACTGATATTTGTAGAACATTACAAAAGTTTGAAACATTGATGTTTAAATAAGTTTCAATGCTCTCTCCACTGAAGCTTCATTTGGTTGTTTAGATTCCTTGTCCTCATTCTTCTAGTTGCTTCCCCTAGGTCGTTTTTCCCTTGTCTGCTCAGGTTCCTTGCTTAGATCTACCTTTGAAAAGATGTCCTACTCTCCCATGCCAAACTTGTCTTCCAGCTCAAGCAATCTGATGTCAATAGCCGCTAGTTCAGTCTTGCATTCTAAATTTGATTTTTCAAATAGCCCCTACAACAAAACATATTTTATCTCCAACATTTCTATTTTTGCTTGAATGCCGCCTTCTTCGAAGCCTATCTTCCTTGCCACCACACTCAATAAGCCTTCTACCTTTGTCAATAGATGATCCAAGAGCACATTTAACTTCATGAACATCTGTTGTTGGGTCATTGATCCTCCCTCTTCCATTATTGCTACACAACGCAAGAAAAACCTAGGAATTCCCATGCCAATTGGAAAATTTCTTTTCAATTCTCGCAGAGAAATGTTTGTATCCTTTGTAGTGCAATTCCAACTATTATAATAGAACACATGCCCCATAATCGCCTTCGGGGCACCATTGATTGTGCATCCTCCATATATGTGTGATCTTCACAGCCAAAATTCGAGAATGAATGCAGAGGGAGGACAACTACAAGGAGGTCGAGGACTATTAAGATCTCGCCCACTTGATGTGACCCCATGTCCACCTGTTTTCACTGAAATTCATTTAATGCAGTTGGAGCCTGTGTACACCTATGCATTCCTAGTACTATATGAGAACACCATCTGCTATCACCATAACATTTGTGTGCCTCCACCATCGAACCATGCATTTGAAGTTTAATGAGTAGTCGTTGGATGATTCTCTAGGTCACTAAAGAAATTAATTTCTCGATTGTTGTTGCAATACTATATAGCTTATTCTTATCCTTGAACATTTTGTCCGACGATGATTGTCGATTTTTTCTTTTTTGCAGAACAAATATTTGTGTGAGGTTGGTTTCCTTTTCCATTGTCACTTGGGCCAGAGTTGATCCCTTATTGGCCAATGAATTTGCTTATGAATTGAGTGATCTATACACAAGGTAAAATTCAATCTACTTGAATTGATCAATTTGTAGTATTATTCTTTGAATGATTGTCGAGAAAGAAAAATAAATGTTCTTCTTGGCCTTATGAATTTTTTGAAGACTAACATTGAGTCTCCAAATACCATAATCTTTGGAATCTTATGTGCTATTGCTAGTTCTAATCCTTACCATAGCGCTAAATACTCTGCTTGGTTTTTGGTTGTAATGCTCAATCCCTATGCATATTGGATCTCTTTTTGTTCATCACGGCGAATAATTACCCCTTGCTCCTACCACCCCCAACCTTGTCAAATTTTAGTAATGAGGGTTTATTGAATTTATTTTATGTAGCTTTTTCCTTTTGTTTTGACTTTTCCATCATTATAATATCATGCATTTGTAATTCATTTGGATGTGTGGCTTTAGTTGAATCACATAAGATTAAATTAGTCATTATGTTGATATCTTAAGTACTCACCTAACCAGTTTTTCATAGTCACATGTGAAATAGTCCACATTTCTCTTTTGTTGTTATCTGGTTAGTTTTGAAAAAAAGTGTATTCATTTGTGATACTTTGGAATCTTTTGAAAATCATTCTTGAATATATCTTTGTTAATCAAATAGCATGACTTTTTCCATCACATGCACCAGTTGTATGCGTTGCCCTCCAATTGCATGGATGCATACTTAATTTTTTCATCGTTAGACATTATAGATTTTGAAATATTCTTCTGGCTTGTTAAACTATGTCAGACCTTGGTTTTTATTTCCGTTTTCCATTGAGCTTTGATAGCTCTACTTTTTTCTTCATTGGGTATGTGAAAATTAGTTGATTTTGTTGAAATATGTAACTAGGTTCGGTCTTCATAATGGCATATGTAATCATGATTTTATGGATTTGATGTAATGAGAAAACTAAATTTGTAGTTATTCTTGAGGCATGGGTTTCATGCTCAAGGAAATTTATTTTATAGGTTAAGCTCCCATTGAGAGCTTCTAAGGATTGTCATTGAGTCTACAAGTCAATTAAGTCATTGTCATGTATGGAAGACCCATTTGGACATGTTACATATTGTAAAGAAAAAATTATTTGAGTCAAATAGACTCAAAAGACCCTCCAATACCTTGTCAATTGTGCAAATAACAAGTCAACGTTATCAAGTGACAAGTCGACCTAAAAGACAGTGACAAGTCAACCTACAAGCATGGACGGGAAGCCTATATATAAGAGGCTAGTCAATCACATTTGGAGGGCATCCAAGAAGCAACAAGAAGGTCGATAAAGGCAAAGAAGAAGTTCAAAGTAAAAGCGAAGAAGAGGAGGTGAAACTAGTAGAAGTTGAAATTTTGGATCTGTTTTTGCGCTGAAATCTCTCACATGTGAGAGGTAAATTAGGGCATCCACTTGTTGCAAGAAGACCAAATCGCAGACCTCAAGGAAGCCAGAATATAGCATGTGAAGGATCTCTTTTGCAAGCTGAAAATACAGGAAGACAAGCCCAAGGCAAGCGAAGAAGAAAATCCCTCCAATCTGCCTAGTTTGATCACATGTGCGAGAATTGCAGGAGGTTGAAAGTTGCACATAGAAGGGGTCGAAATTGCAATCAAGGTTGCATGCCTGAATTCTTGGTCAAAGATAAAGAGGAAGCTACTAAAAGGCAAGTTTGACTTGAGTTAAGGAGAAAGTTTGACTTGGTCTTGGAGGGATCGTTGACAACGCTCTGTTGGGAAAAGTACTGGGGGGGCAGGCGGCGACGGGTGTGATTTGGTATTTTAAAAACTTACTTCAAATTTATTTTTCTTATTCCATTTTCTAGACGCGATTTTTATTTAGTGAACCCGCGTACATATGCGACTATGATGAAAGCAAACTGCGCATATCTAGTCAACTAGATTTACATATAATTCATCATTTGTTAATCTTTAACCAGTGCATCATTACTTCATTAAAACATGTATTAAGTAGAAACTATGAGTAGTAGAGAGCACATAGATCATCAACACTTAAGGAACAGATAAACACACATGAAAACCAAGATTTTAAGTGGAAACCCAATGTGGGAGACAACCACTGTTGTTGTCGCCTCTGTCTTAAAAATAAAATAATCTTCTTACAATCTTGTAATGGTGCAGACTTTAACTAGTACGCAGTGTTCTACTTGTAGAAGCCTACAACCTTCTCTTGTTTTCCAGTTCCTACTGGAAGGGAGCTACAACCCCCTTACAGAAGACTGCTATCCTCAGCTCTTTACGAATCACTTTTCATAATGTTTCAAACTGGATCCACTTTCAACTATTCTGAAATCAGCCACTCAAATGCTGAACCAAATCAACCAATCTAACCAATGCAACTAGATAAAACTAGATCATAACAGATCATGCCAATGCATAGCCACTCACCAATATACCAAGATAAACATTGTTACCCATCATAGAAACCAATTGCTGCCTCTGCAAACCCTGATCAAGCATACACTAGATTGTATACACTATTGTACTTAATCATACCTACGTATGTACGCACTTCTCTTGAAGCATACCCGCGTATAGATCTAAAAAATGTTGATACCTGAATTTGGATCACTGTCACACTGAAACAATCATTGCATCACATACTAAACCCATCACAGATCACAGATCATTATACAAAATCATCATCACTTAGTTAACATTTCATTCCACAATCAACTCAACCCAAATAGTACTGTCATACGTAGATCATCATGAGAGAGACATCATTGACAAACAACAACAAATGTATCTGAACTGATCAACCATCATTAATAGTTCATGCTTCAAAACCATAGAAGTTGTACGCACCTTTTATAAGTAACACCTGCCTATGTACCCACTTTTAATATTTCACACCTGCGTACCGATTCTGAAATTTTGCGAAATATGTATGCAACCACCCTAAAGTAGATCCGCGTATGTACGCGACCTTTCTGAAGAGAACCTGCATACAAATTTGTAATTATTGAATCATTCCTTCGCTGCAAACACAAAACGTATGTCACAACCTTTACTGTCACATGTTCATGTTAGAATATCATTACCATCACAGATTTATCATTATTAGTCATAATCATAAAAGATCAGGCAAGCATGTTTATTAGTCACTACAATGTTTTCATATTTATCAAATTTGAACCTCCTTCATGCTCCCTGGTGCACCCTTGTTTCAGATCAAACTATTCATTAATAACCCATAACTTGCAGACCTAGCACTTTGATCTCCATCTCCTTATATAGCTTAGGCCTTCGCCAATACCTTAGGCCAATCCTGTAGTTACGTCGATGGTATTCTTTGACGGGATCAAATATTCATTGTCGCGCTCATTACTATTGGCCAATACCATGGTAAAGACCCCTGGTATTGAGAATACTATGGTGCGGAAACTATATGTGTCTTTTCTTCACCATACCCATGTATGTATGCAGTCTTTGTTCATAGTACCTGCATATATTTTCCTACACTTAACCTTTATCATTCCTCTCACTCTGAATTGATATTCCTTTATCCAATCTCTTTGTCACATATGTACTAGCATGTCTATTCATCCTACTACCATCATGTTGACATCTTTATCAAGTGGGTTTCCATCAAGGACAACACATTAGTCATAATGCCAATAATATCCCCCTGTGGACTTGATGACAACCAATTTGGTGTTTGGTTACCACCACCTATAAAAACATGTAAACACATCTGTAGACATGCCAAGCTTCTTTCACAAGTCACCAAACATTCTCCAAACACCAAGCTTCTCTACCCCTTGGACATCAAGGGCAAAGAGATGACTAATGTTGAATGAACACTTCTTTTGTAGAGATTAGCATCTTAGATACGATGTTGTTGAATATGAGCATTGACCATGCTCCCCTGAGTATATGTTGAAACTTCTAGAATATATTCAAAGAAGTACATGATGCTATGGCTCAACCAAATCTGACCTTTCCTATCACCAAGGACTCATGCTTACATCAGTTACCCAACACAGTGGGGTTACATATTTGACTCAACATTACATCAAGTGCCCAAAATATTGGGATTACATACATAACTTACTTGACTCCAATAGTCCAATCATGACTTAATATAACAATTTTACATCATGGGCCTTTATACGAACTTTACATCAAGAGACAAATATGACATTTATAACCAAAACCAAAGACCTCAATAGCGAGGTAGTAAGACCATGATAGTCATTAATAACCATCATTCAACATATAAGGATGAGCATTGTTGGAAACACTGAGAGGGGGGTGAATCATTGTTTCTTAGCAATTAACATTTTTTTTTTTTTTTTTTCAAAACATTAGTTAATCTTCAGTTATTATTATTGTTCTTCTTCAAATGGTCATAAACAATAATCAATAGTAGACAACACCATACAAGAATGCAGAAAGAAAAAATAGAGGACATAAAATTTTTTAGATGGAAAACCCCTTCTGGGTCAAAAACCACCGAATGCTCCTTTAGTAATTGTCTTATCCCTATTAAAATAAAATTGATTACATCAAAATTTCAGCTACATCTAAGGGAGGCATCAACCCCCTAATTCACTAGGTACAACTTGTACAATGCTACTAGACACTAATATCCTGTTGCAACTAGAAGGACGCAACAACGCCCTATAGATAAGGCCACAACCTGATGAGTGCCCAAACACTATGCTTACCAATTGTTGTCGGAAAGGAAACTCCGTTGCCTTATTAGTTTATCAACCACATCTAAATGGATGCCACAATGCCCTATGCAAGCCACAACTTGCCATAGTACCACCCTGCCACCCTGAATTGTTCTCAGGCCACAACCTGAAGGTGACTCCAATCACCTGCCATGCAACACCCTACCACCCTGACGAGCTAGAAGACCACATTTCACAATTTTCAGACTAGACCCCCTAGACTCTAAATCAATGTAGAATAGCCGTAAGAATGATGTAGAATAAATGTTGAATCCTGGTAGCCACTGATCACTATTCTCACAAACTGATCATTGCACAATGCTACACATCAAGCTATCACTATTCAACTGCACATCACTATCATTGCAAACTATATATCACTGTCATTGCACAATTGTTGGTTGTCACTACTTGTCACTGCTCATGAATTAATAGTCATCAATGCACAAATATTGTCATCATCGTACCAAGTTGTACTTGATGCTACAACCTTTCTAGTACTACTATCAAATCATGGCACAAACAAAGATGCCTTAGGTCATCCCAATGACCTGCAATAAGTTCTCTCAAACATTGTCCCCAGAGAGCTACCAACATATATGTAAGCACATTGTTTGACTAGTCAAGCCCTTCTATCCATCCTTCTCCAATAGGTTTTATAACTGGAGGATGTTCCCTTCACTGCTTGCTACCCTGCAAGATCACAAATATGTCATTGTACACAAATCCCTAGAAGCCCTAGATCATATAGGTGAAACCCTTGGTCATACTAGAAATCCAAGGTTATACTAGAAGCCCTAGGTCAAGACCAATTCCCATAAATCAAGTCAAATGGTCAAGTGAAATAAGTCAACTTAGTCGGATGTCTTATCAATAGTTATGTAACATGGTATAGTCAAGATATTGTGAAGCATTTGTAAGGTCATTTAAGTATACAGTTACTATTGGTGTCAAACAAGTCTACTCCTAATCAAGTCAAGTCAACTTCTCAATGTCAAAGCATCATGGAGTGCTTATGACGTCAATTCAAAGTGAGATGTTGCATCAAGTATGAATGTCATCATAGGACTGTAATATGGTTATTGCAAAAATCAACTCAAATACAACATTATAATATCATGCAAATTCAATGTCATGTCTATTTCATTCACTGGCAAGAATGTATGTCAGGTCACTGCTCTGGTATCCATGTGTCAATTATTACACTAATGACTGCAGCTATCATCACATGAACATTGTTGTTATCAAGTCAATATACAGTCATTATAAGGTCATTGTTTTATGATTATGTCACTGTTTCAAGTTAAGGTCATGTCATTGTTTTGCTATAACAATAGGACAATCCTATAGGTGATTTTCAAGGATGAATGTCATACAATAAAGGCTCATAACAAGAGTCTTGTCATCAATGTTCATCACAACAACATCACCACAATAGTCACCTAAAAAAAGTATACAAAGGATGCTTCCAAGTTTTCAAAGCAAGGTCACATAAGTTATGTCAAGGTCTTATATCTAATATTCAATTGGTATATTACCAATCAAGATCATCAATCATACAAAATCAAATCAGGTTACTTCAGGTACATATTTATGTCAAAATAAGTCAGGGTTAATTGTTATATTGTCATAGATTAGTCAATATTTCTTCTAAGTGTAACAATATCACTATCAAGTTTATTGTCCAATCATCAGAAATCTCAATATCATTTGTTAAGTCACACAAGTTGTTGTCACATGTGTTTTCGTTCAAAATTGTAATGAGAGGTTTGTCAACAAGATGCACAAACATAAATTCAAAGTCAATGATTGGGTTACTACCTTTAGTTCTTGAAATTATTTAACTTAACATGAGATTACTGCGACTGTCTTACAGTGAGAATCAACGTCATATAATAACAATTGTAGGAGAACAAGCAACAAACGTAGACAAAACTAGAAGATCTGTTCTTAATGCCCAATTGAATCACTAAATTTCAATACAAAAATGATATGGATACTCCTTCAAGGATGAAATCCTACTCTAAATTAATGTTCGCAGGCCTGCAAGTTTTACCTTAAAATTCCAGAATTTTTGTGTGGTGCTTGTGTCATGGTTACTCCTTTTAAGGACCATACCTCTAGTTGTAATGAAAACTAACCTAATTAAATTCAAAACAGACAAATATTTTATTTATTGACCTATAATTATTCTTGTCTTAAACTCAACTTAATACACAAGAGACTAAACCTTCAACTACCTATCCAAAAGGATGAGCTTGTGGCGAAGCCCTAACAGAGGTCTGCACATAACACGAATGCCCAAAAAATTAAAAATAATCAGCTTAGAACTTACTTAAGAACCTTTGCTCCTCCTTGTAATTGTGACTCCAAAATGACTGAACCTCCAAAAGACACCAAACAACCAAACCTTAACTCTTGTAGCATTTGATGTCCTTAGCCTCAGTAGGTCTGAATTGTTCTTCCCTCAGACGTCCGCACAATTTTAGAGATAAGTTCAAGGTAAGCGAATATTTCAGAGATATTATGTGATGAGTTGTTAGGTGTATAGATTTGGTCTTATTTTATAGTGTATATCTGGTGCTTTAGAAATTATCGTTGGAGGAACTTAGACATTTAAAATGTTGACTTGTTTAATAAACATTAATAATTGTTTTTTCATGGACCCTAATTAGAATGAATGTTTCCCTTGTAATGAGGAGTTTTAGAGTTTAGGACTAGTTAGTTTGGAAATTATTTATGTAAATTAGTAAGGGCTTCTTAGGAGATTGTTGTAGGTGGTCTTTAGGATCTTTAAAGTTATTAATTGTTTTCACTTATTAATTAACATTATTAATATGTCAACTTAGGCCCTAAGCAAAGCCTACGTACCCTTTTATAATAAGGAATGAGGCTTATGTAAGGGGTTTTTGATACTAATTAGTTAGATGCCCTTCCTAGGATGATTTTACATGACTAAGGAACCCATATACCTAATTTTGGATGCCCATAACCAATGAAGATAAGCCAAGTCACACTCCTATGGGGTATGGGGTTTTAGCCCACAAATTGGGGTCATCAACTTCAACTGTGAACATCTCTCAAACCAGGCGTAACTACGTTGCATTCTACATACCAACAAAAACATATTCTCAAGGAGAATACAATGATATTGATCCAGGTGGATATTGGTGGCCACCTGCCAAGTCCACCTGGACCCCCACCATTGTCTTTCTCAGCATTTTCAGTTTCCTTAATTGTAGCACAACTTACTATTTTTAGCAGTTTTTCGGGTCCTGAACTTCCAGAGCCGTTTTGAGGCCCTAAACAACGTTTTTTGGGGAATCCAGGGGCAACACGAGTCCATGGAATGGACTGTGTTGCCCGTTCCAACAATGATAGTGCTTGGATAGATCTTTCTAATGAGCTATTGTACGCGTCAAACGGAGATCATATGCCAAAGTTACGACCCCGGGAAGTTGATGTACCAACTTACCCCCAAACGGGGCCCACAGTTTGGCGTTTCATCTCCTAGGGTTAGGTTTTGGAATGTTAAGGGTTTTTCCATTGTTTCTCAACAATAAATAGGCCTTCGAGCCTCATTGTAACACAGTTCAGAGGCATGTAGCCATCACATCTCTTCTCAGAGATAAGCTACCATCGCCCTAGCTAGTTTATTTCCATTTCTGTTTGTAAGCATATTTCAGTATTTTCCATTAATGAAATGAAGTATTATTTCCGCTGCATCTTTGTGTATATGGTTATCTCTGTAATTTGTTGCGTTCCTGTTTAAATCCGGATCAGTGGTATCAGAGCGGTCTGCTTTTTCTCTGTTTTTCTTTGCATGTCCCCAACAAGGTCGGGATATAAGGAGTTAGGGCTTGAACTGGTTGAACCTTTGCAAGATCAGCCTCGCAAATCCCGACGGCCTCCCATGGCGGACGAGAAGAAAGACAAGGGGGCAGGAGATCCCATCAAAATCTTGCTCGAAGAGGCGCTCGAGCGACAACGGAACGCGATGATGGACAACTTTGCGTAGATCCTTCAGCGACTACCCAGAAGCGGCGCATCGGCTTCCAGCAGCTCCTCTGGAAATGCCACACCCTTTAAGGTACAAGTTAATTTTGAAATCCCCATATTCGAGGGTCAGATAGACGCTGATGCCGTAGATAAATGGTTAAATCTGCTAGAGGGTTATTTTTCTGTTCATGATTTTTCGAGTCGGGAAAAGATTGTTTTTGCTCTTCTCAAAGCAGCCCCCCACGTCAAGGACTGGTGGGAAACCTACTGCGAGCAGAAGGATGAAAGTACTGGCTCACTATTTTCAGCCGCACCCACCTGGGATTCGTTCCGGGATGCCATCAAGGAGCAGTACTACCCTGTCGGAAGCTATGAGGATGAATACATAAAGTGGACCACGCTGCGGCAGGGAAGGGACCAAGATGTGCCGGAGTTCACCAATCTTTTCCATACCCTTCACACAAAGTTGGGTATCAAGGATTCAGAGCAACATTTGATACTCAAATACCGTGGCTGCCTGCACAAGTACATCCAGGAAGAAATACAGTTCCTAAACATCCCCTCGCTCGGCGCAGCATACCGGTATGCTGTCAAAGTCGAGCAGAAGTTTAAACAAAAGAAGCGAGACTTTGGATCTGCGAATCCAAAGCAGGGGAAAGGTGCCCCTAAACCACAGAACAAAGGACAAAGCCAAGGCGGGACAGCCCAAGACAACCAGCCGAAGCTGCAAGCAAAGAGCAACGTCGCGAAGCCGAGAAAGGACACTGGAAAATGGTGCGAGTTCCATAAGAGCTCCACTCACAACACAAGTGAGTGTCGGGCCAAGCAGTCACTGGTGGCTGAGCTAAAGGTTTCAGAATCAGATGCATGTTCCGACTCTGAGTCAGAACCCGATAAGGGGTATGAAAAAGGGAAGCAGATCATTGATGCGGATCCCAGCGCCACTGTTGCTACCGCAAAGATCCAGAAAAATGAACCCGAAGATCCAGAGGAGGAGGAGCGTCTCTTCCACTCCCAGATGTGGGTAAAGGGCTCCCCGATACAGTTCATTGTTGATAGCGGGAGTCAAAAGAACCTCATTTCGGCAGAGGTCGTGAAGCGGTTGGGCTTACCGACCACAGCACATCCACAACCATACACCATTGGGTGGCTTCACCAAGGGCGAGATCTTCGCGTGAGCCAGCAGTG
This sequence comes from Pinus tabuliformis, assembly GCA_031772625.1. Classification (NCBI taxonomy): domain Eukaryota; kingdom Viridiplantae; phylum Streptophyta; class Pinopsida; order Pinales; family Pinaceae; genus Pinus; species Pinus tabuliformis. Next base: position 997,077,546 of record CM062805.1, on the reverse strand, counting down.
TCGCCTTCCATACAACATCAAGCCCTTCACGGATGAGGTATTGTGTGACATTGCTCCCCTTGAAGTTTGTGATGTATTACTAGGACAACCATACTTGTGGAAGCGACATGCTGTGTATGAATCAAGGCCCCGTGCTGTTATTATTACATTGGGAAATAAGTTGTTCAGGATACCAGAGGTAGCACCACCTGCCGCCATCTCTTTGATTACTGCAAAACAATGCAGTAAGATCATTTCCAAAACCAGGAAATTTGTTTTCCTGATGATACGCCCTCAAGGGAAGAAGAAGACAGTGGCCGCGGCCTCCAAACGGGGTCCCTCTGCACGGCAGCTACAGATGGACAAGATTGTGGAGGAGTACGAAGACATCTTCACCTCCCCGGCAGGGGTTCCTCTGCACTGTCAAGTCAAGCACTCCATCGATCTGACCCCAGGTGCGCCGCTACCCAATGGACCAATTTATCGGCGCTCCGTTCTGGAGAACAATGAAATCAAGAGGCAGATTCAGGAGCTCCTGCAGAAAGGTCACATCCGTCCGAGTTCTTCGCCCTGTGGGAGCCCGATAGTGTTGGTACAGAAGAAGGATGGGACGTGGAGACTCTGTATTGACTATCGGGCGCTGAACAAGATCACTGTCCGTAATAGGTACCCGATCCCGCGGATTGATGACCTCCTAGACCAACTAAAGGGGGCGAAATATTTCAGCAAGATCGATCTGAAGTCAGGATATCACCAGGTACCAATTGAACCCTCAGATGTGTGGAAGACTGCCTTCAAATCCAAGGAGGGCCTCTTCGAATGGTTGGTCATGCCTTTCGGATTGACGAATGCTCCTGCAACCTTTATGAGGCTAATGGATGACATCTTGCGGCCATTCACCAACTCCTTTGTAGTAGTATACTTGGATGACATTCTGATCTTCAGCCAGAGTTGGGAAGAGCACCTCCACCACATCCGACAGGTTCTCCAAACACTGCGGCAACACAAGCTATGTGCCAATTTGGAGAAATGCACTTTTGGCATGACCGAGGTTCAGTATCTGGGATACATCATTGATGAACAGGGGGTGCATGTCGATCCAGCCAAGGTCCAAGTCATTCGGGATTGGCCCTCTCCAACCACTCTAACAGAGCTCCGCAGCTTTCTAGGTCTTGCCAACTTCTACCGCAGGTTTGTGTTGGGATTTTCTCATATTTCTTGGCCCTTGAGTCAAGTCACCAAGGGCGGGGCGAAAGCAAAATTCTTTTGGTCTGAATCTCAACAGAAGGCATTCAGGGAGTTGAAGGATCGCCTCTGCACGGCACCAGTGCTCGCGTTACCAGATTTACAACAACCATTTGAGGTCGAGACAGATGCCTCTGACTATGCTATTGGGGCAGTCCTTACTCAACATGGACATCCAGTGGCATATCACAGTGAAACACTTTCAGACACAGTCCGGAAGTACCCCACTTATGATAAAGAGATGTATTCCATTGTACAGGCCTGCCGACAATGGAAGCATTACATTTTGGGGAAGGAAACGGTCATCCACACAGACCACCGACCTCTGCAGTTCATACAGACCCAAGGGAAATTGCAGAATGATCGCCATCAGAAGTGGTCTACATACCTGCAACAGTTTCACTTGAATATCAAGTATAAAAAGGGCAGCACCAATAATGTTGCAGATTGCCTCAGTCGACCACCGATCATGGCGCTAACCACCGTGCTCAACTCTTGCGGGCACGAGACTTCTGATTGGCCACTTCTCTACAAAAGCGACCCAGAATTCGGCCACACATACCAGACACTCTTGGAGGGTCGGCAGGTTGCAGATTTTCACCTCCAGGATGCCCTATTATGCCACCTCGGTCACCTTTGTGTTCCTTCAAGCGAGCGTGCCAAGATGATTTGGGAAGCACACTACAGTCGGGCTGCTGGGCATTTCGGGGTCGAGAAAACAGTGGCAGTACTGCAAAACTATTTCTATTGGCCGAATCTTCGACAGGATGTTGGGAAGTACATCCGATCATGTACTGCCTGTGCCATTGCCAAACCGACCATTAAGAAGCAAGGCCTCTATACCCCGTTGCCTACCCCTAGTCGACCTTGGGAATCCATCTCCATGGATTACATGTCAGGCCTTCCTTCCACTAAGCATGGAAATGACTGTGTTTTTGTGGTCGTCGACAGGTTCTCAAAGATGGCCATTATGATGGCCTGCAAGAAGAATATCACAGCAGAAGCCACTGCTAAACTCTTCTTTGAACGAGTGTGGGTGCACTTTGGGATCCCACAGTCTATCATCTCAGATCGGGACAGTCGGTTTCTCAGCACCTTTTTGTCCAGTCTCTGGTCAATGCTGGACACCAAACTCACGAAGTCCACAGCCTTCCATCCTCAAACTGATGGCCAGACAGAGGTTGTCAATAGGATGATTGTGCACATTCTGCGCATGTATAACTCAAAGCATCCACGCACATGGGACGAGAGCCTCCCCTACGTTCAGCACAGCTACAACCGAGCTCTTCACAGCTCCACTGGCCATAGCCCTTTTCAGGTGGGTTTGGGATTCCAGCCACTATGCCCCATTGATGTGGCCATGCCACTTGCAGCTACTCACATGAATTCAGCTCATGTCCAGTCCGAAACAGATAAGGCCACCAGCTTCATTGAGCGCATCCAACATATTCGCCAGCAGGTCCATGACATTCTTGAGAAATCAAATGCCAAGTACAAGCAGCGACATGATCAACATCGGGTGCCACACAAGTTTCAGGTGGGCGACAAAGTCTGGTTGCATTTGCAAAAGGAACGCCTTACTGGAGCCTATCGGAAATTGAGACCACTCCGATATGGTCCTTACACCATTACTAAGGCTATGGGAGACAATGCATTTGAGCTCAGCATTCCCCCATTCCTTGGCCTGCACCCAGTATTCAATGTGGACCGCCTTCGGCCATACTTTCCACCATTGCTAGACACATCCGACATTGCAGAACAGCTCAAACCCACAGAATTAAATCCAGATTGCATGGAACAAGCTGCAACTGATCGGATCATGGACACACAGATCAAGAACACTCGCCAACAGAATATCCAACTGTATCGAGTTGTCAAAGCGGGCCAACTCCTTCAGCAGGGCAAGTGGCTCACCAGGGAACAAGTTCAGCAGAAGTTTCCTCATCTCATGGAGGAGCTCAACGCAATGGGGACCATTGCTTCCTAAGGGGGGAGGAATGATCCAGGTGGATATTGGTGGCCACCTGCCAAGTCCACCTGGACCCCCACCATTGTCTTTCTCAGCATTTTCAGTTTCCTTAATTGTAGCACAACTTACTATTTTTAGCAGTTTTTCGGGTCCTGAACTTCCGGAGCCGTTTTGAGGCCCTAAACAACGTTTTTTGGGGAATCCAGGGGCAACACAGTCCATTCCAACAATGATAGTGCTCGGATAGATCTTTCTAATGAGCTATTGTACGCGTCAAACGGAGATCATATGCCAAAGTTACGACCCCGGGAAGTTGATGTACCAACTTACCCCCAAACGGGGCCCACAGTTTGGCGTTTCATCTCCTAGGGTTAGGTTTTGGAATGTTAAGGGTTTTTCCATTGTTTCTCAACAATAAATAGGCCTTCGAGCCTCATTGTAACACAGTTCAGAGGCATGTAGCCATCACATCTCTTCTCAGAGATAAGCTACCATCGCCCTAGCTAGTTTATTTCCATTTCTGTTTGTAAGCATATTTCAGTATTTTCCATTAATGAAATGAAGTATTATTTCCACTGCATCTTTGTGTATATGGTTATCTCTGTAATTTGTTGCGTTCCTGTTTAAATCCGGATCAGATATGGATCTCTGATCCAAACTCAATGGTTTGAACCATCAAAAACCCTCGACAATGTCAGGGTACATCCTCAATCCAGGGAACCCAAACCCTAGGACTTGGGTTTTCAACAATCCAACAATATAACTGCCATCTTGATGTAATCAGAAAATTACTAAGAAGGGTTCATTAACCATTTGACATTAATGACTGACATTTTTAGTCAAAGTCAAGCCCAGTCAACTCCATGGGTTGACATCAATGACAACAACATCCAACAATCTCTCCCTTTGTCATTTATGGCAACATATGTACTCCTTCTATGAGTACAACTTCCCTTGCCTTCTTGCTTCACCTCCTCAAGATTTCAATCTCCTTCTCAGGTTTTTCTCTCCCCTTTGACATCAATGTTAAAGGGTTACCCCCTAAGAATTTTCTTGCTTCATGTGGATCTATTATCTGCCTGTGCTCCCCCTAATGAGAAGCCTCTTGTAATAGTCTACCAATGACAATCTTTGTGGACCTGTGCCCTGAAGAGAAGCTTTCCTTTGTGAACCTGTAATCCTTCAACTGTTTTGCTCCCCCTGAACCTGTTATGAAACTGCCATATTGTTCAAACTATCTGTCTGCCGATCGTAGACTTGTGCCATATATTGCTGCATAGACTCCCCCTCTACAAACTTCAAGGAGTCAACAAGCTGGATTGTTCAAAATAGTGAGTCACCCAACGAGCCATCTTGACTTGAGTCATTATCTGAAGTAACTGCCAATTCCTCGTGACCTTTATTTTTACGAATCCTGAAAGAATTACTGCTGAAACCTTCTTATCTCCTTGGTCTTCCTGTACTTGTTTCCTTTTCCAGACCTTCTTGTTCCTGCAATCTCAAGCCATGTGCCCATAGCTATGACACTTGAGGCATTCAACGTTGTCCATAGGTGATTCCATATGATGTCTATAATCGCGAGCGCTATGGCTATAGTTATGGAATTCTAAACATTCAATGTTTTGCCCATCTAGCACGTATTCTCTTTAGGCAAAATCGTCGTGGATCCTGTCTCGTGATCCTACAAACTTGTTTTTAGGGTTTTGCAGATAATGATTGTAATTGTAAAAAACTTCACAATCCCTAGCCATATGTCCATAATTAGCACATAAAAAGCAATAACCATCAAATGAACGTGCGTACCTAGCTAATTTTTTTGGAGGTGGTGTGTTGGATGGTGTTGTCATTGATGTCAACCTATGGAGTTGACTGGGTTTGACTTTGACTAAAAACACCAGCCATTGATGTCAAATGGTTAATGAATGCTTCTTAGTAATTGTCATGTTACATCAAGATGTCAGTTATATTGTTGGATGGTTGAAAAACCAACTCCTAACGTTTGGGTTCCTTGGATTAAGGATGTACCGTGACTTTGTTAAGGGTTTTTGATGGGTCAAACCATTGAGTTTGGATCAGCGATCCATATCATTGGATTCTCCTTGAAAATATGTTTTTGTTGGTATGTAGAACACCACGTAGTTACACCTAGTTTGAGAGATATTCACAGTTGAAGTTGATGACCCCAATTTGTGGGCTAAACCCCCATAGGAGTGTGACTTGGATTATCTTCATTGGTTGTGGACATCCAAAATTAGGTATATGTATTCCTTGGTCATGTAAAATCATCCCAGGAAGGGCATCTAACTAATTAGTATCAAAAACCCCTTACCTAAGCCTCATTCCTCATTATAAAAGGGTACGTAGGATTTGCTTAGCACCTAAGTTGACATATTAATAATGCTAATTAATAAGTCAAAACAATTAATAACTTAAAAGATCCTAAAGACCACCTATAACGTTCACCTAAGAAGCCCTTACCAATTTATAGAAATAATTTCCAAACTAACTAGTCCTAAAGTCTAAAACTCCTCATTACAAGGGAAACATCATTCTAATTAGGGCCTATGAAAAATTAATTATTAATGTTTATTAAACAAGTCAACATTTTAAATGTCTAAATTCCTCCAACGATAATTTATAAAGCCCTAGATATACACTATAAAATAAGACCAAATCTATACACCTAACAACTCATCACATAATATCTTTGAAATATTCGCTTAGTTTGAAGTTATCTCTAAAATTGTGCGGACATCTGAAGCAAGAACAGTTCGGACCTACTGAGGCTAAGGACATTGAATTCTACAAGAGTTAAGGTTTGGTTGTTTGGTGTCTTTTGGAGGTTCGGTCATTTTAGAGTCATAATTACAAGGACGAGCAAGGTTCTTAAGTAAGTTCTGATATGATTATTTTTAATTTTCTGGGCATTCGTGTTATGTGCATACCTCTGTTAGGGCTTGGCCATAGGGTCATCCTTTTGGATAGATAGTTGAAGGTTAGGTCTCTTGTGTATTAAGTTGAGTTTAACATAAGAATAATAGTAGATCAATAAATAGCATATTTATCTGTTTTGAATTTAATTAGGTTGTTTTTCATTACAACTAGAGGTGTGGTCCTTAAATGGAGTAACCGTGACACAAACACTACATAAAAATTCTACAATTTTAAGATAAAGATTGCAATCCAGCGAATGTTGATTCATAGTAGGATTTTGCATTACAAAATAGTTTTTATCTTGTGAGGGTTTTTCTCATCCTTGAAGGAGTACCCATGTAATTTTTGTATTGAAATTTAGTTATTCAACTGAGCATTAAGAACATATATTTTACATTTGTCTAGGTTTTTTTCTTGTTCTCCTATAATTGTCACTATATGACGTTGATTCTCACTGTAAGACAGTGGCGGTAATCTCATGTTAAGTTAAATAATTTCAAAAACCAAAAGTAGTAACCCAATCACTGACTTTGAGTTTTATGTTTGGGCATCTTGTTGACAAACCTCTCATTACAATTCTGAACCAAAACACATGTGACAATAACTTGTGTGACTTAACAAATGATATTGAGATTTCTAATGATTGGACAATGAAATTGACAGTGATATTGTTACACTTAGACTAATATATGCCAATATAACAGTTAACCTTGACTTGTTTGACATAGATATGTACTTGAAGTAACCTAATTTGATTTTGTATGATCGATGAACTTGATTGGTAATATAACAATTGACTATTAGATATAAGACCCTAACATAACACCACATTAGTTGGTTTGAAACGTCGACCAAATCCTAACGATGTGATTAATCCGAAAGACTTATATCTACATTATGGATCACTAAAGTCTTAGATCTAACATTATGTGACCTTTCTTTGAAAACTTGGAAGCATCATTTGTGCATTTTTTTTTAGGTGACTACTGTGGTGATGTTGCTGTGAGGAACATTGATGACAAGACTCTTGTCATGAGCCTATATTGTATGACATTCATCCTTGAAAATCACCTACAGGAATTCCCTATTGTTACGACAAAACCGTGACATGACCTTAACTTGAAACAATGACATAATCATAAAACAATGACCTTATAATGATTGTATATTGACTTGATAACAACAGTGTTCATGTGATGATAGTTGCAGTCCTTAGTGTAATAATTGACACAGAGATACCTGAGCAGTGACCTGACATACATTCTTGACAGTGAATTAAATAGACATGACATTGAATTTACATGATATGACAATGTTGTATTTGAGTTGATTTTTGAAATAACCATATTACAGTCCTATGATGACATTCATACTTGATGCGACATCTCACTTTGAATTGACAACGTCATAAGCACTCCATGATGCTTTGACCTTGAGAAGTGGACTTGACTTGATTAGGAGCAGACTTGTTTGACACCAATAGTAATTGTACACTTAAGTGACCTTACAAATGCTTTGCAATATCTTGACTATACCATGTTACATAACTATTGATAAGACATCTGACTAAGTTGACTTATTTCACTTGATCATTTGACTTTATTTATGGGAGTTGATCTTGACCTAGGGTTTCTTAGTATAACCTTGGATTTCTAGTATGACGAAGGGATTCACCTATATGACCTAGGGCTTCTAAGGATTTGAGTACAATGACATATTTCTGATCTTGCAGGGTAGCAAGCAGTGAAGGGAACATCCTCCAATTATACAACCTATTAGAGAAGGATGGATAACAAGGCATGACTAGTCAAACAATGTGCTTACATATATGTTGGTAGCTCTCTGGGGACCGGGTTTGAGAGCATTGATTGCAGGTCATTGGGATAACCTGAGGCATCTTTATTTGTGCCATTATTTGATAGCAGTACTAGATGGTTGTAACATCAAGTGAAACTTATATGATGATGACAATGGTTGTGCATTGATGACTATTACTTCATAAACACTAACATGCAGTGACAACTAACAATTGTGCAGTGACAGTGATATACAGTGTGCAGTGACAGTGATGTGCAGTTGAACAATGATAGCTTGATGTGTAGCATTATGCAATGATCATTTTGTGGGAACAGTGATCAATGGCTACCAGGATTCAACATTTATTCTAGATATTTCTTACCACTATTCTACATTGATTCAGAGTACAGGGGGTCCAGTCTAAAAATTGTGAAACATGGTCTTTTGGCTCGTCAAGGTGGAAGGGTGGTGCATGGAAGGTGATTGGAGTCACCTTCAAGTTGTGGCCTGAGAACACTTCAGGATAGCAAGGTGGTGTTAGGGCAAGTTGTGGCTTGCACAAGGCGTTGTGATGTCCATTCAATTGTGGCTGATAAACTAAGAGAGCAACAAAGCATCATTTCTTACAGTAGCTGGTAAATAGAGTGTTGGGGCACTCATCAGGTTGTGGCTTGATCTACAAGGCATTGGGGGGTCTTTCTAGTTGCAAACGGATGTTAGGGTCTAGTAGCATCCTATAGGTTGTAGCCTGTGAATTAGGGGGTTGAATACTACCTCTGGTGTAGCTTAAATCTTGATGTGATGAATTTTCTTTTAACAGAGAGAAGATAATTACTAAAGAATCGTTTGGTGGTTTTTGACCTGGAGTGGGTTTTCCACCTAAAAATATGTGTGTCCTCTGTTTTATCCTTTTGTGTTGTTGTATGGTGTCATCTACTGTTGATTATTGTTTATGATCATTTGAAGAAGAAAAATAATAATAATTGAAGATTAACTGATGCAGTTAAAAAGATTAAAAAGTGCTAATTGTTAGGAAATACTAATTCACCGCCCTCTCAGTATTTCCAACAATTGGTATCAGATCTTGTTTCCTTTAGTAACAACTTAATCATTGGAAGGCAGTTTTCAGAGCATAGAGATGGGGAAATCAAAGAAGCAGGTTGCAAGGATTTCAAAGGAAGGTGTAGGTATAACAAAATCTGAAGAAAGTGAGTATTGTGTACCAAACCTTGATTTTGATGCAGATAATTACTAGATATGGGAATCCATGATGGAAGTACATTTCCAGGCACATGGAGTATGGGAATCAATTGTTTCTGGAGACACATATACCAATGAAGCTAAAAGGTACAATTCAAAGGCCATGAATGTAATTTTGAATGTTTTGCTAAATTCTGTGAAAACAAAAGTTGGTCAATGTTCAATAGCTAAAGCTCTTTGGGAAAAGCTTCACAATCTTTAATCAACAAATAAATCAAGTCAAGATGTTATTGAATTCAGATCCTTCTGATTATGATGAAGAAATTGGAGAAATGAGTCAGACATAGTTTGAAAATCAAGTGATCAAGGTGATAAAGGAACTCAAAAGTAAAAAGGAAAAGCCAAGACTTTTGGAAGCAAAATTGAAGACAGCAAAAGAACTCATCAAAGAAAATGAAGAGTCTGAGGAGATGATTAGTGATCTTAGAACTCAATTGGAGGAAGTCAAGAATACAGAGACACGAGACCTCAAGAGAGAAGTCCAACAGAAGTAACAAGAACTCGACACATCATTTATAGAGCTCAACAGGTTCAAACAACAGATGCATGAAGTCAAAATTGAAAGGAAGGAATCTGATCAAAGATACATATCCGCAGTTGAACAAAAACAAAAGGAATTGGAAACCTCTTTAGGTGAACTAAGCAGACTCAGGATTGCAAATGAGCACAAGGAACAAATATAGGCTCTCAACAAAGAAGTAGGGAAGACCACTCTTCTCAAGCTACAGGTTGAGGAGTCAAAAAAAAGGAAGGGAGATATTTAAAGGATGGTTTCAAGAAGATCTTGCTCAAAAGCAAGAATAACTTGATGCGGCACTTAATGAGATCAACAAGCTCAAAGAAAAGGACCATTTGCAAGTTATGGATATGACAGAAAAAGAATTGGCAAAAAGAACAGGTAAGGCTACAATTGATGAAGGTACAAGATCCACATCTCGCATAGTGAGATTGAGAAGACAATTGAACCAAAGAAGAACATTGTAACTCCGAAGAATGATGCCAAATCAATCAAGGATAAAGGACGACAACAGACTACAACACCGCCTTCAAAGAAGAATGAAAATCTTCCAGGTATGGTTTTTTATTTAATGGTTTTGTTTTTCATGTTCTAACTTTGGACATATGGCCATGGATTATAAAGTTGTCGACAGGTATAATTATCAAGGACCATCATGTTGCACATTGGATAAACCAACGCTCCCCATGTGTTTTGTGACATGGACTAACCCCCTCCTGTGGATCCTTATCTTCGGCAATGCGGTCGTTGACTAACACCTACGAGTTTTGGTATAACGACAATTGTGATTCTCAACAAGTGGTATCAAAGCGTAGGTCACGAGTTTGATACACACTCGACTCACGTTGGAGGGAGATTGTTGGACATTGAATAAACCAATGCTTCTCGTGTGTTTCGTGACATGGACTAACTGCCTCTTGTGGATCCTTATCTCTGGCAATGCGATCATTGACTAACACCTGCAACTTTTGGTCTTACGGAAATCGTGATTCCCAACAAGCATCTGTCAGCAACAATATGAACATCATTATGCAACAAAGAATGCTCAAGAAATCAAATGCCAACAATGTGCACTATTAGAAATATAGAAAATGCTCTCCCTTGAACATGTGCCATTTGTTTACTGTCAGGAATGATCATATTCACTAGTAAAGTCATCAAAGCAACTTCATCAATTAGTAAAGCCATCAAAGAAATAATGTCATTTAGCAACCATCATAAGCCAATATCACTTCTAAGTTTCATTTGAGAAACAACAGGCTATAACCAGTCAATATCAAAAGCAGAGGGCCAAAGAACCACTGACTAAAGTATACTAGAACCTCTCCTTGAGTCTTTCCCATTGTTTCTTCCTCATAGATAAACATACGCTATTGTCTAGAACCAAACTCGCGTATATACGTGACTGTCCTTCATGGGGTCTGCGTACAGAAGGTAAGTTGTAATAATTTTGAGTCTTATCTTCCCTTGAACATGAAAGATCTGTTAGAATGATTAATAAAGTGATGAGGTAGACACCACTCCTTTCTGTGTTAGATATTCAAAGGGATCACGTGGAAGTGGCTTTGTAAATATGTCTGCAACTTGTTCTTTTTAAGGAACATATTCTAGTTTGACCTTCTATTCAAGCACCTGTTCTCTCATAACGTGATATTTGATTGGAATATGCTTGGTTTTTGACTGCATGATAGGGTTTTTATAAATACTTATGGCACTAGTATTATCACACAGAATAGGTATAGGACGAGGACAAGTGATTTGAATGTCTTGCAATGTTTGCATCATCTATAGAAGTCAAGTATAACAAGATGCAACAACAACAAATTCCGCCTTAGCAGTAGATAAAGAATTGGAGCTTTGTTTTTTTCTGAACCATGATACCAAGCGAGGTCCCAAATAAAATGCTCCTCCACTAGTACTCTTTCGATCATCAATATTACATGCCCAATCTGCATTTGTGTAAGCATGAAGTGCAAAATATGCATCTTAGACATACCATAGACAAAAAATTTAAGTTCCTTGTAAATACTTGAATATTCTCTTAACTGCATGGAGATGAGTTTCTTTAGGATTTGCTTGAAATCGTCCAACAATCCCAACTGCATGCATAATATTTGGTCTTGTGCCTGTAAGGTAGAGTAAGCTCTCGATCATAGATCTGTATTTTGGTTGGTTTACTGAAGGAGAATCATCATGTGAACTAAGATTACATCATGTTACCATAGGTGTGCATACATGCTTGCAGTCTTCCATTCCATATTTCTTCAAAATCTGCTTGAGGTACTTGGTTTGTGAGAGAAAGATACCATTATTTGCTTGTTGAACTTGAAGACCAAGAAAGTATGTTAGTTCACCAAGTAAGGACATTTCAAATTATTGCTACATAACTGAAGCAAATCCTTGACTCATAGATTCTTCATTGCTTCCAAATATGATGTCATCAACATAAACAACAACTATCAAAAGTTTATCTTTATCCATCTTTATATATAGATTTCTATCTGCAGACCCCTTGGTGAAGCCTTGTTGTTGAAGATACATGTCAAGACGATAATACCATGCATGTGGGGCTTGTTTTAGCCCATATAGAACCTTCTTAAGTTTGTAGACAAGATTTTTATCATTTCCTAGAATGAACTGTTAATTTTTGGTATGTTCTATGCTTAAGAGAAATTTACTTCAATTTTCTTGTTAGTCTAATATCAATGTCCAGTTTAGCAATCACATTAGCATGGTAGTAAAATGCAGATAGAACATAAACATAAACATTAGAATACAAGCCAAGACAAGAGGACATAAGATGTGGCACCAACCAGGGACAATCCCCAATGTGGGGAAACCCTTGATCAATTCTTCTTATAATCTTCAATAGTTCAGAAGAGAGAGAGAGATAGTACAAAGATTTAAAGTCAATACTAACTTGCCAAATAGGAGATCTGACATCAAAGATCTTCACTATGAAGATGACACAATGAGATTGCAATTCTAACGCCAAGGACTGTAGTTCTGCATATTGGTTAGGGCATACTTATCAGCCCTCAAAATCTGCCCAGTTTGCCTTTAATTAATGAAGTTGTCCCATTTTCTATAATATAGATCAACCTACTAGCCCTTAATAATACCTCTGCCCTCCTCTTATTACGGTGGCATCCTACAACCCTTAGAACATGTCTACGACATTCTTTCTAGAGGACTGTTCCATCCTCTATGAGACCTCAGACAACTCCTTTTCTCCTCGTCCTTCAAGAAAGATACTTGGCCTCCTTTCAACCCTTCAGTCTTCCGGGAATGGCTTTAGAATGACCCTATTTCACCCATGTTGAATGTCTCTTCTTGTTTTGATCTTAAGCTTCAAACTTTGGCCTTTATCCCTACAAGAGCACCCAAGAACAACACTCAAAACAACCTCTCTTTCACATGTTATACCTACAACAAAACATAATACTTCCACGTTGCTTCTGGGGCTTCTTTCTTGCTGTCTTATGGGTCCTTCTTGTAGTGGCTAGGGCCTCCCTTTGACTGCGGCTAGGGCCTCTCTGACTGCGGCTTTAGACCTTCCTTGACTGCGGCTATAGGATTCTTCTTGATTGCAGATAAGGGCCTCCCTCTTGCTACAGATTAGGGCCTCCTTTGATGCAGATAGGAGCCTTCCTTTTGTTGTGTATTAGACCTCCTTGTCTGCAGCCAAATCTCCCTTGACTACAGCTAGATGTCTCTTCATTAAATGCGACTAGGTGACCTTAGATGACTGCATCTAGGGCTCTCTTAGATGACCCTTTCCACTACTTCCTCCTTGTGAGAGGAAAAACCCAGAAGAGTGGAGACGGGAGATCAAGAGTGATGATGTGCGTGTCAAATGACTTGAGGCCTCCTCTATTTAAATGCAACGTCGAGGTTGAGCTAGGGGTTATTTGGTTGTTGGTAAACCTTGAAAAATTGTCAAATAATATAAATAAATTCATATCTCCATAAATAAATGTCGGAATCGAATGATCTTTAGATCAATCGTACACCTCTTGAAGAGAGGAATCCAAGAAAAATATCAGCTGCCATAAATAAGGTGATGCACATGGAGTTTGGCCCTAGTTGCCAATTTTAACACTCCGTCTCAACTAGGGAGAACTCAATCTACTAATCCATCTATTAGTCAGTACTATCTTTGCCATCAATGCACTGCTCTGACCTGCTGAACTATGAATAAGAAAAAGTGATCAAGAATGTATCATACCATTCTCCACTGACTTGAAGTCAGTCCCAGATAAAAGAGAGTGTCTCAAACCTTTCTTACTGATGTGAACTCAGTTCCAAATAAAGAGAGTGTCTCATACCACTCTTACTGATCCAAAATCAGTTCCCAATAAAGAGAGTGTATCATACCACTCTTACTAACCCAAAGTAAGTTCCAATTGATCCCATATCAATATCATCCTAGCATAGGGAGTACGGTAGTACACGATACCACTCTTACTGACCCAAAGTAAGTTCCAATTGATCCCATATCAATATCATCCTAGCATAGGGAGTACGGTAGTACACGATACGTCCATCGATAGTACTATGGTCCCTATCCTCATTCCCTACTCACTGGCTAGATGAGAGGTACTTCCCATGAGTCTCAGACTGTATGGGTAGGATGTCTCAACAGGAGAAGGATGAACCACTCATCCTACCTATATGTCGCCATGGGTTATCCTAGGGGAAGGCTGAACCACTCACCCTGTACACAACAAATCACTAGGGGAAGGTTGGACCACTCACCCAATGATTGTGTCTCAGCAAAAGAAGGATGAACCCCTCATCCTGCCTACATAAAAAACCACTAGGGGATGGTTGAACCTCTCACCCTATGGTTTCTCATCACTCCAAGAAGTACCCCATGCCCCACGAAGTTCCCAGAGCTCAATATCCATATCATACAAGACCCTCGGGAGAGCGTCTCTCCACGACTCTAGTTAGTCTCGGAAAGTCAAGAATTTGACCTTTCTCGGGGGCTTCGTCAAAATGTCGGTGACCTGCTCATCAGTTCCAATGTGATGGAGCCTTATAGCTCCTCGCTATACCATATCCTGAATAAATTGGTACCTGATGTTTATGTGCTATGAGCAATCATGAAATACAGGATTCTCTAATAATCAGATCCCACTCTGGTTGTCACGGAGGATCACGATGGTATCCAGTATGTGTCCAGACAGCTAACTAAAGAGCTTCCCTAACCAGACAACTTCACACGAGTCCATACTCACAACTATGTATCTGGCCTTAGCGGTGCTCAAAGCAACCGAATTCTGCTTCCTTCTCATCTAGGATATCGAGGCAAAACCCAAGGAGAAACAACACCTAGAAGTGCTTTTGCAATTCACCACACTCCCTGCCCAATCAACATTAGAATGACCATGCAGCCTCACATCTTCAGTAATGTATCTCATTCCATGCGTGATTGTGCCCTGAAGATATCTCAGAATATTCTTGGCACCAATCCAATATGTGTGATGAGGCTCAACCATATATTGGCTCAACGTGTTAACTGCAAAACATATATCTTGACAGGAGTTCACCAAGAACATCAATGCCCCTATGAGTTGATGATACTCAGAAGCATTTCCCAATTCAGGTCCGGCAAGACTACCACATAACTTCTCAAAGTTAAGCTCCAACACGGTAGTCAGAGGATTGCAATCCACCATTCCAAATATTTCCAATATCTTCACAACATATTTTCCTTGAGATAGGAAAATTTCTCCTGCCTTTTGCCATACCTCCAACCCTAGGAAGTAGTGCATTAGTCCTAGGTCCTTCATTTCAAATTCGGAATCCAACTCCCTCTTATGTTTGTGAAAGAGGTCATCCATATAAAGTACCAGTATGAGAGGTTTATCATCCTCAACCTTAAAGTAAAGGTTTGGATTGGCTTCACTCCTAGTGAATCTAAGCTTCATCAAATAGCTATCAATCCTCTCATACCAAGCCTGGGGTGCTTGCTTCAAACCATAGATAGCTTTCTTCAACCTGAAAATATGAGATTCCTGGTTATGAACCTCAAACCCCTCGGTTTGTTCCACATTTGTGGTCTTGCTATTACTTGTAAGTTTTCCCTCTACATCCCGTACGTATACCTTTATGCTCTTCTTTGAACTTGGGCATCCCTCTCAACATCTGTCTCATATCGGGTAGGGCCTTGTAATGACGATGGGAAAACCTCCCATGCCATAGTTCATATTGTAGAGATGTGTCATAAGACATGGTCCCCAATGGACTTCCTACAACTTGATACAAGGAGCCAACCCTCAACCCAAGAGTAAAATCATCTTTAAAATTCTGTTTCCAAACATGTATCTTTCCATCGACGAATGCCACTTTGTATCCTTTGTCTTTCATTACCGAAATGGACACCAGGTTCTTCTTGAGATCAAGTACATATAGAACTTATTTTAACTAAATCGTATTATCCTGATTCAATTGAAGGGTAACATCCCCTATACCCTTTACGAGATAGGTGGCATCGTCTCTAAGAATAATCTCCAAGTTTGTCTCCTTCTCCATCAGATTAGAGAGAGATTCCTTGTATCCGATGAAGTGCCTTGAAGCACCACTATCAATAAGCCAATTCCCCAAAGTTTCCAGAGGAGAGGTAGTGGAGAGGGCTGATATAAGATAATACTCCTTTTGCTTATTGTTAACAACATTTGATTCTTCATACTTGGATTTCCTTGCTTTCTTGGAGGGTCGACCATTTCCTTGATGTCCTACATTCCTTTTTCCTTTGACATTGTACCTGTCATTCCTTCGATCGTTGTTGTTGAAGTTTCCCCTGGAATGATTGTGATCATCATCATGTGATGTGTCCCTTCTATTTGGACACTCCCTTGCATAGTGGCCAAACTTATTGCAAACAAAGCACCTGCCCTTCCTTCCACCCTTAGATCTGGGCTTTCCATTGAAGTGACCTTTAGACCCTGCATTATTTCTCCTTTTGGCATGAGTGGAGAAAGCAGTGGGGTTGCCTCTATTAGAAGGCATTTCTTGCTCCACCATTCTTGTTTCTTCCTAAATGCATCTTGACATCAATTCTTCAAATCCTGGAATTTGATCATTATTGAGAATAGTGGTTCTAAATATATACCACTCGGGTGGGAGCCCTCCAAGAGTAGTGATAGTAAGTTCCCTGTCAGATATGATTTCTCCAATCGATAGAAGATCATTCTTGATCTCAGTGATCCTTAAGAAGTAGGATTGAATATCCTCATCTTTTCCCTTCTTAATATCCTTCAACTTATTTTTGAGAAATAAAATTTGATTTGCATCACTAACCTTGAACATGCTTACCAATCTGTCGTAGATCTCCTTGGAGGTGTTCAAATCAGAGATGTAGGCCACCAGACGCTTGTCAATGGAATCTCTGATAATCTTCTTCACTTTGACTTCACCCTTGGTGTACTTGTTCTTTGTAGCAGCCGATACATTTAATGGAGGCTCAAGGATTTTACCCTTCACATAATCCAACACTTCTTGTTCTTCCAATGTCAGATCAAGAGACATCTTCCATCCATGATAATTAGACTTTTCACGGAGCTTGTCTTCATCTGGGAAGAGGGATGAGGAACCCATTAAGCCTTTTGTCCTTTCCAACTGTCTTCTATGATTGCTCTTTCACTCTTTCTTGGGCTTTGTCTTCACCTCAGCTCTAATACCATGTTAATTTTTTGTATGTTCTATGCTTAAGAGAAATTTACTTCAATATTCTTGTTAGCCCAATATCAATGTCCAATTTAGAAATCACGTTAGCATGAGAGTAAAATGCAGATAGAACATAAAGATAAATAGTAGAAGACAATCCAAGACAATAGGACACAATATGTGGCACTAGCCAGGGACAAACCCTAATGTGGGGAAACCCTTGATCAATTCTTCTTATAATCTTCAATAGTTCAACAGAGAGAGAGATAGTACAAAGATTTAAAGCCAATAATGACTTGCCAAATAGGAGATCTGACATTAAAGATATTCACCATGAAGATGACACAATGAGGTTGCAATTCTGACACCAAATGATCTGAAATTGATCTAAGACAATTAATAAGGTATTACAGACTCATGTGCATGGATGTGCCTATGTTATTTTGTGCAACGGATCGATAAGATTGTGAAATACACAGGCAATGAAGTAGTAAAAGAAAACATAATAGGCAACACATATAAACACAACAAGTTTAATAAGGAGTTCACCCAATACTCCTGGGCTATGTCTCCTAGTCCAGCCTTCAGTGGTGGCCTCTCTATTATGTCTTCATAGCAGATTTTTTACAACAATAAGCTCAATTTGAGTCTCACACAATAGATACAAATCAATAAGACCGTACTTGGATCCCCCAAGTCTCTCTCTTGAGTACACAGACTCTCCTCACTGACTCTCGGTCTCTGTTGATTACAATAGTATGAGCCCAATCTGAGACTCAATACATGACAGGCATGCAAAGGAGTTCACTTGAACCTCTCAAGCCTTCTCTAGAGTACATAGGCTCTCTGACTCTCTTTGTCTCTGTCTTCAACTCTGGCTCAATGTTGCCTTTGCTTCTTCAGGTCAGCTCCTAACTTACTTCTTCTCTCTACTTTCGGCTTACTGCCTATTTCTTACTGCTCTCTGTCAATTTGTGGCTTTAAAGCCAATCTACTTCCTGACTGTTCGTTTTCGCTTCCCGACTTTCCGGTTCCCCTGCCTCTGTCTGTTTTAATCCCTCTGTCTTACGTAATCAGTCACTATATAACGCCTCACAGGGAGGTGGCCACCTATTTCATAACGGATGAGTGTCAGTTCTCTTGGACATATTTGAAATGGTCGTTTTTTCCATTAACTCCAAGAATGCCCGCGAAACACGACCTTCTGCCAACGCATCATCCATATCAGACTTCAAATCCTATGTGATCTTGCTTTATAATCTTGTCAAATCTGGTCATCCATCGGAACGCATCTCCACCGTTGATCTAGGGGCCCTAGATCCTACGATTGTCGTTCATATCGGGCGGCTGAGTAGCATGATGTTTACCCGTCCGATGTGAGCGGTTCTCTCTCTCTTCCGCTAGTACGCATGGCAATCGTTATATGGCATCGGCAGAACTCAGTTGAAACCGCTTACCACTCGAAGTCTATCTGATATCCTGTCGGTTTTGTGGAATCTCGCTCTGACGGAACCGAAACAATATTTTCTGCGTTTTATAATTATTTCAGGTCCGAGTGCTCGGGGCTTCTCTTCATTGAGAGATTTGCCTTGCGACATGCGATTAGCGACTTGTCGCTAATCGTATATCAGAAAATACCTCCGCTGCTTAAAATTGTCCTTGCATTTGTTGGTTAGTGTCAGTACACATTACCATGGTCCACCGCTCTGCGCACTAGATCGACGAGCCTCGTTGATCTGCACTGATCACAATTCGCAACTGTCATGAGGATTCCTCCATTAAGCTTGATTCTTCACAAGATTTTTAATCTTTGGCATGATTTTTAGAGAGTTCATGAAAACTTAGAGAGTGTTCTTGGATCCATTTGGATCACGCCTTCCCATTGAAAAAGATTTTGGACCACCAAAAGTTGGTTTTAAGCATCAATCAAGTGAGGATATAGATTCCTTGGTTGCCCAATTTCTGTCCATCTTGCACTGCTTGGTTTTGAACCTTTGAGTCCAATCCTGAGGTACTCAACATCCCCTCTGTGTGTAGTGCTCACCTTCTTGTCCAAAACTGTATCTTCCTGCAATTCATTGAGATATTCAGGCAACAGATCATCAATAGAAGGCAACTGACTCTGCCCTTCGAGATCTTCAATCAATGAAGGTTCAAAGAGTCTCAAGCTTTCTGCATTGACTACTGAATAGATGTGCATGTAAGCTGGCAAATCAAGGCGAAAAGTATTCTCACCAATTTCTCAAGTATCCTGAAAGGTCCATACCTTATTGGCTTCGGCTTCTTACCTTCACTTTGTATTCTGTCTTTGCTGATATACATCCAGACTTGATCAACCAACTTAGAAACTATGCTCAATCTGATGCTTATCATGCCTTGCCTTGTACTTGGCTTGACTCTTTTCCAGCTGTTCTTGCACTGCCTGGTGAATTTCTTGGATCTGTTCAATGAATCGGGTTGCTTTGTCCACATCACTGTGTCCAGCAACTGCTATGTCTTTACTAAAGACAAAATCCAAGGGAGACCTTGGTATGAAACCAAAATAGGTCTCAAAAGGAGATCTATGTGTAGAAGAATGTTTAGCATGGTTGTAAGCATGTTGCACATAACACAAATGTTCATCCCAAATCTTGGGATGCTTGTTGCAATAGCCCCTGAGCAACTGGATCACTGTCCTATTGACTACCTCTGTTTGGCCATCCGTTTGCGAATGAAAACCTGTGCTCTTCTTCATTCTGGTGTCCATTAATTCCCACAGACTCGACCAAATTTTCCCAACAAATCGGGAATCTCGATCAGATACAAAGGAAGTGGGTAATCCAAAGTGAACCCATACATGCTGAAAGAACAACTTCACTGTTTGTTCAGCTGTAATCTATTTGTTACAAGGTATTAAAATACATATTTTGCTGAACTTATCCACAATAACATATAAATAATCATGACCTTTTCTAGATTTAGGTAATCCCCTAACAAAGTCCATGGAAACACTTTGCCAAGGATGAGAAGGAACTGGTAGTGGAGTGTACAAGCCTAGTTTTCTATTACTGGGCTTGCTTTTAGCACACATGGTACACCTTCTTACATATCTAGAAACTGTTTCATGCATTGTTGGCCAATAAAAAAATCTTTGTAGCTGTGCAACTGTTTTACTTACACCAAAGTGACCTGATATTAGAGAAGTGTGTGCTTCTCGAATTATCTTTACTCTTTCAGTTTGAGGAATGCATATCTTTCCCAAATGATATAGGAGTTGGTCCTTAATATGATAATCCAATTCTTCTACTTGTTTGCCATGACTTAAAGTTGCATATACATCTTTGAAATCTATATCTTGACCATATTGTTCAATGTAGCTTTCATGCAATACTGAGTTATGCTTAAGTATAGTAGATGCATTTATGATTGGTCTGGACAACATATCTACAACTTTATCGTGTATTCCTTTCTTATATCTAATGACAAGATGAAACTATTGTAGAAAACCCATCCACCTATAGTGTCTTGATTGCTGCAACTTAGTTTGTAAGTGTAAATATTTAAGTGTTTGATGATTAGTATGTATAACTATCTCTTTGCCCATTAGATAATGTTTCCACTTTTTCACACTCTGTACTAATGCATACAATTCTTTATCACATGTGGGATAATTAACTACTGCAGAATTAAATGTCTCAAAATGATAACATATGGGTTTACCGTGTTGCATCAACACTACTCCAATGGCATAGTCATTGGCATCTATTTCAATATCAAATGATCTTTGAAGATTTGGCAATGCTAGTATTGGTGTTGTACTAATCTTTTCTTTCAAGGTTTCGAAGGCTTTCTGTTGGTTGCCTCCCCTCTGAAACACCTAGTTCAATCCTGTTAAAGCATGTAAGGGAGCTGCAATCAAGGAAAAGTTAACAATAAACTTTCTACAATACTGTGTTGCTCCTAGGAAGCTTCTAACTTTTGTAGCAGATTTGGGTTTAGGCTAGTTTACAATGACTCCAACCTTAGAGGGATCTATCTTCAATTCACCACCCCCTACAATATGACCCAAATAATTCAAAGATGTTTTGCCAAATTCAAATTTTGATAGCTTAAACATAAAGATTTTCTCTTTTCAAAACATCTAGAGTCTGCTTTACATGCTTCAAATGTTCTTCCCATGTTTTATTAAATACAAGAATGTCATCTAGATATACAATGACAAAATCATCAATAAAAGGCCCGAGTACATCATTCATTACTCTCATGAAAGTAGCAGGAGCATTAGTTAAGCCAAAAGGCATAACTAACCACTCATACAGTCCTTGCTTTGTTTTGAAAGCAATCTTCCATGCATCTTGCTCTGCAACTCTGACCTGATGGTAGCCACTATGCAAGTCCAACTTGGAAAAGTAAACAACTTCTTTCAATTGATCTAATAGATGATCTATGCGAGGAAGGGCATAATGATTTTTGATCGTTATCTTATTCAGTGCTCGGTAATCAATGCACATTCTCCATGAGCCATATTTCTTTCTCACCAAGACAATTGGAGACCCACATGGTGATGTGTTAGGTCTTATGAACCCTTTCTCGAGCAGCTCCTGTACCTGCTTCTTGATTTTTGTATTCTCTAAAGCAGACAACCTGTACATTCCGATGTTAGGCAATGGAGCATCTTGCTGCAAATTAATATCATGTATTATTTCCTTTTTGGGTGGCAGACCTTTAGGTTCTTGAAATAGTATATCATATTCTGAAACAACTTTTTCTAAATCAGCTTTCTGTTTAGCATCACAATCTTCAAATGTACTGGTTTTATCAGAGTTCCTTTCCTTTACAACCATCAGTAAAAATTGCTTGCATGAATTTACAATTCTTTTCATCTGCCCTGAGTTTATGAGAGTGTAGTTATTTTTTAGCTGATGAGCTCTTACAATATATTCTATTCCATCTTTAACAAGTTGATACTTATTTTCTGCTCTATAGAAAATTGCTTTTCTATCATACAAGGACTTCCTAAAACAATTCCACATATATCCAGGGGAATGACATCTAACTCAACCTCATCCATAAATGTTGACCCAAAAGAAAAACTAAGTTTACACTGTCTAGTCACTTGTAACTTTTCTTTATCACATAACCAACCCAATGGATATGGCTTCTTGTGAGGTGTGGTTAGTAATCCCAGTTTCTTTACAATTGCTTCAGAAATTAAGTTTACTTGTGAACCACTATCAAATAAAGTATCAATCTTTTGATGCTTTGAAATAACTCTAATATGAAAAAGCTCATGTCTTCTTCTCTCATTTTCTTCACTATCAATAGTTTGTGCAGAATTACTAGTAGATGCTTCAGAATTTTTACCTTTTATACCTGTGGCTGTGATTGTTGTTTCATCCCCTGAGTCTGACCCCAAATCCTTCTGAATAGCTGTAGTAGTCTTCTTCTTTTTGCCACCAAATTTATTGGGTTTCAGCTCCAGATGAAAAATCCAGCAATGTTCATCATCATGCCCATCCTTCTTGCAGTGAGTGCACAAAGGTTTGGTCTTTTGTACTGCATTTGCCTTCCTCTCTTTCCATTTCTGCTTTCTCTTTTCCTTGTTCTTTCTTGTAGTGGGTTTTGATGATCCCCCAATCTCTGGGTTCACATTCTTGCCTCTAGCCTCTAGATGTGTAGCCTGAACAGATACCTCATCTATGCTAGTAGGATTAAACATGAGAATGGTGTGCTTTAAATAGCTGTGTAGACCACCTATATACTTCAACAGAGTTTCAGGTGAGTCTAAAGAAATGCCTAAAATCAAAGCTCTTTTTCTAAATTCTTGGGTGTAGCTTTGTACACTTTGCCCTTTTAATTGGCGAAGAGTTTGCCAACTCATCATAGCTTGCTACATATAAGCTAGTGGATAGAATTGTTTTTTAATGGCATAAACAAATTCATTCCAGGTAGAAAGAATTTTACCATGCTTCTTCAAATTAGCTTGTGTCCTGCCTTCCCACCACACTAGGGCAGTTCCTCCAAGGCATAGGCTAGCCAGCTAAATCTTTCTCCTTTCCGAATCGATGTTCTGCACTCTGGAATATACATCAATCTGTCTAATCCAGTTATCTAGCTTTTCTACATTTAATTCTCCATCATAAATTGGCAAATCAAACTTCACATCTAATTTAATCAAAGAAGGTTTCTTCTTTTTCTTTTTAGTGATTTGTTTATGTGAAGAAGATGATGAGGATGATGAAGGTGATGATGGGGGAGATGGCGGAGATGGCTTTTCTTCTTTTTCTTTGCCTTCTGGGTGGGCAACCAGAAGAGGTTCTTCTGTTCCTCTATCTTGTTTGGAGCTTGAAGAATCTTCACCTCTACCTTTCTTAAATTCTCTATACATCTCTTCTACCATGGCTCTCATGGTCATAAAGCTTTCCATAAATTGGGCTTCTGACTCTCGTGGACTTTCTTCTGCCATTCTCTTCTGAGAATAGACTCTTCCAATTTCTGGGTTAGCTTCAACCAACTCTCCTTCTCCTAATTTGAGCCTTGTCCTAGTTAGCATTCAACAAAAAAATCCAACACAAGCTTGTCTAATCGTAGCAACCTTAAGCTCTGATACTACTTGATCTTAAATTGATCTAAGACAATTAATGAGGTCTTACAGACTCATGTGCGTGGATGTGCCTATGTTATTTTGTGCAACGGATCGATAATATTGCAAAATACATAGGCAATGAAGCAGTAAAAGAAAAAATAATAGGAAACACATATAACCACAACAAGTTTAATAAGGAGTTCACTCAATACTCTTGGGCTACGTCTCCTGGTCCAACCTTCAGTGGTGGCCTCTCTATTATGTCTTCATAGCAGAGTTTTTACAACAGTGAGCTCAATTTGAGTCTCGCACAATAGATACAAATCAATAAGACTGTACTTGGATCCCCCAAGTCTCTCTCTTGAGTACACAGACTCTCCTCATTGACTCTTGGTTTCTATTGATTACAATAGTATGAGCCCAATTTGAGACTCAATACATGATAGGCGTGCGGAGGAGTTCGCATGAACCTCTCAAGCCTTCTCTGGAGTACATAGGCTCTCTAACTCTCTTGTCTCTGTCTTTAACTATGGCTCGGCACTGCGTTTGCTTCTTCAAGTTAGCTTCTAACTTGCTTCTTCTCTCTACTTTTGGCTTACTGCCTACTATTTACTGCTCTCTGTCAGTTTGTGGCTTTAAAGCCAATCTGCTTCCTGACTATTTGTTTTCACTTCCCGACTTTCTGGTTCCCCTGCCTCTGTCCGTTTGAATCCCTCTATCTTGCGTAATCAGTCACTGTATAACGCCTCACGGGGAGGTGGCCACCTATTTCATAACGGATGAGTGTCAGTTCTCTTGGACATATTTGAAACGACCGTTTTTTCCGTTAACTCCAATAATGCCCACGAAACACGACCTTCTTCCAATGCATCGTCCCTATCAGACTTCAAATCCTATGTGATCTTGCTTTATAATCTTGTCAAATCCGGTCATCCATCAGAACGCATCTCCGCCGTTGATCTGGGGGCCCTAGATCCTACGGTTGTCGTTCATATCGGGCGGCTGAGTAGCATGATGTTTACTCGTCCAATGTGAGCGGTTCTCTCTCTCTTCCGCTGGGACGCATGGCAAGTGTTGTATGGCATTGGGCGGAACTCGGTTGAAACTGCTTACCACTCGAAGCCCATCTGATATCCTGTCGGTTTTGTGGAATCCTGCTGTGATGGAACCAAAACAATATTTTCCGCGTTTTATAATTATTTCAGGTCCGGGTGCTCGGGGCTTCTCTTCACTTAGAGGTTTGCCCTGCGATATGCGAGTCGCTAATCGCATATTGAAAACTACCTCCACTACTTAAATTTGTCCTTGCATTTGGTGGTTGGTCTCAGCGCGCATTACCATGGTCCGCCGCTCTACGCGCTAGATCGACGACCCTCGTTGATCCACGCTGATCGAAATTTGCAACTGTCATGTGGATTCCTCCGATAAGCTTGATTCTTCACAAGATTTTTAATCTTTGGCATGATTTTTATAGAGTTTATGAAAACTTAGAGAGTGTTCTAGGATCCATTTGGATCACCAAGGACTACAATTCTGAATATTGGTTAGGGCATACTTATCAACCCTCAAAATCTTCCCAGATTGCCTTTAATTAATGAAGTTGTCGTCCAAGGTATAGTTGTCCTCTTTGCTATAATATAGAGTAGTGTGCTAGCCCTTAACAATAGCTCTGCCCTTCTCTTATTACATTGGCATCCTTCAACCCTTAGAACAGGCCTACAACAGTCTTTCTAGAGGACTGTTCCATCCTTCATGGTACCTCAGACAGCTCCTTTTGTCCTTGTCCTTCAAGCAAGATACTCGGCCTCCTTTCATCCCTTCAGTCTTCCTGGAATGGGTTCAAAACAACCTTATTTCACCCACGTTGAATTCCTCTTCTTGCTGTGATCTTAAGCTTCAAACTTTGGCCTTTCTCCCTACAAGAGCACCCAAGAACAACACTCAAAACAACCTCCCTTTCACACGTTGTACCTACAACAAAACATAATACTTCCACACTCCTTCTAGGGCTTCTTTCTTGTTGTCTTATGGCTCCTTATTGTAGTGGATAGGGCCTCCCTTTGACTGCGGCTTTAGACCTTCCTTGATTGTGACTATAGGATTCTTCTTGATTGCAGATAAGGGCCTCCCTCTTGCTACGGATTAGGGCCTCCTTTGTTGTGGATAGGAGCCTTCCTTTTGTTGTGTATTAGAACTCCTTGACTCTAGTCAGATCTCCCTTGACTGCGGCTAGATGTCTCTTCATTAATTGCAGCTAGGTGAACTTAGATGACTACATCTAGGGCTCTCTTAGATGACCCTTTCCACTATGTCCTCCTTGTGAGAGGACAAACCCAAATTAGTGGAGAGGAGAGATCAAGAGTGATGATGTGTGTGTCAAATGACTTGAGGCATCCTTTATTTAAATGCAACGTTGAGTTTGAGCTGGGGGTTTTTTGGTTGTTGGCCGACCTTGAAAAATTGTCAAATAATATAAATAAATTCATATCTCCATAAATACATGTCAGAATCGGATTATATTTAGATCAATACTACAACTCTCGAAGAGAGGAATCCAAGAAAAATATCAGCTGCCATAAATAAGGTGACCCACATGGATTTTGGCCCTAGTTGCCAATTTTAACATGAACCCTTCAGGTTGTTCAATATAAACTTCTTCTTCTAGATCTCCATTTAGAAACTCATATTTAACATCCATTTGATATACTTTAAAGTTATGAAAACTTGAAAATGCAAGGAACATTTTTATGGCTTCAAGTCTGGCTATGGGTGCAAATGTTTATTCAAAGTCTATTCCTTCTTGTTGAGCATAGCCTTTGCATATGAGTCTTTCTTTGTTTCTAATTACCTCTCCATTTTCATTTAGTTTGTTTTTTAATACCCTTTTTGTCCTAATAGCATTTTTATCATGAGGTCTTGGTACTAGTTCCCATGTATGGTTCTTTTCTATTTGATCAAGTTTTTCATTCATTTCCTTAATCCAACATTCATCTTTTCTTGCTTGATTTACATTTTGAGGTTCAATAGTGGATAATAAGGCTAGATAACTATAAGTCCCAACAAGAGTTCTTCTAGTTTGTACTCCAACTTCCTTTTCACCTGGAATTTGAGATTCTTGATGATTTTTCTGAACATACCTTGAAGGAGTCTTTTCTGATTCTTCTGTGCTTTCAGTTCCTTCTTCTGGAGCTTCATTAATTCCCTTTCCTATATCCTTTTGGCTTGTTGTAGGAACAATTTCGTCATCCACTAGTGCTTCCCTTTTGGTACCTGTGGATGCTTCATTAATTACAACATCAATGCATTCAACAATCTTTTGAAGCCTTTTATTATAGCATTTATATCCTTTGCTTCTAGAATAGTTTGCAAGGAGAATTTCTTCATTAACTCTAGATTCAATGTTTCCAAGTTTATCATCACTATTCTTTATGTAACATTTGCTTCTAGAAACTCTGAAATGTTTGATAGTTGAAGGCTTACCAAACCATAGTTCATAAGGAGTTTTATCACTGTTTTTCCCAAATATGAGATTTGTTGAGGATATTTACAGTTGTATGTGTTGCTTCTCCCCAGAAGGTATGAGGTGTTCCAGACTCATCAAGCATGGCACGTGTCATTTTTTGGATTGTTCTATTCATTCTTTCTGCCACTCCGTTTTGTTGAGGGGCTTTAGCTATAGAAAACTGCCTCTTGATACCATGTTATTCACAAAAGTAAAAAACTCATTTGATATAAACTATCCTCCTTTATCAGATCTAAGATATTTGACTTTTAAGTCTAACTCATTTTCTACTAGAGCTTTGAAGACCTTAAATTTATCAAATGATTCGTTTTTATCTTTCAATAAGTCAATCCAACACATTCTAGTAAAATCATAAATGAATAATATGAAGTATTGTTCACCTCGAGGAGAATTCTTTCTCACAAGACCACACAAATTAGTGTGAATAAGTTCAAGTAGCATACTTGAAGTGCCTTCTTTAGCATTAAACTAAACTTTGGTTTGCTTACCAAATTGACATGATTTTCATATGTTGTTTCCTGGCAGAGAGATGTTAGGCAAATCACATACACGCTCCCATGCTACTTGACTTGTGTAATTGAGTGAAACTTAGATTTCCTGATCTTTTGTGCCAAAGCCAGCTTTCTTCTTATTTGCTCAAGTAACATTTCTCTTGTCTGCCTTCCAATACATAGGCATTACCTGGAGTTCTTGTTCCTTTTATTATGATCTTACCTGTATCTAGATTTCGTACCACACAATTCTTTGCTCTGAAAACAACCTCATGTCCTTGGTCACACATTTGAATAACACTCAACAAGTTATATCTTAATCCATCAACAAACAAAACATTTCCAACTTTAACCTTATATTTTAGCAAAACAGATCATTTTCCTTTGATAACAACATGTGAGTTATTTCAAAAGGGTACGTTATTTTCTTTCTTTATTTCATTAAAATACATAAACTTATCTTTATCACCTGTCATATGCTTTGAGCATCCACTGTCAATGTACCACAAATTTTCTTGATCTCCTGCATACAAAGCTAAACCACAATTTTCAGATTCTATGGTTTTCTTTTTCCATACCTTGGATGTTGTTGCCTTTTGTTCATTCTGAAGAGTTGGTCTCATTCTACTTCTGCATTCAGTTTCTCTATGCCCAAAGTTATTGCACACGAAACATTATGTTTCATCTTGAAGAGGTGAGAAAGTATTGTAAGAGTATTTCTTTAATCCAATCTCATTCTTTTGTTTTCTTGCTTCTCTAGTCATGATAGTTTTATAAGCGACACATTGAGCAACCTTATGACCAAAATTATGACAAGTGAAGCATTGACCATTGAAGTAGAAGCTCCTATGAGTATAGTACCTTTTTGTGTAATTTCCCTTTTGATTGTGGTAAGGGTGATTTACCTAAGAGACATTTGATCCTTCATTCCTTTCTTGAGAGCTAGAATTTTTTTGACTACCTCCCTTTACTGCATTGAGATAGTTTCATGTACCTGTTTCAGAAGATTTTATAGTCTTTGATGATTCTCCATTGTATCCAAGACCTGTTTTTATTAGAGGAGAGCGTTGTACTTTGATGATTTCTTCTAGGGTATCAGATCCTTTAGCAAATATAAGGTTTAGACCTTTTGTTTTCTCAAGTTCTTTTCTTAGACTTACTATTTCTAGTTCTAACTTTTCATTATGCCTCTCCTTTTCTAGAATTTGTTTCTTCAGTGCTTCTTATGCTAATTTAGCTTCTTTTAGACGAATTTTAAGCTGAGTTATTTCTTCAGTGATATTATCCTTTTCTTCTAGAGAATCCTTTAAAAAATCACCAAACTCATCAATACATTTATATTCAAATGCCATAAGTAATTAATATTCTTAATCAGACTCACCCTCTTCACCATTTGAAAGATCATCGCTATCTTCGTGTGTGTAGAAAATTTTCTTGTTTTAAAACCTTTCTCTAAAATTTACTTTTGTATAATTTTTCTCTTTCTCATGGTTTTCTTTACAAGGGCATTTAGCAACGTAATGACCAACTTTTCCATAAGAAAAACATTTGAAAGGAAACCTACCTCTAAATTAGCTAGTTCCTACTTGGAGTTTCTTTACAAAGTTCACCTCTTCTTCATCTAATACATAACTTGATTCCTTAAACTCTTCCTTTTCTTTTCCTTTAGAAGTAGCTTTGAATTTTGCTTCTATGATATCTGCAGGAAACCCTTTTCTCATTTCATACGCTGTTAAGATCTTCAAATCTTGCATTTCTTCAATAGTAGAGACTTTCGAATCGAATTTTGGGGTTAGAGATCTTAGGATTTTCTCAACAAACATTGATTCTTTTACTTCATCACCAAGATTTCTCATTGAATTAACTATCTCATCCACCCTAAGAAAGAAACTTGCAATAGTTTAATCACTATGAATTCTGAGGGTTTCATATTGAATTTGAAAGGTTTGAAGTTTGACATTTTTTACCTTAGTGTCACCTTCATAACTTTAGATGATCTTGTCTCATATAGGCTTTATCAAATTCAACTGCATGACCTTTACAAATTTTGATTTTGCTAAGATTCCCAATAGAGCATTGACAACCTTTGCATTGGTCTCATAGTTTTTCTTTTTTGCTTCATCTGTGGGAATGAAGGATGAATATTGATAGCCTCCTTCAACGATTCCCCAAACATCAGCTCCAAGTGACTATAGATAAGCTCTTGTTCTGAATTTCCATAAAATAAAGTTGGATCCATTAAACAATGGTGGCCTGATAGATGCTACTCCCTCTTGATTGCTCATCTTGATGAATCTTCCTTCGAGCAATCAAGCTCCTTCTGAAGGACCTGCTCTGAAACCAATTGTTGGGAAAAACACTAAAAAGGGGTGGGTCAGTGGGGGCGTGAATCAATATTTTAAAAGCTTACTTCAACTTTACTTTTCTTATTCCAATTTCTATACATGACTGTTATTCATTGAACCAGTGTACATACATGAATATGATGAAAGAAAACTGCGCATATCCATCCAACTAGCTTTACATATAATTTATCATTTGTTAATATTTAACTAATGCATCATCACTTCATTAAAACATGTATTAAGCAGAAACTATGAGCTATAGAGAGAAGATAGATCATCAACACATAAGAAATACATCAATATACATGAATACCAAGATTTTAGATGGAAACCCAATGTGGGAGAAAATCACTATTGTTGTCGTCTGTATCTTAAAAATAAAATAATCTTCTTACAATCCTGCACTGTTGCAGACTTTAACTAGTACGTAGGCTTCTACCTGCAGAAGGCTACAACCTGCTCTCGTTTTCCAGCTTCTACTAAAAAGGAGCTACAACTCCCTTAGTGAAGATTGTTATCCTCAGCTCTTTATGGATCACTTTTCAGAATGTTTCAAACGGGATCCATTTTCAACCATTTTGAAATCAACTACTCAAATACTGAACCAAATCAACCAATGTAACCAATATACCAAGCCAAACAATGTTACCCATCATAGAAACCAACTACTACCACTACAAACCCTGATTAAGCATACAATAACAATGTAAACTTTGAAACGAGAATCGATACAATTACTCGTTTTTTTGAGGTAGCAAAAAAATCGCCTAATTTTGAAAAACGCTGATTCCGAATACATTTTTTTTTTTGAAAAACACTGATTCCGAATATATATATATATATAGCATATTTTTGACACTTTAAATTTTGTTGTGTATCAAAAATAAATATTTGGCTTTAAATGTTAGTGATTTCATGTTGATTTTGAAATGTGTTGATGCAACATCAACCTCTTTTTTTAGAGGGCTTATGTTTGACACTTTAAAATTTGTATGTCCAATTGTTTTTTAAATGTTGATTACTTAAAAAACAAATATAAAGATATATATATAAAAAGATAAAAAAAATAAAAAATGTAAAAAAAAAAAGAAGAATATCTTGTAAATAATAAAAAATTTTGAAAAAAAAAACATTTTTTTTTAAACTATAAAAATAAATAAATCAAAATACATAAATTTTAAAAAATTATTAAAAACAAACGTGATTGAAAAAAAAAAAAAAAAATCTAAAAAATTAACCAAAAAAATTAAAACCATTTTAAATCATTTAAAAATAAAAACAAACAAACAAAACATTTTTTTTTAAACTATTAAAATTAAATTAAAAACATTTAAAAAAAAACTTTAAAAACATTATATTAAAAAAAAAAAAAACAAAAAAACAAAAAACAAAAAACAAAAGCAAAAACATAATTAATTAAAAACGAAATTAAAAGTAAAAAAAATAATTTTTTTTAACAAATCTAAAAAAAATAAAATTGGAGGGAAACGGGGCTCGGGGTAGCTCTGCCGCCCAGAGTCGTGTCCCCCGGGCCCCTAGGCGGGGCTGCTCTCCAATTTTTTTTTTTGTAAGGATTGTTGATAAAAAAAAAATTAAGATTTTAATTTTTTTTAATTAATTATGTTTTTTTTTTTTTAAATATGATTTTTTTTTTTTGTTTTTCTAATGTTTAATATATTTTTTTATTTTTTTTAAATGTTTTTTATTTAATTTTAATATTTTTATTAAAAAAAATGTTTTTAATTTTGTTTTTAAATTATTTAAAATGGTTTTACTTTTTTTGGTTAATTTTTTAGTTTTTTTTTTAATAGTTTTTAGAAATGTTTGTATTTTTATTTATTTATTTTTTAGTTTTTTTTTCAATTTTTTATTAAGTTATTTTTTCACATTTTTTATGTTGTTGTTGTTGTTTGTTTTTTCTTTTTCTTTTCCTTTATATATATATATATATATATATATATATAATTCTTATTTTTATAGGTTAATTTTGTTTTTCTTTTTTAACATTTTTATTTATTTATTTTTTTAAGGTTAATTTTGTTTTTGTTTTTGTTTTTATTTTTATGCTTGATTTTTTTTTTGTCTTTTTTATATATTTGATTTTTTTTTGTCATTTTTTTTAATTTTATGTTTTTTTTTAATATATATTTTTATTTACTTTTTGTTTTATTTATTATTATTATTTTTTTCATTGTTATAATTTTTGTTTCTATTTTAAATTTATGTTTTCATTATTCTTTTGAAATTTTAATGTTTTTCCAAGTCATGATCAAATAATTTATGTCATTATTTCAAAATGTTGAAAATTTATCCTGAAAAAACAGATGTTATTTCAACATCAACACTTTTCGTTTTTAGGGTGTTTTTTGCACAACTTTTGCACAAAAATTTGGTTTTCAGTGTCATTTTTAAAACATGTTGAAAATTTACATTAGAAAAAAAGTGTTATTCCAGCATCAACACTTCTCATTTTCGAGTCAATTTTTCATGTTTTTGGGGGAATTTTTTGCTAGAGTTCTCGTTTTGAGTTTATAGTTCCTATTTCAAAGTTTACATTGTTCATCAGATAGTATACGCTATTGTTCTTAATCATACCTGCGTATAAACCATTAGGGGAAAAGTCTAAAATGGGCCTCCTAAGAAAAATATACAACTAAAATAAACTTTATAAGAATCAATGGATTCAAGATGATGATGTCAACCATGGGAGATGATTCACCTTTTTTGGAGTAAAAAAATAAAAAGTTAAAAAAATAATAAAATAATAAAACTACTTTTTCAACTCGTATTTTCAACTTATCTCCCTAAAGTTTTATTCAAATTTCGAGCGGGTGTACTCGTTGGATGCATAATTTGATACTTCATCCAAGGAGTACCCATGTTGCATACTTTCGATGGATGCTGCTACATGAAAATGGGAAATACATAAAAAACGTGATTGCAATCACGTTTTTCATGTATTTCTCATTTTTCGTGTAAGAGGGTTCATCAAAAATATGCAACATGAGTACTCCTTGGATGAGAAATCAAATTCTGCATTTGATGAGTGTTGTTGCTTGAAATTTGAGTAAACTCATAGGGAGATAAGCTCAAAATACAAGTTGAAAAAATAGTTTTTCCTTTTATTCCTCTAAAATTTGATGATGTAATGTAATCTTATTTTATTATTTCCACTATTATTTTATAATTTCTTCAGGAGACCCATTTTAGACATCAAAATTCTCTTAATGGAACTTCTCTTGAAGCATACCTGTGTATAGATCTCAAAAATGTTGATACTTGAATCTGAATCACTGTCACACTCAAACAATCACTGCATCATATACTAAACCCACTACAGATCACAGATCCAAATACAGATTATTATACAACAACAACATCACTTAGTTAACATTTCATTCCATAACCAATTCAACTCAAACAGTATTGTCAAACACAGATCATTATGAGAGAGACATCATTGACAGACATCGACAAACATATCTGAACTGATCAACCATCATTAATAGTTCATGCTTCAAAACCCTAGTAGTTGTACACGCCTTTTATAAAGAACACCTACATGTACGCGCTTTTAATATTTCACACCTGCATACAGATTCTGAAATTTTGCAGAATATGTACGCAACCCCCCTGAAGTAGATTCACATATGTATGTGACCTTTCTGAAGAGAACCTACGTACAGATCTATAATTACTGAATCATTCCTTCGCTACAACCAAAAATATATATTTCACAACCCTTACTGTCACATGTTCATGTCAGAATATCATTACCATCACAAATTTATCATTGTTAGACATAATCATAAAGAATCAAGCAAGCATGTTTATTAGTCACTACAACGCTTTCAAATTTATCAAATCTAAACCTCCTTCATACTCCTTGGTGCACCCTTGTTTCAGATAAAACCATTCATTAATAACCCATAACTTTCACACCTAGCACTTTGATCTCCATCTCCTTATATTGCTTAGGTCTTAGCCAATACCTTAGGCCAATCCCATAGTTATGCTGATGGTATTCTTTGACGGGATCAAATATCCGTTGCCACGCTCATTACTATGGACCAATACCATGGTAAAACCCCCTGGTATTGAGAATACTACGGGGTGGAAACTGTATGTGACTTTGCTTCACCATACCCGCGTATGTATGTAGCCTTTGTTCACAAGAACCACGTATGTTTTCTTACATTTTACCTTTATCGTTCCTCGGTCTCTAAATTGATATTCCTTTGTTCAATCTCTTTGTCACATTTGTACTAGCCTGTATACTCATTCTGCTACCATCATGTTGACATCTTTATCAAGTAGGTCCTCATCAAGGTCAACACATTAGTCATAATGCTAATAGGGTCATAGGTCTTGGAATTCATCAATTTGAGATCTATGGGAAGAGAAGAATTCTTGTGGGTTTTCCTCTCAATTGGAGGTTTTGGCCTTGGTTGATCATCTACATATTGTGTCCTTTGTCTTATTGTTATTTATGGTTTGGTACCTGTTTGATGATAAGAACACAATAATAATCAAGTTGAAGAAGAATCTAATTAGGAGAAGTAAAAAGACATCACAAATAGTTATCAAAATAAGAGAAATCATGAAATCTAGCTTCCCTAGATTTCTCAACAGATTTTTGTAGGGTGGTAATTGGTTAGTGATTGCTAAGTCATTAAGGAGCATGTTGAGTTGTGGGTTAGTCATATTTGGAGAACCTAGTCGTGGATTAGATATACTTGAAGAACCTAGTCATGGAATAGTGGTACATAGAGAATCAACATTAGCCAAAGTGCCTTGATATGAGTTGCATTAGTTCATAATGACTCTTATAACTTGTCCCTTAAGATTCATTTACACTTGCTTCATTGCAATACAATTTTATGTAATCTTTTTCTCGATTGGTCACATTTCCACTTAAATTCGCTCTTAAGTTCATCATGCTTTGTATCACTTAATTTAAGTTGTTCTCTTAATTCTCCAATCTAGAATTTATATCAACCATTTTCCTAGTTACTAGAGTATTTTTATGCTCAAATTTCGCTGAGTTTAATACATGTTGTATGTTTTCAGAATTCCTTCAAATTTCTAATTGTACAACTGTTGAAGATGTACAAAAATTATGGTTGTTGTACAAATTATTGATGTACGATTGAGTTATGGTTGCTTTACAAATTACTATGGTTGTAAATTTTCTAATCGCCTGATGAATGTATGGTTTTTAATTGCGGCATACATATTTGAAGGACATCATGTAGAAATGTAATTGTACGGAAATTCCCAAAAAATTGTAGATTGTATGGAAACTCAAGTGGTTGATGAGTTATATAAATGATTTAATGCCATATTTTTGACATAGGAAGCAACTGGTACTAATGGCCTAATTGTATTTCATTCTACACTACCTAAGACATATTTAATATTTTTGCACTTCAAATTTGAACATGTTAACTTACACACTCTCACACATGAAAACACTATATTTACCGTTATTACGTTGTTAAGAACCATTGTCGTATAGTTTACTTCTAGATGTTGACTGAAAGGTCTTGGTATGTGAATATCGAGTCTGATGATATGTTGTAATTTTTATCATATGTCAATATATATATTGTTATGCATGAGCTCAGATTGTAAGCTAACCTATAAGATTCAATGGGCTATGTAATAGCCAAAGAATCATACTAATAAGTGGTCAATGTTGGGGGCATTGAATGAATAATGGCATGATCGGAATGATGTGAATCATTTTTATGTATTTATATGCATTATTGTGATCTTGGGTAAATGCAAGTTTTTAGGTAGCTTGATTGCTATATTGGATAATTCGATGACAAAGCACCCAAAACCAGTGCTATGGTATGATCAATGATAGAGCGTTTGGATTTAGTTCCATGTGGAGAGGTGGAGGCATTTTACTTTGTGCATCATCCAAAATCTGGAGTAATGGGAGAACAATGTTATGTCACACTCCCTTAGATGTGTGATGGTGATTGTCAGTTTCCTACTAGTGAATTTTTGTCAATGCAATGACATTTATGCTTACAGGCTCTATTTGAAGTTACATCAATAGAATTGGCACTCTAAGATAATCCAACGGAGGAGGAATAAGATGTGGAGAATGGAAGTGAGAGTTAGTAAGGCAGAGTGCTTGGAGTAGTAGACAATGTCATTGGATTCTACCATGTAATCATATTTCCTGACCTATTCATGTTCCTTGTATTATATGCTTAACTTAATTTACAAATAATTTAGGTAATGTTCATTTATGTTTTGAATATCGTGAATGATGGAATTTTGTTGTCAGGGTTGGTATATAAAATTGATTATTCATTATGAGATACATTGCACTATTGATTAGGTGTGAGCATATTTGGAACTTGCATTAGGCGTGATGGTTGATGTTGCTAGTATGC
This sequence comes from Pinus tabuliformis, assembly GCA_031772625.1. Taxonomy (NCBI): domain Eukaryota; kingdom Viridiplantae; phylum Streptophyta; class Pinopsida; order Pinales; family Pinaceae; genus Pinus; species Pinus tabuliformis. The sequence goes on along the minus strand of CM062805.1, from coordinate 997,040,834 downwards.
GCATGAGATATATATGCATCAACTACGCATATATATCTTGCACATATACACTAGCATTATCATGATATATTAGGATAAGCAATTCGATTTGTTGTCTTAAGTGTACTATGTCTTCATTGACTTATTAGATTAATTAAGTAAATAAGATTTAAGGTTATCAATAATCTAAGTAATTTGATTAGGTAATTGATTGTTAAATTTAATTATTTTAATATGATTAGTCAAAGATTAAGTTTAATATTGATTTTAAGTTTAATGTAATATCAATAATTTCTTTAAATATTATGATTAAAATTAATGTTAAATTCATGAGATATATTAATAATTTTTTTAAAGTTATAATAAGTTAAAATAAATTCTAACTCTTTTGTTGATTAAAAGGATTGTGCATCAGAACAAGATATTTAGTAATGAACTTTAAAGGAAAGGAAGGATGGGAGAGGCATGTTGAAAATTGTAACTAGAGTTGGTCTTCATACTATAAAGATATCATTGATGTATTTATTATATTCATTAACATTTTTAAAACATGTTCTTCAAACTCAAAGCTAAAAGAGTAAAAAAAATTATTTTGAGTCAAAAGAATATTTATTTGAGCCATGTGCCATTTGAACATTTGATAGAAAAATAAGTCAAATTTTATTGTTGTGTCATAAGCCCACAAGATCTTCAAGTCGACACTCCTTAGAAAACTCAACCTAGTGGCATCTATTCGAACCTCCTGGACAACTATATATAAGTGTCAAGTTAGACCTCTTGAATGCATCAATCATCACCACATCTTCTATCTATTTATGCACCTAAACAAGAAGAAAAAAGCATAAAGTCAAAGTAGAGAGAGGGAAGTCAAAGGAGAGAGGAAGATCAAAGTTTTATGCCCTAATTGAGTTTGCACGTCCGAAATTTCTAAGGTATTTTCTCAAGTATTACAGGGCCAGAATTTGAAGTTTGACCGACTTTGAAAGAGTTTGACTAGCATTGACTTTTAATTGTTGGAGGAGACTTGGAGGAGGGTTTGACTTGGAATCTTTGTGGCTAATTTGGTTTTGGTTGGAATTGGATATTTCATTTTGATACGATTCTTTAAGAGAATGATTGTTGGGTTTCCCCCTCGTGGGGTTTTTCCCTAGCTAGAAGCCTAATTTTTGGTGTTCTTTGTCTCTTTATGATCTTTATGCTTTGGAACATTTGTATAATTGCTTGATAAAGAAGACACAAAAGTAACAAGAAGACTGTTAACATTCATAAGTAATTATCAAGAAGAGGAATCAAGCATTAATCTATTCTACACTTGGTTTCTCAACATGCTATCTAAGGTGAAGGAAAAAAGCTTGAAGATCACAAAATTCTTGGCACTTTTATTTAATGACACATTTGTAGAAGCTCTCTCTCTATATCTTCCTATGGCTAAGTACATGAAGAAAGGTCTCAAAGCTCTAAGAATTCTCTTTGAATCCATCAAAATTCATATCACCAATTTTGTCTCAAAGTTATACAAAGAAGTCAAGGATGGAAGTCTCTACTTTGCTCTCACAGGTTCTTTTGAGGATAACAACACATGGGTGATCGATAATGGAGCTTCAAGACACATTACAGGAGAACATGGGCATCTCAGCACTCTATCAAAAGGAAACTCCTCTCACAATGTCGAATTTGGTGACCAAATAGATATCTAGTTAAAGGCATTGGATCTACCTCCATCGAGCTAGAATCTAGTGGGAACATTCATCTCAACAACATCTTGTATGATCCAGGTTCGAAAATGAGACATAATAGCTTTTATTGATGACAAGGCGGTTGTTTGGGCTAAGATATTTAGTATATATAATGCAATAATTAGTGGGATTCGATTCGTGAGGGGAGGTTGTATAGACTTATAACTCCTCCTCAATATTTAGTACACGTAGAAATCAATCCATGTGAATTATGGTATAGAAGATATGGCCATCTCCATTACAAGATATTGCAATCCTTGAGACAAATGGTTATGTTGAGAAACCAAGTGCTAGATAGTTTAATGCTTGATTCCTCTTTCTTGATAATTACTTGTGAATGTTAGCTATCTTCTTATTACTTTTATGTTATCTTCATCAAGCATTTATGAAAATATTCAAAGCATAAAAATCACAAATAGACAAAACACCAAAAAGTAGGCTCCAAGCCAAGGCAAAACTACACAAGGGGGAAAACCCAACAATCCTTTTCTTATAGAATCAGATCAAAATGAGATATCCAAGACCCAAGACCAAGACCAAAACAACCACAAAGATTCCAAGTCAAACCCTCCTTCAAGTCTCCTCTAATAGTCAAAGTCAACATTGGTCAACCCTCTCCAAATTTGGTCAAACTGTTAATTTTGGCAGCTCAGGGACAAAATCCCTCCTTTGGATAATCTTCCTCATCAAGGAAGACTCCTACCAGCCCTTGGAAGAATTTAATTTTTTTAAGGAAAAATATATTTTAATATGGAAACCTCCATGTGCACAAAAAAGGACAAGTCAACCCAAAAGGAATCTGGACACCCTTGGATGGCTATAAATACAAGTCAAGTGACCCTCATTTGGAGATCATCAATCATTCTTATTTCTTTATTTTGGCTCACGCATGTATGAGATTGGTTCATATAAGTCCGAAATCGCAGGGTTCGAAGCTCGCACGTGTGCTCTAAGGTTTTGATTTGAAGCCATAGGGTTGCCACAGGGAATTTTTCGTTGCAATCAAATGCACACATGCTTATCCGTGTGGTTGGAGAGTTTCGGCCACATGCACATAAACTCTCTGTGCGATTGGAAACTAGGGTTTGATTTTATCAGTTGACAACAAAGTTCCTGCAGGCTTCTGAATTAAGGTTTTTTATTATTAGTATCGCTAGGTTAATCTCTTGGATGTTGTTTAGTTGATTTTGTTGGATAGGTTTTGTAGTTGAAGATATGGATCATTGTACTCTCTCTTTGCTGAACATTTTACAACAATCTAATAAGAAGAAGAATTTGAAAGGATTTCTCCCTTGTGGGATTTTTCCCTAGTCTCTGACAAATCCTAGTGTCTCTATGATGATGATATTTTTCCTTCTATATAATTGTACATGTTGCTTAATAATGGTATGATGTTGTGGGGTGAATTCAATGAGTATAAAATGAAATGTAGTTATCTAAAACAAAGAAAAATATGGCCCTAAGAAAAATTAACATGGGATTAGAGTTGGGTTGAAGAAAATTCACTAAGATCACCCTTGTTAAGACACCACTGATGAGAGCAAGAGAAGATGTAGGAGACCTAAAAGAATACTAGGGTTTGAAGGAAACCCTAGGAAATCTAGTTATTAGGGTTCGATGGACATCATGAGGTTAGGAAGAAACCCTGTAATACTTATACTTCCTACATGAGCATTTTAGTGTTTAATGCTTCTAACCTCTAGATGAGATGTGACAAGTAGGTCCTTCTTGAGGATCATCTAAGGTGCGGGAAAAGAGATCCAGTGCATGAAGAAAAGAGCTGGTGAAGTACCTAATGAGAAGTGTTGCAAAGTTTTTACAATATGCAAGTGCTTTAGTTGCCAAGAACAAATAAGAGCTAGAAGTTGCTAAGGTACCTAAATACTTCGAGGTATGTATAGTGTATTGTTTCAATGTTATGATTTAGCTGCAAGATTGGATGGAAAGTTAAGTCCTAAGGTATGTCAAGAACATCACCTTCATAAATTATTCATGCATGCATATGAAAAGTAAGTCTGATATCTAGTACGTGTGATATGTTAGTGCACTTGATATTTGGAAAGTATCTTAGACATGATGAATTTCCTATATGCATTGATTTTGATATATTGTGATTTGATACTATTAATTCTTGTGATAAGCATGGTAATAATAATATTAATGCTTAAGATCTTCTTGTTGACCTTGTTTAGTTTTTTTATAAGCCTAGAGAATATGAATGGATGCCTTGACTTGATAAAGAAGTGATGTTGTCAATACAATTTTTGTAGTATAAAGATACACTTTTCAACTTCTCTAATTATATGACATTAATCTTTGATGAATATTTGATGCCATATTAATATGAGATAATGAAGTCGTTGATTTTTATGATGAATTATATTGTTTTAGAACCTGATATTGTTTGACTCTATGACCTGACAACGTTGTTGATGCATGACAATATTATCATAGACATGTTGATGTTTTGAATTATGATCGCTGAAGTGGCTTCCCATTTAGAGGGAGAAACTTTTCATGAGATTTTAACACATTTTATTATTTGAAAAGAAGACACATGCATGCAGAAAGAAGAATTCTGGTCATGAATAAACATATGATGTTGTGGAAAACAATTTTAGCAAGTTATGAACTGAGCAAAGAAGGTTTCTCCTAGTCCAAGTCCCAATGGTTGGGAGAAAGACTTAATGGTGCGGTTACAAGCCTCCCAACCACACAAAAGGTCTACAGGTGCAATTGAGCTTGTAGGATTCATGAACTAAAATCTTATGCACAAGACTAGGAACATACCAGGAGTAAATAAATACTTCAGACATGGAGCAGATGATGGAGAGTTTTATGAGCAGAGAAGTTTTAATATCTACATAATGTTTGACTTATTATAGAGAAAGTGAGTGTATTTGCTAATCTTGTGTTTGCAAAGGATTGAAATATGCATAGTAGTTTGTTGTTTGCCTTGACTTGATCATTTGAGCTAGTATATGACAATATTTGGTATTCAAAGATATGTTTTGGCTTATGGCCTTATTGAATTCACTATGATGACAAGTTAGGGTTTTGATTAGATTTAGTATTTGAAAATGGTGATTTGCCATGATGTGACATGACAATATGAGCATAGTAACTCTCAATGATTAAAATTGGTATTTAGTAATTGATTTTTTATTAGCATAATTGTCATTGGCACATTGGTTGAAGTATAAACCGTTATGATTCAGTGTGTAGTGATTTTTATTGCAGAAATCTCACAATGAATGGATGAAACTTATATGACTTATCATTGATGTATATAATTCATATAATAATTATTTGGATGGCCTAATGAAGTTTGATATTGCTTCATGAAAATTGCTAACATAACACATAGATAATGTTGTAACTTGGTGTTTAGGTGTGAGCGCTTCCTGGAACCTAGTCTGAAGAGTTTGTGATATTGCCAGAAATTTTTATGGCTTTGATATTAGTTTTAGTTTGATAAACAAACTTAATTACACAATATTGATTTGTTTGAGGATGAGTATATTGGTTTTGTATGGTTTGAAGCAAGCTCCGAGCCTGGTATATCCACATTGATAGTTACTTGGTAAAACCTGGTAGATGTATTGATTAAAGTGGTCCAAGGTATGCCTTTGATTTTGGTTTAAATGCTGACGACCTATTATTGATAGATAATAAGCCTATGATGATCAAAATAAGAGGGAGTTGGCCTCTGAAGTTCAAGATGAAGAATCTTGGCATGATGAATTACTTAATGGGATTAGAATTTTGGAAAAGGAAAATATATTGTGAAGTTATTGGAGAGAATTTTGGAAACTGGAAATATAAATCCTTAGACACCCCGATGGAATTGAATTTCAAGAAGTTATGTAGAGACATTACTGAATTGGAAACTGTTAGTTGATTAGGCATTGATGTTCCTTGTAACACCCATCTAGATATATGTTATGCAAAGAATGACCTAATTCAATTCTTTATTAAGTCACTTCATACACATTGGGTTGCCGACAAGCACTTTTTGAAATATTTTCGTGGGACGATCACTCTTGGTCTAAGATATAATACAAGAGATGTACGATTGCATGGATGCATTAATGTTGACTGGGATGGAAAGCATTATTGATAGAAAGGGCACATATGGATGTTGCTTTAGCTTGGGATATGCCTTGACATTTTGATGAGCAGGAAATAGAAGTTTGTAGCTTTAAGCACGACCGAGTTTAAGTACATTGTTGATAGCATGGCTAGCTATGGGGCAGTTTGGCTGAGGAAGCTCTTTGGATAGTTGTTGGAGTAGGTTCCGGATATGATAATGATACATTGCAACAATAAAGAGTGGAATCCGATTGTTAGAAAATCCTTTATGTTGTTGGGACTAAGATATCTCCTTGTGTTGAGACAATGTTGTTGTATGAGACAATCTTAGGCTTGTGATTGTTGCCTCTGTGAGAGGGAGGATGAATAAGGTATTATTTTGTGGCATGTATTTATTCTAACATAATAGTTGATTTAATGTCCTACATGAACATGAAATCAAAGGATTGCAGCTCTTGGTAATGTATGAGGCAATATGATTGAACTCTTCAGTGAGTTGTTTAAGCAAGTACCAAATATGAGCATGTTGATATGTTTATGATCTATAGAAAGCAGAGTTAATCGAGGAAACTAAGCCAACTCTTCCCCCTTGTTTGAGCTCCCAGGGTGAGGAATTGAGATGTAGGGCTCCTGGGATTGAAGGATCTCTGGACAATAGGGTATCGTCCCTATTTTTCACCCATATGGTGGAAGATGTTACTCCCCTATATTGGTGTAGCATAGCATACCCCAATTTTCATCATACCGACAAGCTAAGCTTGTTGGGATTGTAGCTCCCTATTTGGCCAACGAGTTGATAGGTCTTAGGGATGTGCGATCCTTACATTTGGTAAGTCAGGTACCTCAACCAAGCTTATGATGCAAAGTGTTTCACCACATGACTCTTGAGGGTCATAGTTGGGAATATCAGGAAGCAATAGGATGGATGAGATATTTTATCTCACCTATTGCTCAACATAGGGTGGGACACATATGCTCCCATTACTTGAGGTGAGAGTGTCCCATAGGACCTTCCTCATTATCATCGGATTCCAAGTTGAGATGTGCTCCCTGATGGATAGAGGGTTGTAGCTCGGACTCCACTCCAATATCAAATTCTTCTTCTTTTAGATTCGAGAGTGTTCAACATATGAGCAGAGATACAAAGAAAAGCAGAGATAAGCAGGGATGAGCAGATATGAGCAGAGATGAGAAATATGAACAAAGACAACATTTTATGCTGATGATATACTTTTGATGAGACATATGTTGCAATCGGTAATTTCTCCCTAGCTGAGAGGGAGTGCTAGTTTTAGAAACTTAGGGACAAATTCCCTCCTTTGGAAAATCTTCCTAAATTCTAGCCCTTGGAAGAATTTAGTTTGGTTAAGGAAAAATATATTTTAATGTGGAAACCCAAAATGAAATTGGACACCCTTGGATGGCTATAAATACAAGTCAAGTGGCCCTCATTTGGAGATCATCAATCATTCTTCTTTCTTTGTTTTGGGTCACACAAGTCTGAGGTTGGTTTTCGAATATTGGTTCATTATAGGTCTGAAATTTTAGGGTCCGAAGCTTGCATGTGTGATCTAGGGTTTTGATTTGTAGCCATAGGGTTGCCACATGGAATTTTCAGTTGCAACTGCAGGCACGCAGGATTATCTGTGTGGTTGGAGGGTTTCAGCACATGCACATACACTCTCTTCATGTGGTGGGAAACTAGGGTTTTATTTTATCAGTTGACCACAAACATTGACAGTTGACCGCAAGCTTCTGAATTAGGGTTTTTGATTATTAGTATTGATGGGTTCATCTCTTAGATTTTGTTTAGTTGATTTTGCTGGATAAGTTTTTTAGTTGAAGATATGGATCATTGTACTCTCTCTTTCATAAACATTTTATGAAAATTTAATAAGAAGAATAATTTGAAAGGGTTTTCCCCCTTGTGGGGTTTTTCCCTGGTCTCTGAACAATCATTGTGTCTCTATGTGTCAATGATTTTCTTCTATTATTCCTTTATTTGTTGCTGCATTGATGATGATATTGTTCTTTCTATATAATTGCATATGTTGTTGAATAATGTTATGATGTTGTGGGGTGAATTCAATGTATATAATGAAATCCAATTATCTAAAGCAAAGAACAATATAGCCCTAAGAAAAATTATCATAAACTTAAAATTTCGGCATTGCAATAGAATTTGAATTTCAGCCCTACAATACCATCGAAGTAGCCTCAGAAAATTCACACGTGTGAGCAAAACTAGGGCAAAAGACTTGGTTCTCTCTCTTTAGACTTTGGATCCTTTTCTTCTTGACTAATCGTAGAAATAGATAGATAATGATGTGATGAGTGAATGGTTCTCCAAGAGTTCCAATTGACTCTTATATATAGATATTCAAGAGGGTCGAATAGTTGCCACATAGGCCGATGTTTCCAATGAGGGTTGACTTGGTCTTTGTGTTGACTTTTGACTCAAAAATAAAATTCAAATTCTTTTCTTACTAAAGTCCAAATGGGACTTGACTCAAATACATTTTCTTTTTGACTCATAATAAATTCTTTTTTACTCTAAAATCATGAAGAACATGCTTTGACTGAAAATAAAATAATAATAATGAATATGATAAATATATTAATGATGAAATTACATTACATTATGAAGACCAACACTAGCTACAAGTTCAACACACTCTCTTAACTAGAGAGGTATTCATAATGACTCAACAATATATTCTCAAGTTGAAATATTCATATAAGAAAGGATCCTGATTGATAAGCATCAATGATGATTTACATCATCATAACCAACATTGTCATAATACCAAGTCCTTTAATAATACACTTGATCCCTCCACTAGATCATAACACAATGTTGGGAGGCATAAATTTGGACACCACTACTTCTTAAGGCACATTCCCCACTCGGGTGTTCGCAAGGAATGACCTCACAAGACCATTTCCTATTCCAAGGAAAAATATGTCTTCCGAACCATTCTTTAACAAGTCCATGTATCCAACTTAGGATGTTAATCCTAGTCAACCACAATATGTGTTTCAAGAATGTATGTCCCTGATGATTATCCAATCCACCATTCTCCCTACCATGTTCATGCACTAGGCTTACGACTATTAGTCTTGGCCATAGTATGTGACACATGGAGAACATTGTGTCCATCCCCACTCCCTCTCAAATAGGTAAGAGATCCTCACTCCATCTCAACTAGAGAGGAGATATGCACAAGCCCAAGCTTGTCTTGACAACACTCATGCTTCCTGTTAGGAAGATACTTTCTCAATATATCGGCTACTTGTTCGTCAGTGGATATATATTATAGCTTCATGAATCCATCCTGCATCATGCTTCGAATGTAGTGATACTCGATGTTATTGTGCTTTGTCCTTGCATGATAAACCAGGTTCTATGACAACTTTATGCATATTTGATTGTCAAAACATATTATAGTTGAATCTGTTAGCGCTTGAAATTTCACCTCAGGCTGAGAAAGGCAAACTCCAAGGCAACATCAAACCACTTAGCCTCGTAGCTAGCCCTACGGGGCAGGAGAGGGCTCTCTCCGGTATATCTCAGCAAAGATCTTCAAAGGGCGGAGATAACCAATAAAGAACACTGATTTTAGGCTAGTAAACTGATTGAGAAGGTTTGATTTCAGATTATTAGGGTTTTGGTGGAAACAGGAGGAGAGCAATTTTGGGTGCGGGGATGGGACACAGCTTTTGCAAAGGTCTTTTTGGTGCAAGGTAGGAGATTGTCTTGATGCCTTTGATTTAAGTGAATGAATAGGAATGACTGGCGAGGAGCTAAAGAGAGCAAGAAACTTTCGAGAGTTCTCTTTAGACAGAGGAAAACATAGATATTAAGCAAACTTAAAGGCAGGGCATATTAATTATGAATTCTACCTTAACACTTCATTTACTTAATGTGCAAAAAAGAAAAGTGGGAAAATGATACACATAACACACTTACAAGTACATGAGAGAAGCACACCATCAACACAAATAACCACAGGAATCCCAAAAAGTGCTACAAAACCCTGGTCTTTCCTTTGCCAAAATTGCAGAGATACAGAGTGTAATACAATAGAAGCTTATCCCTCAAGAGTCCAACCTCTCCAACCTCTGAAAATGACTAAGAAAATACATAATATAGGCAAGCCAACCTCTTCCCTTGCCTCTAGGGGTCAAGCTCATCATCCTAGGAGCTATTTCAACCAATTCTAAACTGAGCACTACAATCTAGGCAATCAAAACAACTTGCCTCTATAAGCTAGGAAACCAATTCATTCATTAAATTTTTGACTTTTTATGAATGAATCTTCTAGAAGAGATAAATAAGTGCCATGACATCATAAAATTACATCAATTACATCAAGGAGGATGAAAAATCACTCCAAAAAGTTAAAACTAGTCAAATCTGCGTTTTGCTGAGCTGTAGGTGAAAATCTGGCAAATTTCCCTGATGCGTAGCGCCCCAATTCTCAACGCGTAGCGCGCCTTTGAGCCAACTTTTGAGGCACTTCCCGGCATCCAAATGACGCAAAAGTAGGCTTGTTGGAAAGTTCTGGATGTCTACTTTCCAACCCAAGTCGAAGTTTTCAATTTGGTGGTCATTTGCCCCTTCAAAATTGCAATCTCTCAAGACTGCTCCCTGTGTGTCCAAAAAGTGGCAGAAAGTCATTTTTTGCATGTTTTTTGACCTTCTGAGGGCTCAAAACCTGATGAAATGTCTTGGTAATTGCTGAGAAAGTGTAATTTGTCATGAAAAATCCAAAAATGTTGAGTTTTTGAGGAATGGACTTGCCCATCTTCAGGGTAGCGCACGGCGCGCTACGCGTTGAGAGCAAAAACCTGTTTTTTGACCAAAAAATTCAAAAATGACCAAAATTGCTCCAAATTCTCTGAAATTTGAGCTGAAGGTGTGTCATTTAGTGCCATGCTCCTTCAAGGAAGCCTCAGCCAAAATATGAAGGGGATCGGGCCTTTTCCTCCGTTTCAGTGCCTTGGCCAACCGTCCTTTGAGTACCTTCATTCTTGCTTTACACACATGCATTCGAGCCCAATAATGATGTTTCAAGTGATTGGCCTTCGCCAACAACTTCTCTAAATGGATGTTGACCCTCTCAAGATTAGCTTCTTGATCCTTACTGACCTGTTGCTAATGAAACTGCTTTCGGTGTAAGAGTAACATTGACTCCAGCTAAGGTAACTTGGTCTCCATGTAAATGCAAGACAAAGAGATGAGCCAATTCATGATGAAACTGGACCTCCGTCACCTTTGTGATACCTCCTTGGCACACTTAACTCCGGTGTAGAATCACTATCAAAATCCTGCTCATAATCTGTTTCGGTTTCTAACATAGTTTTGAAGGCAAGATAGTTGAACTGTATATGCTGACTGTGCACCCAATGAACTGCTGTTTTGACTTGTTTAAATGTTGTTACCAAGGGGACAAACACACATGGGAAATGTTAGGGAAAAGGGAACATTGAGGGGATTAGGGGACAATAAAAATAAACAAGGAGTTTAGGGAGGGGAAAAACATATGAAATTATGATATTGTAGGGTTTTGAGATGGAGTAGGGTTTGGGAATTGAGTAGGGTTTGGGATTTTTGTAGAGTGATATTATAGGATTTTATGGGACATCCTTAGGAGAATGCTGGTGAATATGGGTAAAAAAGGAAGGATTAAAATGGTAAACCTTGGGCAGCATTCACTGTTTGAAACCCTAGCAGAAACTTGGACTTTAAATTTCTCACAGCAATTTGTGGTTTTTACTTTTAATTTGCATGGCATCTTTATCACATTTCTTTCATATTCATCTTGGAAAACTGAAACTAGCCATGGAAAGAAGCTTACTTGTATGGTCTTGAGCTAAGAGAGGATTTTGAGAGCTTGCAGGCAGGTGACTGGGTGAAAAAACCAACGCGTAGTGCGCATTTCCCAATGCGTAGCGCCCCTCTGATGCGTAGCGCACTTGTGATTTTGCACTGAGAAATGTGGCCTGATGCGTAGCGCGCTCCTGATGTGTAGCGCGCCTGGTTCAACGTGTAGCGCGACTTTCAGATGACTTTTGGAGGCCTTCTCGGTGTCATAATCGGGTGCAGGATAGCTCGTTGGAAAGGTATTTGAGTCTACTTTCCAAAAAAATGGGAATTTTTCAATTTCGAGTTCATTTTCCCTGTCAAAAATCAAATCTCCTAAGACTGGTCAAAATGTGCCAAATGAGGCTGCCTCAAGGCAGAGTGCTGTTGCAGTCAATTTTTGAATGCCTTCCTCAACTCCAAATTGAGCTCATGATAGCTCATTGGAAATATATTTGTATATAGTTATCATTTGACTCATCAAGAAATTCATTTGGCCAACCAAGCTAGGAGAAAACTTGATTTTCCCAAGGTCACTTCAGAGGTGCATTTGATTCTCTTGAGGCAACGATATTTTTGACATTTCTCTAAAACCATGACACCTGTGTAAAAAGTGAAGGAGGTTTTTCTTCTTTGGCATGTTTTGGAAAGAAACCTCTCTCAGTTTTCCAAAATTCATCTTTGATTTCTCTGAAACACCTTTTGGGTGAAACTTATCCCGATGTATGAAACAAGGAATTTTGTCGAAATGAAGCGAAATGAAGGGGATAAGAGGCTTCTAAATTCTTGGGAAAATTTTTGGAAGTAGGGAGGGATGTTAGGAAGCAGGGGAAAGTGGAATCTCAGAGATTGAGTGAGGGGAAGGGGTCCAAAAGGGCAAAACACAGGCCCAACCTAGAAAATTGCCAGGTTGTAGCAAGAAACTAGGGTTTGTGCGAAAATGAGGAATTTGCGGGATCTCAGAGATGGGAAGTGTTTGATAAGGTACTTTAATGATAGGGGAAGGTGTATGAACATCAGGATATAAGTTTTGCTGATGATTTGACCGTCCAAGAGAAATTGCCTTCAAAACCCTAGGAGAGGGAAATGACCTTACCTAGGCTCAACTGAAGCATGAACAAGGTGTAAAATGACTCATTGGACACTGACATGATAATGAACACCCTATGAATGATGATAGACTCAGCATAATGATGACATGGATTGGCATTTGGACAACTTTAGAAGGAGTGAAAGCAAACCCTAGAACTAATGCCTAGTGACCAAATTTTGCTTGAAGACTCACTGAAATGACAAAATTTGACCTTGACACTTCAAAATCACTTTGTAAGAGCACGTTTGATCACTGGAGGAAGGCTGGAAAGACTGACACTAACAGAATCCATAGGTCCTTCAAACAAATCAACAAGTAATTTACAGAGCCAAACTGCTTCATGACTAACTTCACTGGCTTCCATATATTCAGTTTCAACACTACTTAATGCAACCAAGTCTTCTTTTACGCTTATCATGAAACTATAGAAGATCCTAAACAAAAACAACCACGAGTAGTACTTTTCCTATTCTCAGCACTGCCTACCTAATCCAAATTAGTGTAACCCAATAACTGAATCTCATTTACGGCAATATTTCTCAAACTATGATGTATGGTCCCACATAGATATCATAAGATGTGTTTTGCTACTATCCAATGATCATGTCTAGGCTCCATATGAAATTGAATGAGTATTTACTACAAAACATATATCTGCCCAGGTGTTCACGAGATACCTCAGAGAACCAATAAGTTGTCAGTAAGATGATGGATCAAGAAAACTTGAATTTGAACTCCTTAGCTTCTTCATATCGATGATCATAGGTGTTTTCATGGGTTTACTATCCATCATCCCAAATTTCTGTAGAATATTGATCACATGTTTTCCTTGACCATGATAAATTTCACGAGGTTTTTTCCCCGGGTAATAGTGCATTAGTCTAAGATCTTTCATGTCAAATTTAGTTGCTAATTCCTTCTTGCATCGGAAAATAAGATGCTCCACTCATGTTATCAGTAAGTCATCCACATATAGCAATATGATCATGGGTTCATTCTTTACTACCTTGATGTAGAGGTTTAGATCTGTAGTACTCTTGACGAAACCAATTATCATTAGATAAGCATCCATTCAGGCATACCATGCTCTAGGGGCTTGTTTTAAGCCATATAGAGCCTTCTTTAACCTACAAACATGAGTTTCTTTTCCATGCACTTCAAATCATTTAGGTTGCTCAATGTAGACTTCTTCATCAATTATGCCATTAAAAAAAAAATTGCGTCATTTGATGTATATTCCATCCCATAGAAGCTACAATTGAGTTGAAGGATCTAATTGTTGTGTATCTGGTTGTAGGAGAAAAAGTTTCATCATAATCAATTCCTTCTTGTTGAGAGAATCCTCTAGCCACAAATCTTGCCTTGTATTTGTCAATACTCCCATTAGTTGCATGCTTGATTTTGTACACCCACTTGGAAGTCACAATTGATTTGTCCTTTGGTCTAGGAATGATTTCCCAAACATCATTCTTCATTATTTATTAGTATTCTTCTAACATTGCATTCTTCCATACTTGATTCTCAACAACCTTTTTGTAAGTAGTAGGTTCTGCTTCAATGAGTTTGATCATATATGTTGCATAACCAAAATAACTTTTGGGTCTCTTGCTTTATTTGAATGTTCCTTTTGTTGTTGCATGTCCTTCAACTCTTTGTAGATTTTTTCTTAGCCAAGTTGGTCTTTCTTAAGTTTTTAGAATGATGACAGGTTGTACAGGTTCACTTGGTCATTCTTGTTCTTCATGATGATCAATTGTAGGTTTTGGAGAATTTTCTTTCCTTGGACTCTCTTCGTTGGGAAAGATAAGTTAGTCTTCTTCATCAGAGTCAACAGGGATATCCTTGGAATTCTTATATGCAACACTTTCATTGAATGTAACATCTCTACTTACTTCAATACGACGTTTTTCCTCGATGTAGGTTTTATATGCTTTGGATGAGGTGATATAAGAAACAAAGATTCCTTTCATACTTGCAAGGTCTAATTTCTTCCTCTTGTCATTGGGAATATGAATATAGATATGACATCCAAAAATTTTCAGGTGATCAACATTAGGCTTCATTCCAATAAATGCTTCTTACAAAGTCATCTTGTCAATAATTCTGTGGGGAATTCTATTTTTGATGCAGAATGTTGTCATAGAGGCTTCTCCCCATAATAATTTGGGAAGATCTTGGTCACGTAGCATGGATCTTACACATTCTTCAATAGATCTATTTTTCCTTTCAGTTACACCATTTTGTTGAGGATTATAAGGGACTATTAAATCTCTCTTAATCCTCACTTCTTTATGAAAGGGCACATGTTCTTTAGATGTATATTCTAATTTATTATCTGATCTCAAGGTCTTGATCTTCTTTTATGTCATATTCTCAAATTTTGCTTTGAACTCCTTGAAATTTTCAAATACTTCATCTTTAGACTTCAAGAAATATATCCAAGTATCTCTGGAATGACCATCAATAAATGTTACATAGTATTGATGACCGTTAAGTGATTTTTTTTACTTGGGCCCACAAACATCATAGTGGATTAGGTCCAAGTTTTCCTTGGACCTTGAGTTATTTCTAGGGAATGACTTGTAAAAATAGGAAACTATGGTCAAATACCACTTTAGACTACTCATTTTATGAAGATGATTATTTCATTGAATTCCTCTTTTCAAGAGGACCAAAATCAACCTAAAGATCACTAAAATCAGATAAGGGAAAGTGTACTTATGAAAAAAGCCCACATATGCACATTTGGACAGGTCAGCCCTAAAGAAAATTGGACACTCTTGGAAGGCTATAAATACAAGTGATCTCAACCTGATTTTAACACCATCATGAAACATTCTTATATTCTCTTTCTTGGTTTTGGCTCTTACAGGTCTGAGGCATTTCTGCCAAGGAATGGGTTTGCTCGAAGGTGAAATTGTTGGGTTTGAAGCTTGCATCTTTGTTCTAGGGTTTTGGGCCTCAATCAACTGATATCTATGGTTTCTGAGTCACGGACGTAGGCTTTCCAAATGCTTCTTTTGAATGCAATTGTTGGCTTACAGGCTCAAGGGAGCAACTAGGACCTCCCAGTCACACGCATGACTCCTCCTACATGTGACTGGGACCTAAATTTTGGTTTTTGAGTTGTTTGAAGTTTTTTCTTGTTGACCACATGATTCAATAGTTGACCACAAACAGTGACATTCATTACAAGATTTTGAATAAGGGTCTTGAGCGTAAGAATTATTGAGTTCATTTCATAGATGTTATAGTTGTTTTTTCTGGATAATTATATGGATGAAGATATGGATCATTTTACTCTCTTTTTCTAAATCATTTAATGACAATATTAATAAGAAGAAGAATTTGAAAGGTTTTTCTCCATAGTGGGTTTTTCCCTGGTCTTCGACCAATCCTGGTGTCTCTATGTGTGAATGCTTTTCTTCTATTGTTCCTTTATGTTCTGCTACATTGATGATGATGATATTGTTCTTTCTACATAGTTTCATATGTTTCTATGTAAATATGAATAATGTTATGATGTTATGGGTTGAACTTTATATGTTAATGCAATTATCAAAGCAAGGAACAATATAGCCCTAAGAAAAATTATCATGGTTTCAGAGCTGGGATGAAGAAAAGTCATGGATATCACCCCTATGATGACACCATTGATGGAAGCAAGAGAGGATGGAGGATACCTAAAAGAATTATAGGGTTTGAAGAAAACCCTAAGAAATTTGGTTATTAGGGTTTGATGGATATTATGAGGTTAGGGTTTGAGAGAAACCCTGGTTTATGGCAAAGATTTGAGATATGAAATCTAGAAACCCTAGTGTTATCACCAAAATAAGACCCCGACAGGCTGCTCATCAAGTCAATCTCAATGTAACTATTTCAAACCAATATTTTGGCTGAGGCTTAGCCTCCTCAGCTTGAGAGGGCTCTCTCAAGGGTTAATGATATTGATTAAAGATATAGATAGATGGCTAACTCTATGGTTTGTGATTTTATATGTTTATAGGTTGAAAGATGGAGACTTACTACCATTGGGCTATGGAGTCAGTGACCGAGATAAAGATAACAAATAGCTCTTCTTATAAAACTGAGGCTTGTATACACTTCAATGAAAGAGTAACACATTCTGGAAAGTCTCAATAACTTGAAGTTCATAGAAGTCAGAACATGTGGGCATGAATTCTGAGTAATGATACATCAAGGTATTCAAAAGGAAAGTATTATAAGTGATTCATCAAAGTTTAATACTTAAAGGAAGTAATAGCATGAATAACCATGAATTCTGAGTAATAAGTATTAAAACATTGAAGAAAAACATTTAAAGATAGGACCCAAGAACTTGATTCACCATAGTTTAACATTTAAAGGAAGTCAGAGCATGTTCCTCCATGAATTCTAAGTAATAAGCGTTAAGAATGGAAGTAAAACATATCAAAGATAAAAAAATAAAGCTCACTGAAGTACACTAAGAAATCTCAACTTCAGAAAAGATAAACTACCTCTATATATGTCAGTCCCTTCCTAGCATTTACATAAAAATGGACAAAAATGTATAACTGGTTGAATTACGGATTAGCAAACATCTATTGGGCCATGGATTCAAAGTAGTCTTCAACAAAACATCATAATCAGCTAAACATGGAAGTCAAGGCACTTGGAGTTTAGGTTTATAAGTGAAACAGTAACATAGTGAATAAACACAGTCTACAAGCATGTGAAGGAAGTTAGAGAATTTTCCAATGAATTCTAAGTAACACATGCTCATACCACTGCAAATAAGTAATTGAAAAGGCCATAGAAACATCTAACACACAAACCCCTTGTTAATCTTGAGTAGTAAAACTGATCTTTGTATTAAGTTGAAAAACACACAGTCTGCTCCCATAACACATCTTCTTTTGCTAATACAAATGAAAACCATGAGGAATTCGACCTCATGATTCATATAGAGTCTTTAAAACCTTGGATTATATGATCCATCCTTAGGAGAATTCGAATTTCTAAAATTGACACCTATCTACTCATAAAACAAACTCTTAATTACAAGCTGACAGCTAACTGTCTTTTAGGAGTCCTAATACAAATAGGAGTGAAACTCCTAAAACATGTTTCAATAACCTTATCTAAGGCTTAAATACATTCTTTGACAGCTACTAATCCATGAATTCAACCTTTATGATGCCTCCAACATTGTTACCAAGCCTGTTGATCCGTGACCTAACTGTCCAGAAACTGTCTTTGAACAACATGTGTAAAACTAGAAAATTCTGATTTCTGAAAATATGGCTTCAAAGAAATCCTTGTTTCTCTCAATTGGTAACACTTTTGTGGAACATGAGAGAGTTTATGGTATCTGGAGATTTTATTAAGAGAAACCTCTTTTAGAATTCTAAAATACTTTTGCATTTGGCCAGAAACTGATCATGAAGTGAACTACGAAAACTAGAAAACATAGTTTTTCTCTCAATGACTTTTAGCAGTTTTGTAGCGCAAGTTGGGTCATCAATTTCTCCCACCTCATAATGAATTTAAAGAAACTGAGAAAGGTTTTTGTAATTAAGTATGTTAGGAAGAAAAACCTCTTTTATTTTTCAAAAATGGGTTTTATATTTCTTAGGAACCCCCTTGGAAGTTGACTTCTAAAAGCAGAAAAAAAAAAGCATACACAACAGTTTCGTAGCGCAAATCACCTTTTTTAAACTTGCTGCGCTACGAAATTGTGGATTCTTGTGTGATTGCAAAAACTTAACCCTAAACTTAATGGAATGACTTCTAAATGGAAAATTTGACCTATTTGACCATGAAGTGAATCTAAAGGACTTTATTTGGAAATGAAAGATGACATTTTAAGACTTCAAACCCTATCACTTACCCTTTTATCAAGACTAAAATGACCTTTAGACCTCCTTGAAATCATGACCAAAAGCAGAGTTGACACAATGATGTTTTGATAATTTTTGGGTGATAACACTGGCTCCATTAGGGATAGTGTGCCCCAGTGGTACACTAAGAACCGGTAGCTCTAGTGCTGCTATCCATCCTTTAGAATAAAACTCTGAAATTTTGCCCAATCTGCTCCCCAAGCTTTAATGGCCTTCACCTCAGGCTCAAGCTTGATGATCACTACAGAAGAAACAAATCTATATCTACTGAAAAGATGCTCAATCAACTTTGAGCTTATTCACACACTCCTACCTACCCTATCAGCTGCAACCTCCATTTGTAGCTCAAGGAACATGAAACTTCCAATGAAGCCAGTCATTGATCTGATCTAACACTTGAATCTCTTGACTGTGCTTGAAGCAAAAATAAACATGATACTGAAATAACCGAGTCAGCATGAGATGTAACTGATCTTCAAGATGAAAATATAACTGGAAATCTGAACAGTAAATCTTTTCCATGTAATCAGCTATAGGGTCAAAAAAGACATGATTAGTTTGATGATTCTCATAACATTCTATATCTTCAGACAACTGATTCTCAGCCACACAAAATTCCTTTGATATGCTATCCAACTGCTTTTCTAAATGATTCCCACAAACAATGTAATTTTCCTCATTATTATGATCATTCTTTGATGTAAGTTGCTGCAAAGTATGACATAAAAAATCCAAATTTTCCTCTACCTAAGGGTTATAAAAGCTATCTTCCAGTATTTCTTCTTGGTGTTTGCAATGATTTTCATACTCTTTATGATCAAAATACTGGCAAGTTTGCTACATCTTTACATCAATCTCAGAGGATGTAACATGGTCTTCATAAGTAAACCCCTGCTGATTTTCATGTTGCATTTTATGGGATGTTATCTTTTCTTCTTGGTGTTGAAATGTATTGTTATGAAGAGCCTCTAAAGTTTCTTCATCCATGAATTCATAATCATCATAACAATCCTCCAAATATTGAATAAAACTCACAGAATGTTTACAACAATCTTTGACCAGCAATAAGGAGGGATGACACTCTTTATACATCTCATAGAATACATCATGGAAATTAGCAAGAGAATATAATGAACCATTTTCCAAGCCTTTATACCAAGACCATGCTTTTCCTTCTAAAGTGGTCATAAACATCTTCATGAGACAATCTTTAGGGAACTAAACATTAAGACTATGTACATGCATATGGAACCTAACCAAATGAAGAGCAGCATTGTCTTTCTTTTCATCTTTGAATATTGGAAGATCATCTAACCATTCAACCTTTCACATAGGATTTGGAAAACCAGGGATATGAGACCAATTCATAGGGGCATACCTGGCATTCATTCTTGCAATGGCACTCATCTTGAAACTTCATCAAGCTACTGATCTTCTAGCAGTGGAGTCACCTTCCAATTTGTTATTTGATGTGTGGAGTCGCCAAGGTAGATGCAGCCTCGAACAACTTCCTGAGCTCCTGCTACCTTTAGAAGTTCAGCTTCTTGATTTCGAGAATGAGTAATCTTCAGGCTCTCGGCAGACGCACCAAAATGTTATCACCAAAATAAGACCTTGATAGGCTGCTCATCAAGTCAATCTCAGTGTAACTATTTCAAACCAATCTTTTGGCTGAGGCTTAGCCTCCTTAGCCTGAGAGGGCTCTCTCAAGGGTTAATGATATTGATTAAAGATATAGATAGATGGCTAACTCTATGGTTTGTGATTTTATATGTTTATAGGTTGAAAGATGGAGACTTGCTACCATTGGGCTATGGAGTCAGTGACAGAGATAAAGATAACAAATAGCTCTTCTTATAAAACTGAGGCTTGTATATACTTCAATGAAAGAGTAACACATTTAGAAAAGTCTCAATAACTTGAAGTTCATAGAAGTTAGAGCATGTGGGCATGAATTCTGAGTAATGATACATCAAGGTATTCAAAAGGAAATTATTATAAGTGATTCATCAAAGTTTAAAACTTAAAGGAAGTCAGAGCATGAATAACCATGAATTCTAAGTAATAAGTATAAAACATTGAAGAAAAACATCCAAAGATAGGACCCATGAACTTTATTCACCATAGTTTAACACTTAAAGGAAGTCAGAGCATGTTCCTCCATGCATTCTAAGTAATAAGTGTTAAGACTATGGAAGTAAAACATATCAAAGATAAAAGACAAAGCTCACTGAAGTACACTAAGAAATCTCGGCTTCAGAAAAGATAAACTGCCTCTGTATATATCAGTCCCTTCCTAGCATTTACATAAAAATGTACAAAAATATATAACTAGTTGAATTACAGATTAGCAAACATCTATTGGGCCATGGAGTCAAAGTAGTCTTCAACAAAACATCATAATCAGCTAAACATGGAAGTCAAGGCACTTGGAGTTTAGGATTATAACTGAAACAATAACACAGTGAATAAACATAGTCTACAAGCATGTGAAGGAAGTTAGAGAATTTTCCAATGAATTCTAAGTAACACATGCTCATACCACTGAAAATAATTAATTGAAAATGACATAGAAACATCTAACACATAAACCCCATGTGAATCTTGAGTAGTAAAATTGATCTCCGTATTAAGTTGAAAAACACACAGTCTGCTCCAATAACACAACTTCTTTTGCTAATACAAATGCCAACCATGAGGAATTTGACCTCATGCTTCATATAGAGTCTTTACAACCTTGGATTCTATGATCCATCCTTAGGAGAATTCGAATTTCTAAAATTGACACCTATCTACTCATAAAACAAACTCTTAATTACAAGCTGACAACTAACTGTCTTTTAGGAGTCCTAATACAAATAGGAGTGAAACTCCTAAAACATGTTTCAAAAACCTTATCTAAGACTTAAATACATTATTTGACAGCTACTAATCCATGTCTTCAACCTTTATGATGCCTCCAACATTGTTACCAACCCTGCTGATCCGTGACCTAACTGTCCAGAAACTGTCTTTGAACAACATGTGTAAAACTGGAAAATTTTGATTTTTGAAAATATGGCTTCAAAGAAAGCCTTGTTTCTCTCAACTGGTAACACTTTTGCGGAAAGTGAGAGAGGTTATTGTAGCTGGAGATTTTATGAAGAGAAACCTCTTTCATAATTCTAAAAGAATTTTTCATTTGGCCAAAAATTGATCATGAAGTGAACTACTAAAACCAGAAAACAGAGTTTTTCTCTCAATGACTTTCAGTAGTTTTGTAGCGCAAGTTGGGTCATCAATTTCTCCCACCTCATAATGAATTTAAAGAACTGAGAGAGGTTTTTGTATCTAAGTATGTTAGGAAGAAAAAAATCTTTCAGTTTTCAAAAATGAGTTTTATATTGCTCAGGAACCCCCTTGGAAGTTGACTTCTAAAAGCAGAAAAAGAAGAAGCATACACAGCAGTTTCGTAGCGCAAATCACCTTTTTTGAACTAGCTATGCTACGAAATTGTAGATTCCTATGTGATTGCAAAAATTTAACCCTAAAATTAATGGAATGACTTCTAAATGGAAAATGTGACCTAGTTGACCATGACGTGAACCTAAAGGACTTTATTTTGAAATGAAAGATGACATTTTAAGACTTCAACCCCTATCACTTACCCTTTTATCAAGACTAAAATGACCTTTAGACCTCCTTGAAATCATGACCAAAAGCAGAGTTGACACAATGATGTTTTGAGAATTTTTGGGTGATAACACCTAGCATGGTCAATGTGAATATGCTCAAGCACTTGTGACAGATTTGATGAAGCCCTAGATGGGATAGTCTCTAGTAGGCTTGGTTGTTGATAAAATTTTTTGAAATATTGAAGGCAACATTGTCATATAGACAATGAGAAATGATGGTTCTTGAAGGTTGGTTCAAGAACGGGATGATCACCCTTCATTGAAGATAAGTATTTCTCAATTTATGGTATTCCTTTATGTATTTACTTTTGTTTAGACTTATGGATCTAATTATTGTTTTGATCATTACTTATACTTCTTGCATGTATATTTGAGTATTTGGATGCTTCTAACTTATTGATGATATATGATAAGTGGATCCTTCTTGAGGACCATGGCTAGTGCAGGAAGAGGAGAACTAACATAAAAAAAGAGGCACTTGATGAAAAGGTGACAAAGTGTCATAAGCTGCCTATGTAAAATAAGAAGGTGCACATGTATCTGTATACTACAAGGCATGCACGGTATATTGTTTGAATATTATGTTTCAGTTGTAATTTTGGATGGAAATGTAAGCCCTAATGTATCATAAGTATATCACCTTCACAAATGGCTCATGCATATGAAAGTTTGATATATTGGTATACTTGATGTTTGGCTAACATCTATCATTTTAGATATCTTGATCCCATAAAGAAGGTTAGCACCTTGATTCTAGTAGATGGTAACTTGATACTATTGATATTGTTTGTGAAAAGCATGGTAGCCATGATGACATAAGTGTAACAATGAGATTGATATTCATGATCTTTTGCTGACTATGGCTATGTTTTGATGTGCTTAGTAATTATGGCATATGATAAAACTGAATTTCCTAATTGAGTTATAATTTTGTGATCATGATTCTTGAAATATACTCCTATTAGCTATTTGACACTAACCTTGATGAAATATTGACGTCATGATGTAATGGTGAAGTAGTTGATGCTAACATATATGACCATGATGAATATGTGATATAGACTGAATTTATGATCTAAGAAATTTGTTGATACATGACAGTATTATAGACAGTTTGATGACTTGAATGAAAATGATTGAAGTGGCTTCAAATTCAGTGGGAGAATCCCTCCATAATATCCTTACTGCTATTATCATTTGCATTATATGTATATTATTTACCATTGAAGTATGATTTATGGACTTGAATAGTCAAATATATGATATTGTTGATCTGTAACAAAGTTCTGATCTGAGAGAGAGATTTTTCCGTTACTCCAAGCCTTAGTTGCATAGAAGCAAGCTTACAAGTGCGACTATAGCCTCTCAATCGTAGAGAAGTAAGCTCAACAATGCGACTGTAGTCTCTCAACTGCATGGAAGAAGGCCTATGGGTGTGGTTACGTCTAGAGGATACAAAAGTCAAGTTTTGTCCATGAAATTAGAAGTTCACCTGCAGGATGTCAGTCCTACAGACATGGAGTAGACAACAGAAAGTTCTATGATCAAGGAAGTTAGAATGTTTTACTTACTATAATGTGAATATGTTGACTAAAATTATGTTTACAGGTGACCAGGATATGCATATCAATATTTCATTATGATTTAACCATTGAGGCTTGTGTATGACAATATTTGATAACAGTTGCAAGGGTTTGACTAGATTTGGTTGATTGATATAGATAAATAGTGTTTGGAATTTTGACATGATGCTTGATAATGATTTAGAACTTTGACTTGATGATTGAGATATGTTTTGGGCTATAGATCTCACTGTGATAGAAAATTTTGGATTTGACCTGATGACTAATGATTTGATTTGACGATTGATGATTTTCCTTAATAATAATTTTATATGGGGATAGTGAATTTCAGTTAATTATATTGGTATTCTGCGTTGACATCATTAGATTTGACACAATGGTTGAAGTATTGACAATTATGATTCAGTATGAAGTAATCTCACAATAAATGGATGGAACTTGCATGACTTATTCTTGGTGTATGTATTTGCATCTAGTGACTTATATTATGATCATGAGGATGACTTGATGAAGTTTGGATTGATATTGCTTGGTAGATGAAAACTTGTTAGCATGATAATAGATAAAGTCATAACTTGATATTTGGTCGTGAGTTCTACCTGTAACTTGGTCCAAAGAATTTGTTACAGTGATATTGAAGATTTTGATATTAGTTCTGATTTGGCATATAAACTTTGATAAGCTGACTTAGTTGAATTGATTGCATAATATTGACTTATGTAAGACTGAACATATTGGTTTGGTAAAGTGTTATGTTTGTAGAAAAATTGTATGAAGCAAGCTCCCCAAGCCTGGTATGTCCACATTGACTATTACTCGGTGAAGCCAAGAAGATGTGTCGATCCAAACCTCTACTTCAAAAGGGGTCCAAGCTTTGACTTTGACTTTGGTTTTATATGTTGATGGTCTATTCTTGATAGGTAATGAGTCCCTAATGATCAAAGTAAGAGGGAGATGGCCTCTGAAGTTCGAAATGAAGAATCATGGCATGATGTATCACATTTATGAAGTTTGGAAAAGAAAATCTATCTCATAAAGCTATTGAAGATTTTTTTTGGAAAGTGGAAATGTAGAATCCTTGGACACTCTGATTGAATTTCAAGAAGTTGTGAAGATATATTGTTGAACTTGACCTAGAAATTGACAGTTGATTGGGGCTCTTATGTTCCTAGTGAACACTCATCTGAACATGTGCTATGTAGTGAATACATTGATTCAATTCATGACTGAGCCTCTCCATGCACACTGGATTGTTGCCAAACACATTTTGAGATATTTGCATGGGACGATCACACTTGGTTTAAGATATTTTGTCGGAGATGTTCGACTTCATGGATACACCGATGTTGACTAGGTGGGCAACGTTGTCGGTAGGAAGAGTATATTTGGATTTTGTTTTAGCCTTGGGTCTACCATGATAACTTGGATGAGCAGGAAGAAAAATCTCGTAGCATTGATTATCGTCAAAGGAGAGTATATTGTTGCTAGCATGGCTAGTTGCGAAGCAATTTGGTTGATGAAGCTCTTTGGAGAGCTATTTGAGCAAGTCCTAGATACTACACTGATATTTTGCGTTAACAAGAGTGGGATCCATCTGGAAAACAATCCTATATTTCATGACAAGTCCAAGCACATAGAGATTCAATATCACTTCATTCGAGATATGATGCAAAGAGGAGCCGTTAGAATCCATCACATATCGGCAAATGATCATACTACAAATATTCTCACCAAGGCTTTACCGAAATGGAAGTTCTTGTTCTTGAGAGAAAAGCTTGGACTAATGGATGTGACTCCTCCTGATAAGGGGCATCATTGATCGAGGACACTGAGCTAACTCTTCCCCACTATTTGAGCTCCAAGGGTGTGGAATTGAGATAAAGGAATCTTAGGGTTAAGGGATCTCTGGAAAATAGGGTTTCACCCCTATCTATTACCCATAGGGTTGAAGATGTTTCTCCCCTATCTTGGTCTTTAAAAATTATAACCCAGTTGGAATCATACCCACAACTTGGGCTTATGGGATTATCCCTCCCCATCTTATCAACAGGTTGAGGAGGCTTAGGGGCATGTGAGCCTTACCTTTTGGTAAGTCAGGTATCCTTCCTTATCTCAGATTATGATGCAGTTGTTCTACCACATGACTCTTGCTGGTCATTTTTGGGAAGATCGGTAGGCAATAGGATGGGTTTAGATGTGCTCCCTTATATCACCTATTGCTCGATATGGGGTCGTAGATGTTTAGCTTCCTCGTGAGATTCTGGGTTGAGATTTTCTCCCCAATGTGATTTGATGTGGGTTGCAGATTTGCCTCCATGTTGATGTTTCCTACGTGGTAGCAATGGTCTCCTCATTGGCATTGATTCCGTGTGGTAGCAGTGGTTCCCCAATGGATAGAGGGTGGTAGTTTAGGCTCTCCTCTGATGTCAAATTTTTCTTCCTTTAGATTCGAGAATGTTCAACATATGAGCAGGGAAAATCAAGAGATAAGCAGGAATAAGCAAGAGATGAATTGATATGAATAGTGATGATGAGCTACTTGATATTGTATATGATTTTATGTCAGGATACACATGACATGATGCAGATGGAATTCTCCCTAGTTGAGAGGGAGTGTTAGAATAGGAAACTACGATCAAATTCCACTTTATACTTCTAATTTGATGGAGATGATAGTTTCATTGAATTCCTATTTTCGAGAGGACCAAAATCAACCTAAATATCAGTTAAATCAGATAAGGAAAAGTGTACTTACGAAGAAAATCCCACAAATGCACATTTGGATAGGTCAACCATAAAGAAAATTGGACACCCTTGGAAGGCTATAAATATAAGTGACCTCAACCTCATTTGAACATCATCGTGAGACATTCTTCTATTCTCTTTCTTGGTTTTGGCTCGCATAGGTTTGAGGCATGTTCGCAGAGGAATGGGTTGGCTCGAAGGTGAAATCGTAGGGTCTGAAGCTCACATCTATGTTTTAGGGTTTTGGGCCTTAGTCATAGGCATGCCATAGAGAAATCTTAGCTACAGTCACTCGCTACTAGCTCATCCATGCGATTGAAGCCTTTCAGTTGCATGCACAACATGTCTTCCATGTGATTAACATCTAGGGTTTCTGAGTCACAGTCGTAGGATTTCCAAAGGTTGATTTTGACTACAGTTGTTGGCTTATAGGCTCAAGGGAGCAACTGGAACCTCCCAGTTGCACACATGACTCCTCCTCCATGTGACTGGGACCTAAACATTGGCTTTTCAGTTGGCCGAAGTTTTCACTCATCGACCACATGATTTGTTAGTTGAATGTAGACGGTGATGGTTCATTATAGGCTTCTGAATCAAGGCCTTGAGTATAAGAATTGTTGGGTTCCTTTCATAGATGTTGTAGTTTTTTTAGCTAGATAATTGTATGGATGAAGATATCGATCATTGTACTCTCTTTTAGTAAATCATTCAATGAAAATATAATAAGAAGAATAATTTGAAATGGTTTTCCCCATAGTGGGTTTTTCCCTCGTCTTCAACCAATCTTGGTGTCTCTATGTTTGAATGTTTTTCCTCTATTTTTCCTTTATGTTTCGCCGCATTGATGATGATGATATTTTTCTTTCTACATAGTTGCATATGTTGTTAAATAATGATGTAAATATGAATAATGTCATGATGTTATGGGGTGAACTAAATATGTTAATGCAATTATCAAAGCAAAGAACAATATAACCCTAAGAAAAATTAACATGACTTCTTCAGATTTTTGCCAAGGGCACACCCTTTACAAACTCCTTCATGTTCTTCCTTCAATTGGGGCATACCTATAACCATTTGAGGAGGAAGATTTACAAGTCTATAAAACGTCCCCTCACGAATCCCAATAGTCCTTGCATTTTCTATGCTAGATCACTTAGAAGAAGCAACTACTTTTCCATCAATAAATGCTACCTTGTGTTCTTTATCTTATAAACAATAAATATAAATAAAATTGTTGAGATGAATGTTTCCACCAGATTCCAATTCAATGGAGCTATACCCAACACCTTTTACCAAATAGTTATTTTCATCTCCAAGTTTAGCTTTGTGAGAAGAGATTCCTTCAGATAGGGTATTGAGATGTCCATGTTAACCTATCATATGCGTTTAGAATCCACTAATAATTACCCATGTTCTTTCATATTCAAATGGACATGTAAGTGTAGAGTAGAGACTTCCATCCTTGATTTCTTTAGATAGCTTAGAGATGAAGTTGGTGATGTATCCTTTGATGAATTCAAGGAGACTCCATAGAGCCTTGAGTCCTTCCTTAATGTACCTTTCCATTGAAATATAGATAAAAGATAGTTGTTTCAAAGATGTCTTCAATCAAAAGTACTAACAAATTGTGTTCTTCAAGCTTCCTTCCTTCACCTTAGCTCTGAAACCATGTTTAGAAACCAAGTGCTCGATAGTTTAATGCTTGATTCCTCTTTCTTGATAATTACTTGTCCATGTTAGCTATCTTATTATTACTTTTATGTTCTCTTCATCCAGTAATTATACAAATATTTAGAGCATAAAGATCACAAAGATACAAAGAACACCAAAAATTAGGCTTCAAGCCAAGTCAAAACCCCACACGGGGTAAGACCCAACAATCATTCTCTTATAGAATCAGATCAAAACTGAGATATCTAAGACCAAGACCAAAACGACAACAATGATTCCAATTCAAACCTCCTCCAAGTCTCTTGTAATAGTCAAAGTCAAAATTGGTCAACCTTTTCCAAATTTGGTCAAAATTCATATTTTAACCCTGCAATAGAGGTAGAATTTTGGCCCTGCAATACCACAAAAGTAGGCTCAGAAACTTCACACTTGTGAGAAGAACTAGGGCATAAAACTTCAATCTTCTTCTATCCTTTGAATTGTTTCTCTGTATTTTGACTTCGACTAATTTTCTTCTTGACTTATCGTAGAACTAGATAGATGATTATGTGATGAGTGAATGGTTCTCCAAGAGGTCAAGTTGACTCTTATATATAGTTGTCCAGGAGGGTCGAATAGGTGCCACATATGCCGACTTGTCCAAGGAGGGATAACTTGGTCTTTGTGTTGAATCTTTTCTCAAAAGTAAAATTCAAATTCTTTTCTTATAAAAGTCCAAATGGTACTTGACTCAAATACATTTTCTTTGACTCATAATAAATTATTTTGGACTCTTTTGACTTTCTTTGACTAAAAATAAAATAATAATAATAATAATGAATATGATAAATATATTAATGATGAAATTACTTTACATTATGATTATCAAAACTAGTTACAATTTCAACAGGTTACAAGCATACCCCAATTAAAAGAAGAACATGAAGGGGCTTGTAAAGGGTGTGCTCTTGGAAAAAAATTAAAGAAACCATTTTCTAGCAGTGACTCAAGATCCAAGGAAATCTTGGACCTAGTCCTTTATGATGTTTGTGGGCTCATTTATGAAAAATCACTTGGTGTTCATCTATATTATGTAACATTTATTGATGACTATTCTAGAAAGACTTGGATATACTTCTTGAAGTATAATGATGAAGTATTTGAAAAATTACAAGTGTTCAAAGCCGAAATTGAGAATATAACAAAAAAGAAGATCAAGAACTTAAGATACGATAGTGGAGGAGAATATACATCTAAAGAACTTATGGCCTTTTTCGAAGAAGCTAGGATTAAGAGGGAGGTGATAGTTCCTTATAATCCTCAATAGAGTGGAGTAAATGAAAGGAAAAATTGATCTATTGAAGAATGTGTAAGATTCATGTTACATGACCATGATATTCCCAAATTCCTATGGAGAGAAGATTTAATGACCGTAGTATACATTGAAAATACAATCCCCACAAAATTCTTGACAACATAAATCTAGAAGAATATTTTACTAGAAGGAAACCTAATGTTGATCATCTCAGAATCTTTGGAAGTCCAATATACACTCACATTCCCAAGGACAAAAGAAAGAATCTAGATCCTTCAGGTATGAAGGGAATATTTTTTGGCTACAATAATTCATCCAAAACATATAGAATCTACATCAAATAACAACGTCATATTGAAGTAAGCAGAGATGCCATTTTTGATGAAAGCATTTCCTACAAGAAGTCCAAAGATATCCTTATTAACTCAAATGAAGAAGAAGGGCTTATCCTTCCTGATCAATATATTCCAAGACAAACCTATCCTCTAAAGCCCTCAATTGTTCATCATAAAGAACTAGAAGGACCAAGTGAACCTATGTAACCTGTCATCATTCCAGAAACTAGAAAGAGACTTGCTTGGCTTAGAACAATGTAACATTATAAGAAACTGAAGGACATGCAACTTCAAATGGAACCTTTAGAGAAAGAAAAATACCCAAAAGGTACTCTGGTTATGCAACATATATGGCCAAACTCATTGTTAAGTAGAACCTTCTACCTATGAAAGGACCACTAAGCATCAAGTATGAAAAAATGTAATGATGGAAGAATACGAATCAATAATGAAGAATGATGTTTGGGAAATTGTTCCTAGAACAAAAGATAAATTTGTTATAACTTCCTAGTGGGTTTATAAGATTAAGCACACAACTGATGGGAGCATCGACAAATATAAAGAAATACATGTAGCTATAAGATTCTCTCAAAAAAAAGGATTTGGCTACGAAGAAAACTTTTATCCTACTTCTAGATACATAACAATCAGATCCCTCATTTATATTGCAACTGTTATTGGATGGAAAATATACCAAATGGATGTGAAAATATATCTTCTTAATGGTACAATTGATGAAGAAGTATACATTGAACAACCTTAAGGATTTGAAGTTCATGTGAATAAATCCCATGTTTGTAGATTAAAGAAAGCTTTATATGGCCTAAAACAAGCCCCTAGAACATGTGTTAAAATTGGAAACTAGGGCCAAATTCCACCTTATGATAGCTCATATGATGGAGATGATTATTGCATTGGATTCCTCTTTTTTATAGGTCCAATTTTTATATAAATATCATCTCATTCTGACAAGCAGAAGTGGAATTTTGAATTTATTCTCTCTCATGCACAAATTTTCAAGGTCGACCTCGGTCCAATAAAGCCCAAGAGATGTGTCTCTAGACCCTCAACGATTTGTATAAATAGTAGTGACATCTCTCCTCATTTTGACATCACTCATCACATCACACATCTCTCTCTCTCCTCTCTTGGTTGGTTCGTACAGGTTGGAGGTAGCCACTCTCTACTTCGCATGTGTGGCAGGAGGCCAAATTCTTCTGGGCTATAACAGGTTGAATTTCAAGAAAACAGAATAGCATTGAATAGGGCTCAATTGACCTCCATTGACTTTGGTTTTCAGGGCATAATTGATGTCTTTGAAGGACGCATTTATCGGCATAGAAATCAAGGAGTTTGGGACAGTTTGACCAGCATGGACTTCAAGTTGACTTTAGATTTGACCGCAAAAATTACAACAATGTTTCTCTCTCCTTTGATTGGATTTGACCGAACTATTTTGGGCTGAATTTGATTCTCCTGGAAGGCCGAATTGGACTGTTGTTGACCAAGCTACTTGGAGGACATTTTGGTGTTGCTTTGACTAGAGTTGAATTTCTAGTTGGGGTTGCAGTTGACTGTTGTTTTTGACAAGACTGTTTTGGGCAAGTAAATTTTATATTTGTACTCTCTCTTTGTGCTGAACTATTTCATAATAATAAGAATATTTGATCAAAGGGTTTTCCCCACATTGGAGTTTTTCCCTAGCATCCACCAAATCTTGTGTCCTCTTTTCTTGGCTTGTCTTCTGCACATGTTTCATGTTCTATCTGCATTTACTATCAATGTGTTTAAGTTAATGTGATTGCTATTGGAAATAATTTTAAATTTTCATTGGGTTGATAAGGAACATTGAAGAAAATTGTGTTAAAGCATAGAACATACCATTGTTATCTAATTAACATGGTATCAGAGCTCAGGTGAAGACAAATCCCAAGCATGAGTGACGAAAAGAAATCACTAAGGGAAGTTGTTGGACAAGAACTTGGAACTAGTCCCAATGACGACTACATCTTACTTCAAATCCGGTGACTACATCTTACTTCAAATCCGAGGACAAGCTTAAGGACAAATCTAACTATCATGCATGGAAGATGTCTCTAGATTTTACATTGGATGAAAATGATGCCATGGACTATGTCAAAGGAATAGTAATGGAGGCTCCTTCAAATGCATCTGTAACTATAAAAAAAAGTACATGAAATGTGAGGTTAAAGCTAAGAAAATTATTATTGATTCCATTCACAAGCCTTTGTTTGTATATATTTCTGATTTGGAAACATCTAAGGAAATGTATGACAAGATGGTTGGGATTTCCAAAGTAAATAATGAAAATCAAGTTCTTAAGAACAAGTTGAAAGACATCAACGTGGATAGAGAAGAATCCATTCAATTCTACTTCATGAGGATTACCAAGATCAAGAATGATCTCCTATCTATTGGAGAAGTCATTGGTGATAGGGGGCTCACTCTTATTGCACTTGGAAACCTTAAAATGGAATGGGATGTGTTCAACATTACCATCCTAAAAAATGACACGATTCCGGGATTTCATGAAGTATTGGCTAGATGCACTCAAGAATAAATAAGGATGATGGAAAGAGACAATTCCTCCAATGGAAATAATCCTACTGCCTTCTCTGCTCATGCTAAGAGGAAGAACAATGTTGGTCTAAGAAGACAAGGTCAAGGGTTCAAACTGAGATTTAAAGAAGGAAGAAAAGGAAGATGCTTCATGTGTAACAAGTTTTTCCACTTCACTAGAGAGTGTCCTCACAAGAAGGACACTCAAAGAGATGATTGCAACCATAACAACAACTTCAAGGGAAATGGAAATCAAAGGAACAATAGGCTCAACAACAAAGGAAAGAGGAATGCTCCCGTTGCTCGAAATGGAAATGGCCGTCCTCCCAATAAGTCGAGAAAATTCAAGTACGAGGAAGTTAATGTTGGTGAAAAGCAAAAGGAATTCTATCTTATTTCTTCCCTCACCACCGCCTCTCCTCCGAACACATTAGACCATTGGTTGATTGATAGTGGTGCCTCAAGGAACTTCATTGGGCAAAAAGAGGCTATCTCAAACTTGATTAAAAAGAAAAAAAATATGGATATTATACTTGGGGATAATGCTACTTATCCCGTGAAAGGAATTGGACTTTTTACTCTTCACTTAAATCAAGTTCAAACCATTCATTTACAAGAAGTATTTTATGTACGTAATCTGAAACATAATATGGTCTCTATTTCTAAAATGGAAGATAAAGGTTTCAAGGTGACATTTATTGATGGGAAGGTTCGTATTTGGAAAAGGAACCCAAGAGATGCATTCACTCTTAGATTCAGGGTTGAAGGTATCTATCAGGTTGGAGGAAGTCCATTGGGAGAAATGATTTGTGATACTTCTCTTCAATCTGAATTATGGCACCAAAGATTTTATCACCTCCATTTTAAAGCCTTACTTGATGTAAGGAAGATGGTCACAGGTATGCTTGAATTCAACTTAGATCATGAAGGTGTTTTTCAGGGTTGTGAAGTTGGAAAACATACAAGGGGACCATTCCCCTCAAGTGAAACTCAAACTACCAATATTCTTCAATTGGTTCATTCTGATCTATCATGTATGTTTCCCGTGACATCTTTGGGTGGATATTTGTACTATGTTATTTTTGTGGATGATTTCTCTTGAAAAACATGGAACTATTTCTTAAAGAAGAAGGATGCAATGTTTAATGGTTCTGCTCTTTCAAAGCCTTGGTCGAGAATCAAACATGGAAGAAGATCAAAATATTAAAGACCGATAACGGGACTAAATATGAGTCAAATGAATTCAATGACTATTGTAGAGAAGCTAGCATTAAGAGGGAGACCACTTCTTCATATACTCTTGAACAAAATGGTGTTTCCAAAAGGAAGAATCAAACTATCATCGAAGGCACACGTGCCATGTTTCATGAGCAAGGTCTATCGAAGTTCTTATGGGGAGAAGTTGCCAACACCATTGTGTATGTTCAAAATAGATGCCCACATCAAGAATTGGACTTCACGACACCCGAAGAAGTTTTCACGGAAAGAAACCTTATATTTCTAATTTTAGAATTTTTGGTTGTCTCATATATTTTCATGTACCAAAAGAGAAAAGAAACAAACTAGATGCATTTGGGAAGAAATGAATGTTTGTGGGCTACAGTGAAACTTCAAAGGCATATAGAATCTATGTGCTTGGTCAAAGGGAAGTGGAGGTAAGTCATGATGTCACTTTCAATGAAGATTCCCCCCTTAGGAAAGTTTGAGATCTTCCTATCCCTAGGAAGGACAATAATGATGATGATGCAGGAAAGCAGGATGAACCTCTGAGTGATGATCTAATGCCCTATGTTGAAGGTCTGATGGATCTCATTGATTCACCTCCTAGTGAGCCTACTAATTCAAGAAAATTACCTTTGTGTCTCAAAGATACTCTTGAATATGCTGAGAAACATATTGCACTAAGGGGGACATTTCGTGAAACCAAGAAGTCGAACAGGTACCAAGGGTACTTAGTTGCCATGAGTACCATTGTACAATCTGAGCCTTGTATATTCGAAGAAGCCATGAAACACCAAGTTTGGAAGGATGCAATGAACGAGGAGTATGAGTCGATCATGAAGAATGATGTCTAGGATGTGGTTCCTAGGCCCAAGGACAAGTTAGTGGTCACTTCTGTTAGTGTCGGTCTTGAGCCCTCCATCAGTGATCAATAACTCTTTGCATATGCATTTATAGGTGTCTCATCAATGTCAGTCTTGCATCCCGCTAGGCATGCCATAACACTGAATGGAGGAGCTGGTCTTTGTTCCCTTCTTGGCTTTGCTGGATTAGGTCATACAACAATGTAATTGAGTCATGCTTGTTCTTATTTTTTGTCTTGAGATCCCATGGTCTTAGGTCTAGGGTTTTGAGTCAAAATCATTTCAAGGTAATGAGTCATGGTCAGTAAGTGCCCAGCAAGCCGGAAGGAATTTTGTACATAGGTTTCATTGTTATTTTCATCAGCTACAGGTCATTTAATGCCTTGGATTTAAAAACCCTGTTTTTAAGTCCAAGGTCATGAGAAATTTGCAAAAATAGAGAAATTTTCAAAAGTTTGCAAAAGTGCCGGCAACAGCCTTGGTTCCTTCGCCACAGTCCATCAGATGGTCAACCTGCAAAAAGAATGAAGTCAAACGCCTCAAAGAGCTAATTTCAGGACAAAATGACTCCAAAACAGTGTTAAAAAAGAATGCCAAAGTGGAAACATTATAAAGTGGGTTTTTGAGTTAAATTTTTTCAAATGAAAGCATATAAAGGTAAATTCCCTCTTTGAAGACCCTCATTGTGCATTTGGGAGCAAGAAATTACAAGGAGAGAAGCAAGAGAGCAATCTGGGCAATTTGCAGCAAATTCTGGGCTTTCTGAGGGTGCGCGACCATTCCACAGGTGTGCGCGACCACCTGGGTGGTGCGCGACCATTCCACGAGCATTTCCCTGTGTAAATTTACACAGGCGCGACCATTCCAGTGGTGCGCGACCATTCCAGGGTGGTGCGCGACCATTTGGTCTGCCTGCACAAAAACTCACCCAAACAGTTAAATTTCTCCAAATCCGCTCAAATTTGTCAAGGTATGTCTCCTCCACGTGGTTTGTGATGGTGTTATGATTGCAAAGGAGGATTATGGTCATAATTTCATGCAAGAAATCAATAGAAGATAGGTTGAATGACGGTTGTTTTGCAAGCATATGTTATGACAGTTTGTTTGTTTTTCAAGGCAATTTTCTTTCCTTATGTCCCTCCTTTCATTTTCCCATGTTAATCACATATGTTAATATGTCATATTTATTGATCTCATTTGCAAATTAACCATACAAACCCTACCCCTAAATCCTATCAAACCCTAGTTCTTTCTAACCATACAAATCCTACCTTTTCCCCATGCTACATGATTAAAACCCTACACTCTCTACACAGCAAATTTGCATATGTTAATACACAGCAAAGTAAAAAACATTGTAAAAAACAAAAAGAAAGTGATGACAAGGCATGCACACAAGAATTGTAAAAACAGTGAAAATGCCATTTGCATAGCCTTATAAAAAATAAAGAAAAATGTCATCTTGCTATGTATATGTCAAAGGTTGCAAGCTATGTTAAAGTCATGACAAAAATCCATTAAATGTACAGCTGCATAGCTATCAAAAAAGACCAGTTTTGCTGTGATTAGGGTTTTGCATTAACATGGTATTCTTCCCCATCCTTAAGACTCTGTTTTTCCCTATATATTCCCCATATGAAAACCTAATTCAAATTGCATTTCCCTTCATACAAAGCTCCTTATGCAATTGAATTTCCATTCCCAATGACAAATGCAAAAATGAAACTACCCCTGTTTAAATGAACTGCTGTTATGAAAATTGATTGGCAGTGATTATTAAAAAGGTTTCATTGTTTCCCTAACCCCAATTCCCTATATCCCCTCATCTCCCTAACTCACATGACATCATTCCCTCCATGATGAAGATTTTCATTGTCCTTTCCCTTGGTGCTTAAAAAACACAGTTTCCCTAAATAAAGTATTGATTTGCAAATGGTGAGAGATGGAATGACATGTTTAGCATTATGTGATGTTTTCCTTCAAAATTCCCTGCTTATATATATTTTTCCCTTTCCTATATGTAAATTCCCTCCCCTAACACGTCCCTCATGATGTTTCCCCTTGAAAACAGCATACTTCACAGCATTTTGCAGGCAGGGCAGCGGTCAATTTGACTTGTTTATTCCACCTTGCTCAATAACACCATGTCAACCACTGAGACTAATGAGCAAGGTGATGACCGGTCTTCTTCTACAGAGGTTGAGACACAGCAGAGGCCTCGTAAGGGTGGCAAAGGTGTTCATCATAGAGGTTACATGTTCGCAAGGCAAAAATGAAAATTCTCCAAAGGAAGCTGTCAGAGGCCCCGAAGAAGAAGAAAAGGACAAATCCACTCCGCATCTTGGCTGAGGCATCTCTCACTCATCATGGTACTGATCAGACTTGATCTAGCATCAAAATGTGAAAATTTTGAGAATTTTGGAGCATTTTGGAAATTTTTGGTAAAACTACAGGTTTTGCCCACGGTTTGGTCTCACCCCGGGTGAGACCATTTTGGAGGACTGCTCGGAATTTTGAAAACTTGGCATTTTTGGAAAGGGCTTGCAAAAAGAAAAATTACCAATGCTTGGGAGAAGCCTGGTTTTGAGTTTTGAGCCTCCAAAAGCTCAAAATACATCAAAAAAATGACTTTCTGCCCACTTTTTGAGTTGCAGAAAGTGACCTTGGGAGAATCAACTTTTGAGGGGTCAAATCAACTCCAAATCCAGAACTTCCACTTGGGATGGAAAGTAGACAGACCAAGCTTTCCATTGAGCCATCTTGCACCTGATTTGGACCAGTGGAACCCACTCAAAAACAGCTGTGAAGGGGCGCGACCAGAACTTCCAGGGGCGCGACCAGAACTTCCAGATTTGCCAGAATTCACATTTTTGGTCAAAAAACACTGTTTTGACTATGGTTGACTGTTTTTACTTGTAGATGATGGATAAATGTAATATTTTCATGGCACTTTGGTAGATTTTATCTTTCTTTACCCTTCTAGAAGCTTCCATGATGTAAAAAGTGAAAAATTAATGCATGGATGAGTTAGCTAAGTAATAGAGGCAAGTTGTTTGGCTGCCTATTTTCTAGTTCTTAGTTTAGAATTAGTTCAAACTGCTCCTAGGAAGCTGAGCTCGACCCCTAGAGGTGGGGAAAGGAGTTAGATGGTCTAGATGGTCTATATTATGCTCTCTCCTTCTCATTTTCATGGTTGGACTCTTGTGGAAGGAAGCTTTATTGTATATTGTGCATCTATTTCTGCAATTTGAGGCAAGGAAAGCCAGGGTTTTACAGACATCTTTGAGGATTCTTGTGGACTGATATGTTGATGGTGTGTTCTCTACATGTTCTTGTAAGTTTGTTTATGTATTTCATATCTCTCTTATGCTTCTAAATTGGACAGATGAAGTGGTAAAGTTGAATTCATGTTTTAGCATGCTCAGCTTTTTAGTTTGTTCAATTTTAATGTTTTCTACTGTCTAGAGAGGATTCAAAATGTGTGTTTGCCCTCTTTAGCTCCTCCTCTATCATCTCTGATCATCCATCATCAGATTAAAGCATCAGCACTCGCTCCTACCTTGCCCCTTAGATTCCCCTGTGAAAACTGTGCTCAATCCCCGCACCTTGAATTGCACTTCCACCAATTGCCACCCAAACCCCCAAAAATCATCAAATCAAACCCCCTATCAATTTACTAGCCTAAAATCTTTATTTCTATTTGGTCAGCCTAATTATATTATAAGATCTATCAAATCTGACCCGAGAGAGCCTTCTCATACCTCGTAGGGCTAGCTACGAGGTGAAATGGTTTGATGTAGCCTTGAGAGTTTGTCTATCTCAGCCTAGGTGAATTCCAAGCGCTAACAACTTCAAAATGGCTCTACAAGATCAAGCATGGAGCTGATGGGAGTGCTAAAAAGTTCAAGGCCAGATTTTTTTCTTTAGGCTTCTCTCAAAAGGAAGGAGTAGACTATGATGATATATTTGCATTGGTTGCTCGATATACCACCATATGTTCGATAATATCCCTTGCTGCCTTGCAAGGATGGATCCTTCACCAAATGGATGTCAAAAATGCCTTCTTGCATGGCTCGCTTAAGGAGGAAGTATATGTAGAACAATCCGATGGGTTCGAAGTTCAAGATCGAAAGACACATGTATGCAGGTTGAGGAAAGCCCTCTATGGGTTGAAGCAAAACCCTAGGGCTTGGTATGAAGGGATTGATAGCTATCTTATGAATTTGGGATTTACAAGGAGCGATGTTGACCCAAACCTATACTTCAAGATTGAAAAGGACAAGCATCTCATTCTGGTCCTTTACAGGGGATGATTCTCTCATTCATCAATGCAAGAAGGAGTTGGCTTCTGAATTCGAGATGAAGGACCTAGGACTAATGCACTACTTCCTAGGGGTAGAGGTCTGGCAAACGCCAGGTGATATTTTCCTTTCTCAAGGAAAATACATTGTGAAGCTACTTGAGGGATGTGGGATGGTGGACTGCAAGTCCATATCAACTTTGATGGAAATCAACTTCAAGAAGCTAAGTGGAAGTGATGCTGGGCCTGAATTAGCGAACCCTTCCAAATATCATCAACTTGTGGGGGCCTTGATGTTCTTGGTCAACTCCCGTCCCGACATATGCTTCGTTGTGAACATGTTGAGTCAATTTATGGTCGAACCTCGTCACATTCATTGGATTGTTGCTAAGAATCTCTTGAGATATCTTCGGGGTACAATCCACTATGGACTAAGATACTCTGCTGGGAACTTAAGGCTACATGGATATTCAGATGATAACTAGGTTGCCAGTGTGGTGGATCGTAAGAGAATGTTTGGGTGTTGCTTCTCTTTGGGCTCTGCTTCAATATATTGGATGAGAAGGAAGAAAAATCAATTTCTTTAAGCGCCGACGAGGCCGAATACATTGTTGCGAAGCTGTTTGGTTGAGGAAGCTCTTCAGTGAGCTATTTGAGCACGTGCTGGATACCACCATGATCTTCTATGACAACTAGAGTGGGATTCGCCTATCATAGAATCTCGTGTTCCATGACCACTCCAAGAACATTTATATCAGGTACCACTTTATCCGCGATATGGTATAACGAGGAACAATAAGGCTCCAACACATTAGAACTTATGAGCATGTCACAAGCATTCTCATGAAGCCTTTGGGGAAGGTCAAATTCTTAACCTTCTGAGAGAGAATTGGAGTTGTGGAATGACCCTCCTATGAGGTTCCTGTATGATTTGGACATTGAGATCTGGGAGCTCTTGGGGGGTTGGGGTACTTCTTGGAGTTATGAGCAACCATAAGGTGAGTGGTTCACCTTCCCATATTTGTGAGCAAGATACAGGGTGAGGGGTTCACCTTCCCCTATGATACCCCATGATGATTGACATGTGTGTATGGTGAGTGGTTCACCTTCCCCTACGATTGAAATATGCATAGGATGAGTGGTTCACCTTCTCCTATGGCATATGAGCAGGATGAGTGGTTCACCTTCTCCTAATGATGCCTCAACATACATCCTACCCATGGAGTTTGGGACTCATGGGAAGTACCTGTCATCTGGCCAATGAGTTGGGAAAAGATGGTTAGGGACCATAGCACTACCTATGGATGCATCATGTATTGGCGTACTACCTATGACTAGGATGCATGTTGTTCAACAACTTGATTTGGGATCAAAGATTGAATTTTTTCAGTGGAGAGTGGTATGATCTTATGACTCAATCTCGATCACTTCTTATTCATTATTACTTCATGGTTCAACAGAACAGAGAAGTGATGATAGAGATGGCACATGATGACAATATGGCAAGATGATGACGGATGGATTGACATGTGGAATTCTCCCTAGTTGAGAGGGAGTGTTAAAATTGGAAACTAGGGCTAAATTTCACCTTAGGACAACTCACATGATGGAGATGATTATTTCAATGGATTCCTCTTTTTGAGAGGCCCCCAATTTTGATATAAAGATCATATCATTATGACAAGAAGAAGTGGAATTTTGAATTTATTCTCTCTCATGCACAAATTTGCAAGGTCGACCTCAGTTAAATAAATCCCATGATATGTGTCTCCACACCCTCACCGATTTGTATAAATAGGAGTGACCTATCTCCTCATTTGGACATCACTCATCACATCACACATCTCTCTCGCTTCTCTCTTGATTGGTTCATACAACTTGGAGGAAGCCTCTCTCTACTTCGCACGTGTGGAAGGAGGTCTAATTCTTCTGGGGTAGAACAGGTCGAACTTTATGGAAACATACCAACATTGACAAGGGCTCATTTTACCTCTGTTGAATTTGGTTTTCAGGGAAGAATTTCGATCTTTGAAGCCCACATTTTATTGGCACAAAAATCAAGGAGTTTGGGACAGTTTGACCAAAGTTTACTTCAGGTTGACTTCATATTTGACCATATAAATTATAGAAATGTTTCTCTCTACTTTGAATAGGTTTGACCGAACTATTTTGGGATGAATTTGACTCTCCT
The DNA here is from genome assembly GCA_031772625.1 of Pinus tabuliformis. Classification (NCBI taxonomy): domain Eukaryota; kingdom Viridiplantae; phylum Streptophyta; class Pinopsida; order Pinales; family Pinaceae; genus Pinus; species Pinus tabuliformis. The sequence continues at coordinate 996,999,726 of CM062805.1, read as the reverse complement.
GGATGAACGAATTGGACTGTTGTTGACCGAGCTGCTTGGAGGACATTTTGGTGCTACTTTGACCAACATTGACTTTCTGGTTAGGGTTGTAGTTGACTATTATTTTTGACATGACTGTTTTGGGCAACTAAATTTGATATTTGTACTCTCTCTCTCTGCTAAACTATTGGATAATAATGAGAATATTTGATCAAAGGGTTTTCCCCTAGCATCCGCCAAATCTTGTGTCCTCTTGTCTTGGCTTGTCTTCTGCACATGTTTTATGTTCTATCTGCATTTACTATCAATGTGTTTAAGTTAATGTGATTGTTGCTGGAAATGATTTGAAATTGTCACTGGGCTTATAATAAACATTGAAGTAAATTGTGCTAAAGCGTAGAACATACCATTGTTATCTAAAATTAACATCATGGTATGCCTGAATGGATTCTTATCTAATAACACTTAGTTTTGTCAAAATCTCTACAGATCCAAATCTCTACATCAAGGTCGTAAATAATGAACTATTGAACATACTACTATATGTGGATGATTTATTAATAATAAGTGTGGACCATCATATTCATAAATGCAAGAAGGAACTAACAACTGAATTTGACATGAAGGATCTTGGAGTAATACACTACTACTTGGGACTTGAAGTTTGGAAGAAACCTAGTGAAATCTTCCTTGGTCTGGAAAAGTATGTGATCGTGATTCTTCATAAATTTGAAATGAAGGATTTTAAACCTATGATCACCAATTTGAAAAAGTTGAGAAGTTCAGATTCAAACCTTGTTGATCCATCATTATATTGAAAACTAATTAGTTCACTAATGTACTTAATGAACTCTTGACTAGATATATGTTTTGTTGTACATATTGTAAGTCAATTTCAAATGGAGCCCAAACACAATCATTGGATAGCATCAAAACACATATTGAGATATCTTCGTGGAACCATACATTATTTCTTGAGGTATACTGTAGGAAATGAAATTTAACTATTAGGCTATACAAATTATGATTGGGAAGGCATCACCGATGATAGGGAAAATACTATTGATGTTTGTTTTTGTTTGGTATATGCTATGATTTCTTGGATGAGTAGAAAACAAGACTCAATTGCACTAAGTACTGCTAAAGATGAATATATGGAAACTAGTGAAGTTAATCGTGAAGCAGCTTGGCTCTGTAAGTTCTTTGTTGATTTGTTTGAAGGAGTATTGGATCTGACCATAATATGTTGTGATAATCAAAGTTGCATAAAGTTGTAAGAAAACCCGGTCTTCCACACAAGGTCAAAACATATTATTAATAAGTATCACTACATTCAAATCTTGGTGTAGCATGGAGTCATGAAGCTATAATACATCTCCATAGACAAATAGATATTCGATATATTGATGAATGAAAGTCCTAATATGAAGATTGAGTATTTTCGAGACAAGCTTGGCCTTGTGGATACTCCTCCCTGGATAAGAGGGAGTGAGGATGGACATTGTGAAATTCATGTGTCATGTACTATGGCCAGGACTAACTGCTGTAAATATAGTGCATGAACACATGTAGGGAGAATGGTGGATTGGTTAAGCATCAGGGATTGACATTATTGATACCTATAATGTGACCTAGACTAACGGCCATAAGAGTCAAGTACATTGATCTAATATTAGAATGGTCTGGAAGACCGACATTTCCTTGTGTCAAGTATTATGACAATGGATTAGGAAATGGTCATGTGAGGACATACCTTGGTGAACACCTAGGTGAGGTGTGTGCCTTGGAGGGGCGGAATGGTTTCCAATTGAATACCTCCCAACATTGTGCTCTAATGTAGTGGAGAGATAGAGAAAACTTCTCAAGGCCTTGGTAGTTTGATAATGTTGGTTACGATGATGCTATCATCATTCATGCTTATCAATCTAGATCCTTTCTTATATGAATATTTCAACTTGAGAATATCCTTTTGTGTCATTAGGAATACCTCCCTAGTTAAGAGGGAGTGTTGAAAATTGTATGTAGATTCAATTTTCATAATATAAAGATAGCATTGATGTATTTATTATATTCATTTTTATTTTTTAAAGCATGTTATTCATGCTCAGAGTCAAAAGAGTAAAAATAATTTGTTTTGAGTCAAAAGAATAGTTATTTGAGTAATTTCCCATTTGGACATGTTAACGGTGCTATAAATCCTTCTATGCAATTATAATGATTGGGGACAGGCTCAGCAAATTGCACAGTTGATGAGATTAGTGACTCATTAATGAACCCTTTCTCACTAGAACAACCACAATGCACAGTAGGAGGCTCACCTAGCGAAAGGAACTGTGCATTTGGGCAAGTTAGAGAGAAAAGGGGGCATGGTTGTTCACTGGAACTGTGCAATGCGCAGTTCCTAAGAGGAGGGCTTATACAACTGCACAATTGGAAAAGTTGGTGACACAGGGAGGCCTGATTGTCCACTGCAACTACATAATGTGAAATTCATGGCAGGAAAGGACAATGTTTCATATTTGACAGGGTCAGGTAGCTACTTTGATGCCTTAAGTTTCAATGTTTCTCAATGTGCTTATGGAGGAGGGAGATTGTCTTCTAGGACTATGCAATGCACAGTTTCGAGAGACAGAAGGGGCTTCACTATGGCATGGGTATGCGCAATGCATAGTTCCGGGAGGGAGAAAGATCGATCGAAGGTTGGGAAATTTGTAAAGACAATGAAGGATCTGAAATGGCTAAGTGTGGGATCAATGAGGAAATAGAGAAAAAGACATGCAATCAAGTCATGAAATGGTGATCTCACATTGAGATAACTTCAACACATTCCAAAAAAATAAAAATTCATAAGCATACCTTGAAATGACAACAAAGAAACACTTATTTCTAAATGCGACGGTTGAAATGCCACTATGCGACACTTATAATAAAAGTAACGACATGAGTGTCGACTACAACTAAAAAATGTGCTAAGTTTTAGGGAAGTGTTTAACGCATATTCTTATGATGTATAGGATTAGCTAATGCAAAAGAATGCGCTAGGGCGACCTCTAGTGGTGCACTAAAATGTGCACATGCAAGAGTGCAAACAATCAAAAGTGATAGCTGCAACAGTAAGAAAAAATGAAAATGATAGTTGAAAAAGCTAAAGAAAGTGAAATCAACACATGCTATAGTGAAGCGTGTTGGTGGGAAAAACTTCCCTAAGGTAAGGGTTGACAACCTCAACAAATTGAAGGAAAACTATCAACAAGAAGCATACATTCAAGCAAGAAAACTATATAAACTACCAAAGTTTGGTTTGATAGGAGTACCTGTAGGTCCTACGTTTGATGTCGATCCTGTAGGGTCCAAACCCTCTACTTCCTCCAAAGTGATCAGACTTGCAACACAATTTAGAGAAGCATATACATAACAAGTAATTCAAAGTGCATACATAATAAACATGTTAGATCATCAAGCATAAACATATAAATCATGATATATTACACATGAATAATAAAAAACATGAGATCATAACATATCAAGAACAAGATAAAGCTTATTTATTGATATCAGAAAATAGTAGTGGATAGATACAACTTGATCCAACCACGGCACTAATGAAACCTTCCTTTGGATCCGTCCAGCCCAAGACTCCAATATCACCTCTCAATCATGTGCAAAAGGATGCCATATAATGAAGGATGAGCATATATGCAATGAGACAAGGGTTTCCTATGAGTGGGGGTATAGGAGGCACAAGGAAAATCAGACTTGATCTAGGGACAAAAGGGACTATGATGTCGATATCATATCTCCTTCTATGATTAGGCCTTCCCATAAGGTGTATAAATACCACCATAAATCAGTTGATTTAGTTAGGCCACAAGCTCCTGTAGGTGGGATTTCGGTGAAAACCATAATCCCTGCTCAAAAAATAGGATAGATTTTTATTTTGTCATATTTTAAATCATATACACGGGTTCTGTATTATGGCACCCACGTGTGTACATGATTTGAAAGGGAAGATTTGTGTATGGAATTCAAAATATTATTTTTTAATACATGATGAAGTCTAAATGGGAAAGGGCTGCCCAAGGCCATACTAGAGCAGCATAACTACAAGAGTGCTAAATGATGCTATAACAAAGAGTACACAAAAACGCCACTTGTAAAAGTGAAATCAAGCAAAACAATAGTCATAAAAGTGAAAGTGACACTAATGAAAACCAAAGTGCACAAAAGCAGCAGTTGAGAAAACTCACTCGAGTGATGGTACACTTCCAACTAGGAATGAGAGAATCTGTCAACTGAAGATTATGCACTGACTTTCCATAGGGATTGTGAAGTCTTTGTCCTTAAACACTGCGTAGAGACTTCCCTCAACATATGCACAGTAACTATCAACAAGGACTGTGTAATGCTTGACTTTCTAAGTTGTACATTAACTGCTAGGGTTGCTTAAAAAAAGAGCGCTTTTAAATACATGAAAGGCTAAGTATGTGTGAGAAAATGACTTTGACAGTTAGAACCTCAGAGGAAGACTTAGACAATTAGCAAATCATTGACCAATCATGAAGCAATTGAGAACAAAAGGAACAATGGATCATAGGATTGCAAGTAGGCTCCAAAATTCAAGTGTAAACAAAATTTTGGAGGGCATTTATCGCACAGACAACAAGACATTTGAAATAAAACGAAGTCAAATTTTATTGGTGTGTCATAACCCCACAATATATTCAAGTCATCCCAATGGCATCGCTTCGACCCTTCTAGACAACTATATATACGAGTCAAGTTCAACCTCTTGAAGACATCAATATGCATCATCACATATTCTATCTATTTTTGCACCTAAACAAGAATAAAAAAGGACAAATCAAAGGAGGGAGGGAAGCCAAAGGAGAGAGAAAGATTTAATTTTTCTGCTCTGGTTCAGCTCAAACTTGCGAAATTTCTGAGGTATTTTCTGAAGTATTACAAGGCCGAAATTCAACCTCTACTATAGGGCCAAAATATGAAGTTTGACCAATTTTGAAGGAGTTTGACCAGTGTTGACTTTGGCTTGTTGGAGGAGACTTAGAGGGGGGATTGACTTGGAATCTTTGCGGCTGACTTGGTCTTGTATATCTCATTTCGATTTGATTCTATAAGAGAAGGATTGTTGGGATTTCCCCCTTGTGGGGTTTTTCCATACATAGAAGCCTAATTTTTGGTGTTCTTTGTCTCTTTGTGATATTTATGCTTTGGAACATTTGTATAATTGCACGATGAAGAAGACATAAAAGTAATAAGAATGCTACTAACATTCAAAAGTAATTATCAAGAAGGGGAATCAAGCATCAATCTATTCTACACTTGGTTTCTTAACAAGGCATTTACAAAGATTTGGGATATTTTTGGTTTTGGTGGGTGGGGGGAGAGATTAGTAGAGAGAAAAGGTAGTGAAGGAGATAATGATAAAGGTGGAGATGTGTTAAAATCTTTGGACCGTTCATTTGATGGAGATGACGATGGCATTGAATTCCTCTTTTCGAGAGGAGAAAAATTGACCTAAATATCACTCAAATCAGATAAGGGAAAGTGTACTTATGAAGGAAATCCCACATATGCACATTTGAACAAGGTCAACCCTAAATCAAATTGGACACCCTTGGAATCCTATAAATACAAGTGACCTCAAGCTCATTTGGACATCACCAAGCATTTTCTTCTCTTCTTCATTGATTGGCTCGCACATGTCTAAGGCAGGGACGACAATAAAGATTCACAAAGGGTTTGAAATTACTGGGTCCAAGGCTCACATCTATTTTAGGGTTTTTGGCTTACAGTCACAGATACATCACAAAGAAAAATCGTACACAATCGCTAGTTTGTAGACATCAAGTGAATGAAAAAAACCTTCAGTTGTTCACACAACCTCTTCATGCATGTGACTGAAAATTTTGACTTAGATTTGACCGAGGACTAAATTTGACCATAGTTGACCGCAAACAGGAACCGTTGTCTCTGATATATTTTGATGTTGGAAACATAGTTCTGAATTTTGTTGTTTGTTTTGTTGAATGATATTGTATTGGGCTCATTGTACTCTCTGTTGAACATTTTATGACAATCTAATAGTAGAACAATTTCAAATGGTTTTCCCCCTATTGGGGTTTTTCCCTTGTCATTGACCAAACCCAGTGTCTCTTGTTTATGTGTTGATTGTATCCTTTGTCATTGCATTTATTGTTATATCTTTAATTACTGTTGATGAATGGAAAGACTGATTTTAATTGGAAAGGTTACTAATTGAAGTATTGAATTGGGGTAAAGTAATTGGCACAACATAAAACAATCGGAAAAATTGACATGGTTTCAGAGCTAAGGTGAAGGACAAGCCCAAAAGGAGACAAGCATTGACGAAATCATCTTTGGAAAGTTGAAAGAGTCGATCTAGCCAAATCAAGATGATTTCCTTCTTCAAGGAAAATGAGAAGTTGGGTGACTCATCCAATTTTTTTGCATGAAAAGTCAGGTTGGAGATCATAGCTGATAACAATGATGTTTTGGACTACATTCAATGAAAAGTACCTAAAACTCCAGAGCATTCTTCCACTGCTACCAAGAAAAAGCACAAGAAAGATGAGTTAAAATCAAAGAAAATTATAGTTGATGGTTTACACGATAATATGTTGGAAACTTGAGAAGGTCTAAGGATATGTATGATAAGATAGCTGGCATGTATGAAGTCAACAATTTGAATGGAATCATCTCCTTGAAATATCAAATCAAAGAAACAAATATGAACAAAGGATAATCTTTGCAAAACTACATAATGATGATATCTCGTCTTAGAGATAAATTGCAAATATTTGGAGAATCTGTGTGTGACAGGGACTTGGTGATTGTGACTCTAGGAGGTCTCCCTCCTATTTGGTAAACATTTATTACTACGATAACAAACAACAATATCCTTCTATCATTTGATGAAATTTTTGGAAATCTCATTCAAGAAGAATAAAGGATGGTATCAAGAGGAAGGATTCAAAAGCATGAAGAAGGAGAGCCTGATGCATTCACCACTCATAACAATAATAAAAAGAAAGGAAAAGGATCAAATTCAAGAAATCCTCCTTCTCGAAATCCAAATAGAAGAAAGGATTTTTTTAACATTGAATGTTACAATTGTCAAAAGAAAGGCCACTATGCTTGAGATTTCCTCAAGAATAACAATGGACCACACTACAATACTAGAAGAAACAACAATAGGTTCAATGATCAAAGAAAAAGATATGACCAAAGGAATGATCACAATGGAAGAGATGAAAGAAGAAGAAGAGATGCTCTAAGTGATCATGAAGAAGATCTTCATCCACAAAATAAGTCAAAATTATGCAAGTATGAAAGTAATGTTGCAAATCAATCTAAATATATTCTTATTTCTACCCTTACTAGTTCATCTCCTGCATATTCATGGGATAGTTGGTTGGTTGATATTGGGGCCACTCATCATTTCTCTAGTTATAAGGAAGTTCTCTCTAATTTGGTGGAGAGGGAGTCAAATCTGAAAATCATTCTTGGAGACAACTCCACTCATCCCATTAAAGGTTTTGGGTCCACCAAATTTCATTTGAATTGTGGGGAACCTATTTTTCTCCATGATGTGATGTATGTGCCAAGGTTGAAAAATAATTTGGTCTCAATATCTACTTTGGAAAGATAAAGGGATGAGGGTTGCCTTCATCAAGGGAAATTTTCTTACTTGGCCTATTAGATCACCTATGAGAGATGCATACACATTAGAATCAAGATATGAAGGATTCTACAGGGCTACTGGAAGACCTCTTCTAGCATTGGTTCATGATACTAATAGTCTAAACGAGCTATGGAACCGAATGTTGGCACATCTACATTATGATGCTCTTCATAAATTGGAGGAACTAGTCTAGGGATTCCCAAGATTCAAACCCATCATGATGATTTATGTCAAGGTTGCGCCTGTGGAAAGAAGACAAGGGGACCATTCCCCTCTAATGAGAACAGAACAAATGACATCCTCCATCTCATTCATTCTAACATATGTGGTCCAATGTTGGTGCATTCTATTGGTGCCCATATCTACTACATCACCTTCATTAATGACTTCTCAAGAAAGACATGGATATATTATTTGAAGCATAAGGATGAAGCCTTCGAAATGTTCAAGGAATTCAAAGCTCTGATCAAAAATAAAACAGGGAAGAAAATCAAAATATCTAGGTCCGATAATGGTTGAGAGTACATATCAAAGGAGTTAATTGATTTTTTCAAGAAGGAAGGAATGAAGAAGGAGACAATTATTCCCAATACTCCCAAAAAAAATGGGGTTCTTGAAATAAAGAACATGTACATTATTGAAGTTTCCCATGCCATGCTCCATGATCAAAAGTTGTCGAAGTTCCTTTGGGGAGAAGCAACGAACATCGGCGTATATGTTCAAAACAGGGTACCTCATCAAGCGTTGGACAACAAGACTCCCAAAGAAGTGTTCACAGGTGTCAAGCCCAATGTTAGCCATCTTCGTATATTTGGCTGCCCCGTATACTTTCATGTACCAAAGGATAAAAGAAACAAGTTGGAAGGCTCAGGAAGAAAATGCACGTTTGTTGGATATTGTGAAAATTCTAAAGCATTTAGAATATATATTCTTGGGCAAAATTATCAGGGAAGTTACATTTGATGAAGATGTCTCCCTTGGAAAAGAAAGGGACCTTCCTCTGCCTCCTCCTCCTGAGAATAATGATGATATGGATATTTTAGATGGTCCTTCCGTGCTCGAATTTGAGACAAATATTTTTGATGATCCCATGGATCCCATGGATCCCTTAGATCCTCCTCCATGTGATCCTCCCACTAGGAAGAGGCCACTTTGGCTTCAAGACACATTACAGGATGATGAAATATGAGCTCCCATTCAAAGATCATTTAGAGAAAGGAAGAAGCCATGCAGGTACCAGGGATATGTTGCAGCCATGAGCACTATGATTCAAGCCAAACCTCCCACATTCAAAGAAGCTATAAAAGGAAAAGTTTGGAAAGATGATATGGCCGAAAAATATGAATCAATTATGAAGAATGATTTATGGGATGTTGTGCCAAGATTGAATGGAAATTATGTGGTGACTTCAAAGTGGTTATTCAAGATCAAACATATCATTGATGGTAGTATTGAGAAATACAAGGCAAGTTTCATGGCTCGATGATTCTCCCAAAATGAGGGAGAAGATTATGATGATATATTTTCACCTTCAGCTTGATATACAACCATTCGTTCGATAGTTTCCCTTGCGGAAAGTCAAGGATGGATCCTTCATCAGATGGATGTGAAGACTGCATTCCTCCATGGCCTGTTACAAGAAGAAGTGTATGTTGAGAAGCCATAGGGATTTGAAGCACAATATCGAAAGACACATGTTTGCAGATTAAAGAAGGCATTGTATGGGTTGAAGCAAGCCCCCAAGGCATGGTATTCTTGCGTAGACAGTTATTTGATGAAGTCGGGCTTCACAAGAAGCAATGTCGATCCTAACCTCTACTTCAAGATAGTCCAAGGCATGTTGTTGATTTTGTTTTATATGTTGACAATCTATTCTTGACAGGTAGTGAGCCTCTGATGATCAAGTGTAAAAGGGATCTAGCCTTTGAATTCAAGATGAAGGACCTTGGAATCACGCATTACTTTCTAGGCCTTGAGGTGTGGCAAAGGCCCGATGAGATTTTCCTTTCACAAGGAAAACATGTTGTGAAGTTTTTGGAAATATTTGGAATGACAAAATGCAAGTCACTGCCCAGATAGATGGAAATGAACTTCAAGAAGTTATGTGGAGAAGCTGCAAGACCCGATTTGGTGAATCCATCCAAGTATAGACACTTGATTGGGGCTTTGATGTTCCTAGTGAACACTCGTCTAGATATATGCTATGTTATGAATACATTGATTCAATTCATGACTGAGCCTCTCCATGCACAATGGACCACTACCAAACACATTTTGAGATATTTTCAATGGAAAATCACACATGGTTTGAGATATTATGCTTGAGATGTTCGACTTCATGGATACATCGATGTTGACTGGGCAGGAAATGTTATCGACAAGAAAAGTACACCTAGATATTGTTTTAGCCTTGGATCTACCATGATATCTTGGATGAGAAGGAACGATAAGTTTGTAGCATTGAGTACCGCTGAGGAAGAGTATATTGTTGCAAGCATGGATAGCTACAAAGCAGTCTGGTTGAGTAAGCTCTTTAGAAATCTATTTGAGGAGGTATTAGATACTATAGTGATATATTGCGACAACAAGAGTGGGATACATCTAGTAGAGAATCATGTATTTCATGACAAGTCCAAGCACATATAGATCTGATATGACTTCGTTCGAGACATGGTGTAGAGAGGGGTCATTAGACTCCATCACATATCAACAGATGAGCAGATTACAGATATTCTCACCAAGGCTTCACTGAAAGGTAAGTTCTTGGTCTTCAGAGAGCATCTTGTACTAATGGATGTGACTCCTCCTAATAAGGGGCATCATTGATTGAGGACATTGAGCCAGATCTTCCCCCTTGTTTGAGCTCCCAGGGTGTGGAATTGAGATAAAGGGCTCTTGGGGTTGACGGATCTCTGGCAAATAGGGTATTACCCCTATCTGTTACCCATAGGGTTGGAGATGTTGCTCCCCTATCTTGGTCTTTGCAGATTATATCCCAATTGGAATCATACCCACAAGTTGGGCTTATTGGGATTGTCCCTCCCTGTCTAGCCAATGAGTTGAGGAGGCTTGGGGGCGTGTGATCCTTACCTTTAGGTAAGTCAGGTATTTCGCCCAAGCTCAAATTATGATGCAGGTGTTCTACCACATGAATCTTGAGGGTCATTGATGGGAAGATCAGTAGGAAATAGGATGGGTTGGTATATGCTCCCTTATGTCACCTATTTCTCGATATGGGGTTAGAGATATTTAGCTCCCCCATGAGATTCCAGGTTGAGATGTACTCCCCAATGTGATTTTAGATTGAGATATGCTCTCTGACGAGATAGAGGGTGGTAGTTTTTGCTCCCCAATGTTTCTTCTTTTTTAGATTCAAGAAATTTTCAGCAAATAGAGTTGAGCAAAGGTGGGACATATGATGACAGGATGACATGTTGATTGATGAACATATATTGACAGGTGGAATTCTCCCTAGTTGAGAGGGAGTGTTAAAAATATGCAGCTACGGTCAAATTCCATTTTGGATTGTTCATTTGATGGAGATGATAATGGCATTGAATTTCTATTTTCGAAAGGACCACCTAAAGATCACTTAGATAGGATAAGGGAAAGTGTACTTTTGAAGGAAAGCCCACATATGCACATTTGAACAAGGTCGGTCCTAAAGAAAATTGGAAACCCTTGGAAACGTATAAATACAAGTGACCTCAAGATCATTTGGACATCACCAAACTTATTATTATATTATTCATTGATTGGCTCGCACAAGTCTGAGGTAGGGATGAAAACAAAGATTCACAAAGGGTATGAAATTACAAGGTTTGAGGCTCACATCTGTTTTTGGGTTACAGTCATAAGCATGTCCAAACAAAAATCATCCATAATTGCTGGCTTGTAGGTACGAAGGGAGTGACCAAAAACCTTCAGTCGTTTGCACAACCTCTTCATGCACGTGACAATAAAGTTTGACTTAGATTTGACCGAGGACTGAAGTTGACCACAGTTGACCCTAGATAGGGAAAGTTATCTCTAATATATTTTGATGCTGGAAACATAGTTCTAAATCTTGTTGGGTTGTTTTGCTAAATGATATTGTATTGGGCCCATTGTACTCTCTGTTGAAAATTTTATGACAATCTAATAGAAGAATAATTTCAAAGGGTTTTCCCCCTAGTGGGGTTTTTCCCTGGTCTTTGACCAAACCTGGTGTCTCTTGTTGATGTGTTGATTGTCTTCTTTGTCATTACATTTATTGCTCTATCTTCAATTATTGTTGATGAATGGAAAGACTAATTTTAATCGAAAAGATTACTAAGTGAAGTATTGAATTGGGCTAAAATAATTGATACAACATAGAACAATCTAGAAAATTAATAAGATGTAGGGAGTTGAAGGGGTGGAATTATTGAGAGGAAACAAGAATAAGTCTAAAGGAGTTGGAATTTGCAGAGGATCTTTAACACTTTGATATCATGCATATTAATGGTTGCAATTTTGGGGGTTTTGGACAGGGAAGACTAAAAAACCTATGGAGGTTTCTTGGTGTTGGTGAGTTGAAGATGTTTTTTTCTAGTTGGTTGGATGGTAAATCCAGTTGGGTAGTGTTCAAGGAGTAGATGAGGAAAGGAGATAACTATAGGTTTCACTAAGCACTAATTCAATTAAGCTTAAAAGTATTTTTTTGATTGATTAAATATGCTACTATGCTTATTTAGTTATCCATGTATGTTGCTATGCCTAATTAACTAATCTATGTATGTTGTCATTCCATTAATTTCCCTTTGTCACAGAAATGAAATTTGACTGTAGTCTTTACCTTGAGATCTTAGAAAGGGTTCTCATGCATGGTGTTAGAACTATCGGGGTCAAAATATCTGGCCTAAGACCCACCTGGACACTTGTGCACGAGTCTTTAAACGATCGGAAAATTTTCCTAGCATTTAGTAGGAGAATTTTGAAGTATAAAATGGGCATCCTAAGGAAAATAATAAAATAATAGCTAAAATAATAAAATAAGAGTTATGATGTTTTAAAGAGACGGAAAAAAACTATATTTTAGTTTATCTTCTTATAAGTTGAATTGAACAATTTTTATTGACACCTGTTGGATGGATAATCAAATTCCACATCCAATGAATACTCACTTTACATACTTTTGAGTAGACTCATTTTGCTTCCAATGGGTACTTTTTCTGTGTACTTTTGAGTAGACCTACATCGAAGAAATTGAAATACATCAAAAAATGTGTTTAAAAAAAATAAAAATTCAACGGCCCTCCTCAATGCAATCAATGTCCACACCTCCTTATGGATAACCAAAGAGAAATTGAAGATCTCCACCAACTGGTGTTTTAGCAAGATACTCCAATCTTGTCATTAACTAAAACAATGCAACATCAACAAGCTTGCATTGGTCCAATGAAATATGAGATGGACTGGGTAAGGCATCAATTTGTTAACCTTCAAGGCCATTGCAACAACGAGGATACTAGAAGCACTGTCAGCAGCCCCCCAGACAACAACATGGACAAGATGTCAATAGGTCCTCCTTAGTAAGCCATGATTTCTCCACGCAAATGCATTTTTCACATCAGACAATATTGTAGAGTTTATAGTTGTAGTATCTCAGGATATAGCCTTAAGATGAATTGTAGCAAAAGTTGGGAAGAATATTATGGGATTCTACTCTTAGAGCTTCTTGATGATTTTGTATCTCTAGAATATATATAAACCTCCTGAGTTTTCTGCTGCAATTGAACGCGGAGTTAATAGAAAATTCTTATCATTATTGTTAAAAAAAAATCATAAAAAATGTGTTTATAGAAAGAAACACATTTTTTTGATGTATTTTCAATTTTTTCAGTGTGGGTCTACTCAAAAGTATGCTGAGTGGGTAGTCGTTGAATGTGGATTTCCTCATCAAACACATGCCAATGCTTGGAATTTGAGTAAACCTATAAAGATATAAGTTAGAAATACAATTATAAAAATTAGTTTTCTTCTCTTTCCTCTAAAAAATACTTCCCTATGAGGATGACATTATCATCTTAAAGCATATTGATTTTTTTAGTACATTTTTCATTTTGATGTCCATTTTTGACTTCAAAATTCCCCCAATGTTAAATGAAAGGGGATTTGTAACAGCCTACCTAAAAACACCAAATAATTAGCTAAAACCACCCATCTCCTTGGAGATGAGCTTATAAGAAGCTTACTTTACCTTAAAATGACCTAGAAGTCCTAAAATAACCTAGAAAAAAACCTAGAGAATTTGGAGAAGATAGAAGTGCAACAAGAAAATAAAAAGAAATCTTTACTACAAAATAAATAAAAAATGAAAAAAAATTAGATACAAAAAAATTCTAACTTAAAAAAATAAAACAATATATTTAAAAAAAGTGTATATTTTTTACTTTTCTTTTTTTTTTGATAAAAATCTATATGTAACCAATAAAATTATAAATATATATATATATATATATATATATATATATATATATATATATATATCCACACACACACATATATATTCTTCATCCACCTAAGTCTACAATACAACCGGACATATTCAAATATATACACTTACAATCTAAATAGAGATAGCATGTCAAACAATACTACAATGTAAAGTGGTATACTTGCCCAATAATAAATAAATGCATAATTTAAATAAATAGAAACCCACTAAATTATATATTTTGAATTGCATCAAAATATATACATATACATATATATAATGATAAACAAATGTGAAATTCTTATTATAATCGATACATATGATGTGTATAGCAATGTGTGTGCACTTGTTAAATATACTCATCGATTTATCACAATATTCAACTACATTTAGTGATATAAAAATATATCCATTCTAGTTATGAACATAATGGTGATTATCATTTCACAGGTCCTCACAATAGACTTAACTCTATGTCTTTGATTGATGACCGATGGTATCTTATATACACGGTTGATTACCTAAATCGCATAACTTCCAACAACACATATTAATTGTATTAAGGATCATACATTTTATGAATTGAAGAGAAATCCCTTCTCCATTGGTATCCTTGAGAGACCATAGTAGTTGGTATCCTTGAGGGACCATAACATAACCTTTTTATTTTCAATGTCAAAGAAAAAAATTAATAAATTTATTCAATACCTACGAGTAACCAAATACCATCTCATGTGAAGACCAATGGGACTTCATGAGCTCTTCGTGAGCTATCAATACATCATATGAATAATGCAAATAATAACGAAGGAAAACAATTCAGTCGTTCTGATTTATGCCCAGTTTTTTGAAATGTTGGTTAAGCATTAGTATTTTACAAAATCTTGATTTTATTTATTACTGGTATGTCATCCTGGTTGGTCTTTGTTTTTATTAGACTTGAAGGGTTGTAACAATTATGTCATATGTCTAAATTTTCACTTATTCCATTGTGGCAAATAACCAAATCAATAGTGAAGTTATATTACATATTTGTGGTAAATTAAAACTATTCTTACTTTTCCATCCTTTCATTACCATTTGGGATATGAGACCAGTGTCAAAAACATTGTGTTCATTTCTAAGTTGAGAATGGAAAACCTTGATAGTCCTTAAAACATTGTGTTCATTTTTATGCTGAGAATGGAAAAATTTGGTAATCCTTAAACAATGTCACCAATATCTGGTGTAATATCATAGAGAATCCACTATGCAAGTAATGTGTATCATGAGTTGATGTTAAATTAGTTTTCTAGGATGACATCATTGTAGATCATTGAATTGAGTTCAAAACTATAGTGAAACATTGTATCTACGTGTTAATAAATTTTTTGACATTGCATATGTTACATATAACTGCAACTTAGGGAGAAATTAGTCAGTTAACAATGAAAATATTCATTTATTGTTTTTTGGACTAAATCAATAAAATCAACTACTAGGTCAAGTTCTTATACCCCTGTTGCACCCAATGTGTGAATATACTGTTGCATTTGGTTCTCTAGTTAGTTAGTGTTCTGGTGGCATCCTTTACTAAAACACAGTTAGGATGTGTTGGTGGATTTGACTTGAACACCACTATTTCCCGCCCTTTATTCCTCTATGTTATTGTTTGTGGCATAATTTCCCCTACATCAAGTTGGACTATAGTACAACTCTATATCAGTGTAAGAACTAGGTACTCTTAGTTGCAATTTGACCCATTTCTAGGAATACTACCTCTGAAATTTTTGTCTTATATTGGGAATTTACAGTGAGAACACTAGTCTCTTGAGGTTGACATGAGTTAGGAGCCACTGGGTGCTCGAAATAGCAACAAGATTTATGATATTCTTCTCTATTCTTGGTGATAATCAATTCAAGTTGGGATATTCTTCTCAATTTGGGGTTTATCCTCTAGTCTAGGATTTTGCATCACTAATTTCATGTTCATGTGGTTCCAGGAAAATTTGGAGCAATCTTTGCTTCTATTTCAACACCCATTGTAGCTGCCTTTGATTATGTTGGTACTAGTACCTACAAACAAATGCAATTGTATCACTGAAAGAAGGAAAAAACATTTATTAACACTCATCATAACCTCTAATCCAGGGCATTGTCACTGCAACAAAGTTCCATGCAAGACATAAAAAATGCCTACATAATTTCAACAACAAATCATAATGAAGTTAGCACAAACCCATGGATTCAACTCTTCGGGGTTGGCTACAAAAACTGCCATGGGAAGATTTCTTTAAAAAACAAACCCTAATTACGAACATATAATTGTAAAATTGTGAGAAGCATATAGTTATACTGAAACATTGGCATCTCATCCTTTGTTGGTTCTTGCGGAATGAGAAAGAAGCCTTCCTATAATATTAATGTTCAGATTATTTGTTCATGCATTTTGAAAATCACTACCTTGGTAAATTGGTTAAGCAGAAGAACATACACAATGATTAGGATGAGGAGTTTGGGTTACATTTGGTGATAGGTGGCCAGACTCTGAGAGATAGTGGTAGCTAGTAGTTATAGCCAATGTTGATATAGGTCTAATTTTATTATGTCTATAAAAATGTTGATAGACATATTTATTTTGTAATAAGGTTTTCAGTATTTTAATTTAATTATCAATAATTATTAGGTGAATGGTAGAGATTTAATCTCCATGAAATATTTTTAATAGTATATAAAAATCAAAGGTGGAGATTGTTGCAAATAATACTGAGAGGGGGGGTGAATCAGTATTATCTAATTCTTTTAATAAATCTTCTTTATTTGTTCTTTGAATTGTTTTTGCATGTCAGTACCATAAAATAATGAGCATGAACAAAAGAAAACAGATAGTCACACCAAAGAACACAAGATGTAAGGTGGAAACCCAATGTGGGTGAAAACCACCTGCTGCAATATGTCTCTATCTTCTTTCAAATTAGAAACTCCTTTTACAATGGTTTTGTACTGGTGCAGTCCTTTACCAGTACGCAGGCTGCAACCTGCAGAGAGCTACAACTCTCTCTCTCGTTTTCCAGTCTCTCCTGGAAGGGAGCTACAACCCCCTACTTCTTTTCTTACAAGGACCACTTTTCATAAATTTTCAAACTGGATCCATAAGCATCAAATAATCATCAAGTATAAGAGAATCACCCAGTCAACTGTAGTAACCAGATCAACAATAATAGGACCAAACCCAGAACACAACAATGATAAACAAAGATTTTAAGAGAAGTAAGCACCCTGCTCAACTGCTCGTCTACTTACGTAAGCACCCTGCTCAACTGCTGGCCTGCTTACAGTACTCACCCTGCTCAACTGCTTGCCTGCTTACAGTACGCACCCTGCTCAACTGCTAGCTTGCTTATGTACGCACCCTGCTCAACTGCTAGCCTGCGTACCTCGCTCTGAGTCCATTGAACTGCCTGCGGACCTCCGCACCTGCAACCCTTCTGTGCCTGCGTACCGGCGCACCTGAAACCCTTCTGTGCCTGCGTACCGGCGCACCTGAAACCCTTCTGTGCCTGCGTACCGGCGCACCTGAAACCCTTCTGTGCCTGCGTACCGGCGCACCTGAAACGCTTCGTTCCCGCGTATGTACGCACTTTTCTCTCACTGTACCTGCGTACCTTCGGGCATAGATGATTTCAAGACTTCAGAAATAACCCAAACAGTCAGATCTACAGATCTGAACATGCGCCGAAGAGATCTCGGTCCATTAGTAGATTCACCTTCTTTAGATCTAGACCAGATCTAGCCCTCATAAGATATTCAACCAAAAACATACCCAAGCCAAATGATCTCCTTTGCTTTATATAGGAAAGCTCTTCCTTAAAACATGGATCAATACCACGAGCCGACATCATAATAACACAATACCGTCGGCTAAATACCAAGAGTAAAACATAAGAAAACCCCACATGTGAATTTCTTTGCCTTGAAATGTGTGCACTGGGGGTACGCACCTCCTGAACGGGATAACTGCGGGTATGTACGCACTTTATGTAATACTGACCTGCGTGTACGCACCTTATGCAAGATGTACCTGCGTACCCCTTATTTTCTTCAATATTTGATAGCTGATCATCAATCTCTGCTGTTGACTTGAAGTACTGTGATCTATCACCTGAATGGGTTGCCATCAAGGACAACACTTTAGCCATAATGCCAACAATCTCCCCCTTTGGACTTGATGGCAACCTCAAAGCTTCAGCTTCATTCTCCCCCTTTAACATCAAGGGCAAAGGGTTATGCTCCCCCTAAGAACATGCTCCCCCTGAATATGAACCAGATCTGCAACGAAGAACCATAATCCACCATGAAAGAGATAGAGACATATTGCAGCTACTTCCAAGATCTCCTTCTGCACATCCTCCATAATGCCAACAATGCATTATATGCTCCCCCTGAACCTGTACCATCAATCAGAAGAGGTTCAGCAATAAGATGATGCATCAACAACCCCCAGCTTTTGCCTGAGGTATTCAAAAGTGTCCCTGGGCAATGGTTTGGTGAGAATATCAGCAACTTGTTCCTTAGAAGGAACATACTCCAACTTGACCTTTTGTTCAAGCACTTGTTCCCGGAGAAAATGATACTTGATTGGTATGTGCTTGGTTTTTGAATGCATAACAGGATTCTTTGAGATGCTGATTGCACTTGTGTTATCACATAAGATGGGGATTGGTGGTGTACAAGTGATTTGAAAATCCTGCAAAGTCTGCATCATCCAAAGGAGTTGGGTGCAACAAGATGCAGCAGCAACATATTCCGCTTCAGCTGTAGACAAGGCAATCGAACTCTGTTTCTTGCTGAACCAAGATACCAGTCTGGAACCCATAAAGAACGCACCACCACTTGTGCTTTTCCTGTCATCCACGCTTCCGGCCCAATCTGCATCTGTATAAGCATGAAGTGTAAGATCTGTATCTCTAGGATACCATAAGCCATAATTTTGAGTCCCTTGAAGATATTTGAAAATTCTCTTCACTGCCTGAAGATGAGTCTCCTTCGGATTTGCCTGAAATCTTCCAACTATTCCAACTGCATGCATGATGTCTGGTCGGGTACCTGTCAAATAAAGTAAACTTCCAATCATAGATCTGTAGGTTGGTTGATGTACTGCTGCAGATTCATCATTTGCACTGAGGCTACATCCTGTGACCATGGGTGTACATACTGGTTTTGCATCTTCCATACCATATTTCTTCAAAATCTGTTTGAGATACTTGGTTTGAGATAAAAAGATTCCTCCTTCTTTTTGTTGGATTTGCAAACCAAGGAAATATGTCAGTTCTCCTAGCAAGGACATTTCAAATTCTTTCTGCATGACCAAGGCAAAGTTTTGACTCATAGCTTCTTCATTGCTCCCAAAAATAATGTCATCTACATACACAACAAGTATTAGCAATTTGTCATTTTCAACTTTTATATAAAGATTGCTATCTGCCGATCCTTTTGAAAAGCCTTGTTGATGAAGATATTTGTCCAAACGGTAGTACCAAGCCCTTGGAGCTTGTTTGAGACCATAGAGAGCCTTTTTCAATCTGCATACAAGATTTGGATCATTTCCAAGAATGAACCCATCTGGCTGTTCAATGTACACTTCTTCTTCCAAGTCTCCATTCAGAAAGGCTGATTTCACGTCCATTTGAAATACTTTGAAGTTTTGAAAACTTGAGAGAGCAAGGAACATTCGGATGGCCTCAAGTCTTGCAACAGGAGCAAAGGTTTCTTCAAAGTCTATTCCTTCTTGCTGCGCATACCCTTTACAAACAAGTCTGGCTTTGTTTCTAATTACTTCTCCATTTTCATTCAATTTGTTTTTGAAGACCCATTTTGTCCCGATAACATTCTTATCTTTTGGTCTAGGAACCAGCTCCCAAGTGTTGTTCTTTTCGATCTGCTCAAGTTCTTCATCCATTGCTTTCACCCAACATTCATCTTTGCATGCCTCTTTCACATTTTGTGGTTCAGTAGAGGAGAGTAATGCCAAATAGCTTGAAGCTTCTGCAACTGTTCTTCTTGTTTGTACACCTGCTTCTTTCTGCCCCATAATCTGAGATTCTGGATGGTTCTTCTGAACATATCTGGATGGAGTCTTTTCTTCTATTCTTGTTTGCTCCTCTGGTTCTTCTTGAGGTTCTTCTTCTTCATCATTCTGTCGTTGGGGGTAGCCTTCATCTTCTTCGATGTCTTCATGATGTACTTGCCTAGGAATGTATCCCTTCTCATCAACCACTACATCAATGCTGTCAACAATTCTGCCAAGTCTTTTATTGTAGCATTTGTATGCTTTGCTATGTGGAGAGTAACCAAGAAGAATGCCTTCATCTGCTCTAGGTTCAAGTTTGCCAAGCTGCTCATCAGTATTCTTGATATAGCATTTGCTCCCAAAGATTTTGAAGTGCTTTACTGAAGGAGTCCTACCACTCCAGAGCTCATGAGGAGTTTGAGTGTTGTTCACCCGGACATTTGTTTTGTTGAGAATAACAACTGCAGCATGTGCAGCTTCACCCCAGAAAGTTGCGGGAGTTCCTGACTCATCAAGCATAGCACGAGCCATTTGTTGGACTGTTCTGTTCATTCTTTCCACAACTCCATTTTGCTGAGGAGTTCTTGCTGTAGAGAATTCTCTTCTTATCCCATGTTCTTCACAGAAATCGAAAAATTCATTTGAAGTAAATTCCCCACCTCTGTCGGATCTGAGGCACTTAATTTTGTGACCTGATTCATTTTCAACCAAGGCTTTGAAGGATTTGAATTTTTCGAATGCTTCATCTTTGTGCTTCATAAGTCCTAACCAGACAAACCTGGAGAAATCGTCAATGAATAATATCAAGTATTCTTCTCCTCGAGGTGTTCTTTTCCTGAAAGGACCACATGTATCTGTATGTACTAGCTCAAGAGGCATGCTAGCTGATCCTTCTTTCTCTGGAAAGTTAGTTCTGGTTTGTTTTCCAAACTGACATGATTTGCATATGGTGTTGTCAGGAATTTTGATATCTGGAAGATCGCGAACTGCCTGATATTTGCATGCTTTCCTTATTTGTGAAAAGCTTAGATGTCCCAACCTCCGATGCCATAACCAGTGCTCATCATCCTTGCTCAGATAGCATTGTTGTTGTCCTTCTTCAAATATGTACAGATTATTTGGAGTTCTTTTGCCTTTGATCACTGTTTTACCTGTATCAAGATCACGAACAAGACATCCATTTGATCTGAATATAACCTCGGTTCTTTGATCACACATCTGGCTGACACTTAGAAGATTATGCTTCAATCCATCAACATACAAAACATTTCCAGCCTTGACCTTTTCTTTTAACTGAGCAATGCCTTTTCCTTTTATAGTTGCAGGAGTATCATTTCCAAAAGAGACTTTCTTTCCCTTTTCTAGAGTAGAATAAGACTCAAGTTTTTCTTTATCACCTGTCATATGCTTCGAACATCCACTGTCAATGTACCATAGATTTTCCTGTCCCTCTGCATAAAATGCTATCCCACATCTTTCTGTTTGAGGTTCCTTTATTCTCCATGTTTTGGTGCTTGAGGCTTGTTCCTTTTTCTGCTGAAACCTGCTCCTGCATTCAGAGTCTTCATGACCAAAGTTATTGCAAATAGAACATTCAACTTCATTTTCAAGAACCGAAAAGTTGTTATAGGTCCTTTTTGTAATCCCCGTCATACTTCTTTGTTTTTGAGCTTCCCTAGTCATGATCGTTTTATATGCAACACATTGAGCTGCTTTGTGACCAAAGTTATGGCAAGAAAAGCATTGTCCATTGAAGAAACTTCTGCGGTTATTGAATCTACCAGCCAATTGATTGTAATTTCTATTGTCATCTATTCTTGAACCAAATTGAGAAGATTTTACCTGTGGCTGGTTGTAGCTTTTGTTCACCCTTAAGATGGATTGCCCCTGATAGTTTCTGTTTGTAATTCGTCCCTGCTTTACCTGATGATCTTCATTGTGCTTTTGCTCATTTCTTCTTGCTGCATCAAGATAACTTTTTGAGGTGGATGCTTGAGAAGTTTCTCCATTATAGCCCAGACCTGTCTTGTTTAGTGGAGACCGCTGCACATTGATAATCTCATCCAAAGTTTCAGATCCTTTGACAAACTTGAGATTAATAGCTTTTGTTTTCTCAATCTCTTTTCTAAGACCAACAATTTCACCTTCTAATTTTTCAAGATGTTTTTCCTTTTCATCAATTTGAAATTGTAGAGTATCAATGATCATGTTCTTTTCTTCTATACATCTCTTGAGTCTAGTAATTTCATCATAAAGGTTATCCACATCTATAGCATCCATATAATCATCATCTTCAAATGCCATTAACAACTTATATTCATTACCTTGTTCATCTTCATCACTGTTTGATAGACCATCACTATCTTCATGAGTGTAGTAGCTTTTCTTATTTGCATTCTGTTTCTTGTTCCATCTAGCAGGTTCCTTTCCTTTATCCTTATAAGGACATTTTGCAGCATAATGACCTACTCTTCCACAAGCAAAGCATTTAAAAGGTAACTTACCTCTGAACCTTCCAGAACCCCTTTGAAGATTTCTGACAAAATTTGATTCTTCTTCCTCTTCTTCTGGGACGTGGCTTGCTTCATAATAATCTCCTTTGCCTGATGCCTTGAAAGCAGCTTCTCTTCTGTCTGATGGACCTCCCTTTCTCATTTCATAAGCAGTTAGAATTCCATGTAGCTGAGACATAGTAAGAATTCGTAGATTTTCCTTTTCTTCTATTGCAGATACTTTAGATTCAAACTTGGGGGACAATGATCTTAGAACTTTTTCAACCACAATAGCCTCTTTTATTTCTTCACCCAAATTTTTCATACAGTTAACAACCTCATCTACCCGAAGAAAATAGTTAGCCACACTTTCATCATTATACATTTTGAGAGTCTCATACTGAATTCTGAGAGTTTGAAGTTTAGCACGCTTTACCTGTTCATCTCCTTCATAGCTCGTGACAATTTTGTCCCATATCTCTTTTGCGGATTTATAGTGCATTACCTTCATGAATTCTGATTGAGATATACATCCTAATAGAGTACTGACTGCTTTCGCATTTGTTTCATACTTCTTTTTCTCGGCTGCATCTGTAGGAGTAGCTGAAGGAAAAGCGTAGCCTGTCTCTACGATGTCCCAAACTTCTGTACCAAGAGATTGAAGATAGGCAGTAACTCTTACCTTCCAATAATTGAAGTTTGTCCCATCAAAAACCGGTGGCCTGATTGATGCTTCTCTCTCGTAGTTGCTCATGATGAACGATCTACCTTCAAGCGATCAAGCTTCTCTGAAGGACCTGCTCTGATACCAATTGTTGGAAATAATACTGAGAGGGGGGGTGAATCAGTATTATCTAATTCTTTTAATAAATCTTCTTTATTTGTTCTTTGAATTATTTTTGCATGTCAGTACCATAAAATAATGAGCATGAACAAAAGAAAACAGATAGTCACACCAAAGAACACAAGATGTAAGGTGGAAACCCAATGTGGGTGAAAACCACCTGCTGCAATATGTCTCTATCTTCTTTCAAATTAGAAACTCCTTTTACAATGGTTTTGTACTGGTGCAGTCCTTTACCAGTACGCAGGCTGCAACCTGCAGAGAGCTACAACTCTCTCTCTCGTTTTCCAGTCTCTCCTGGAAGGGAGCTACAACCCCCTACTTCTTTTCTTACAAGGACCACTTTTCATAAATTTTCAAACTGGATCCATAAGCATCAAATGATCATCAAGTATAAGAGAATCACCCAGTCAACTGTAGTAACCAGATCAACAATAATAGGACCAAACCCAGAACACAACAATGATAAACAAAGATTTTAAGAGAAGTAAGCACCCTGCTCAACTGCTCGCCTGCTTACGTAAGCACCCTGCTCAACTGCTGGCCTGCTTACAGTACTCACCCTGCTCAACTGCTTGCCTGCTTACAGTACGCACCCTGCTCAACTGCTAGCCTGCTTATGTACGCACCCTGCTCAACTGCTAGCCTGCGTACCTCGCTCTGAGTCCATTGAACTGCCTGCGGACCTCCGCACCTGCAACCCTTCTGTGCCTGCGTACCGGCGCACCTGAAACCCTTCTGTGCCTGCGTACCGGCGCACCTGAAACCCTTCTGTGCCTGCGTACTGGCGCACCTGAAACCCTTCTGTGCCTGCGTACCGGCGCACCTGAAACCCTTCTGTGCCTGCGTACCGGCGCACCTGAAACGCTTCGTTCCTGCGTATGTACGCACTTTTCTCTCACTGTACCTGCGTACCTTCGGGCATAGATGATTTCAAGACTTCAGAAATAACCCAGACAGTCAGATCTACAGATCTGAACATGCGCCGAAGAGATCTCGGTCCATCAGTAGATTCGCCTTCTTTAGATCTAGACCAGATCTAGCCCTCATAAGATATTCAACCAAAAACATACTCAAGCCAAATGATCTCCTTTGCTTTATATAGGAAAGCTCTTCCTTAAAACATGGATCAATACCACGAGCCGACACCATAATAACACAATACCGTCGGCTAAATACCAAGAGTAAAACATAAGAAAACCCCACATGTGAATTTCTTTGCCTTGAAATGTGTGCACTGGGGGTACGCACCTCCTGAACGGGATAACTGCGGGTATGTACGCACTTTATGTAACACTGACCTGCGTGTACGCACCTTATGCAAGGTGTACCTGCGTACCCCTTATTTTCTTCAATATTTGATAGCTGATCATCAATCTCTGCTGCTGACTTGAAGTACTGTGATCTATCACCTGAATGGGTTGCCATCAAGGACAACACTTTAGCCATAATGCCAACAATCTCCCCCTTTGGACTTGATGGCAACCTCAAAGCTTCAGCTTCATTCTCCCCCTTTGACATCAAGGGCAAAGGGTTATGCTCCCCCTAAGAACATGCTCCCCCTGAATATGAACCAGATCTGCAACGAAGAACCATAATCCACCATGAAAGAGATAGAGACATATTGCAGCTACTTCCAAGATCTCCTTCTGCACATCCTCCATAATGCCAACAATGCATTATATGCTCCCCCTGAACCTGTACCATCAATCAGAAGAGGTTCAGCAATAAGATGATGCATCAACAACCCCCAGCTTTTGCCTGAGGTATTCAAAAGTGTCCCTGGGCAATGGTTTGGTGAGAATATCAGCAACTTGTTCCTTAGAAGGAACATACTCCAACTTGACCTTCTGTTCAAGCACTTGTTCCCGGAGAAAATGATACTTGATTGGTATGTGCTTGGTTTTTGAATGCATAACAGGATTCTTTGAGATGCTGATTGCACTTGTGTTATCACATAAGATGGGGATTGGTGGTGTACAAGTGATTTGAAAATCCTGCAAAGTCTGCATCATCCAAAGGAGTTGGGTGCAACAAGATGCAGCAGCAACATATTCCGCTTCAGCTGTAGACAAGGCAATCGAACTCTGTTTCTTGCTGAACCAAGATACCAGTCTGGAACCCATAAAGAACGCACCACCACTTGTGCTTTTCCTGTCATCCACGCTTCCGGCCCAATCTGCATCTGTATAAGCATGAAGTGTAAGATCTGTATCTCTAGGATACCATAAGCCATAATTTTGAGTCCCTTGAAGATATTTGAAAATTCTCTTCACTGCCTGAAGATGAGTCTCCTTCGGATTTGCCTGAAATCTTCCAACTATTCCAACTGCATGCATGATGTCTGGTCGGGTACCTGTCAAATAAAGTAAACTTCCAATCATAGATCTGTAGGTTGGTTGATGTACTGCTGCAGATTCATCATTTGCACTGAGGCTACATCCTGTGACCATGGGTGTACATACTGGTTTTGCATCTTCCATACCATATTTCTTCAAAATCTGTTTGAGATACTTGGTTTGAGATAAAAAGATTCCTCCTTCTTTTTGTTGGATTTGCAAACCAAGGAAATATGTCAGTTCTCCTAGCAAGGACATTTCAAATTCTTTCTGCATGACCAAGGCAAAGTTTTGACTCATAGCTTCTTCATTGCTCCCAAAAATAATGTCATCTACATACACAACAAGTATTAGCAATTTGTCATTTTCAACTTTTATATAAAGATTGCTATCTGCTGATCCTTTTGAAAAGCCTTGTTGATGAAGATATTTGTCCAAACGGTAGTACCAAGCCCTTGGAGCTTGTTTGAGACCATAGAGAGCCTTTTTCAATCTGCATACAAGATTTGGATCATTTCCAAGAATGAACCCATCTGGCTGTTCAATGTACACTTCTTCTTCCAAGTCTCCATTCAGAAAGGCTGATTTCACGTCCATTTGAAATACTTTGAAGTTTTGAAAACTTGAGAGAGCAAGGAACATTCGGATGGCCTCAAGTCTTGCAACAGGAGCAAAGGTTTCTTCAAAGTCTATTCCTTCTTGCTGCGCATACCCTTTACAAACAAGTCTGGCTTTGTTTCTAATTACTTCTCCATTTTCATTCAATTTGTTTTTGAAGACCCATTTTGTCCCGATAACATTCTTATCTTTTGGTCTAGGAACCAGCTCCCAAGTGTTGTTCTTTTCGATCTGCTCAAGTTCTTCATCCATTGCTTTCACCCAACATTCATCTTTGCATGCCTCTTTCACATTTTGTGGTTCAGTAGAGGAGAGTAATGCCAAATAGCTTGAAGCTTCTGCAACTGTTCTTCTTGTTTGTACACCTGCTTCTTTCTGCCCCATAATCTGAGATTCTGGATGATTCTTCTGAACATATCTGGATGGAGTCTTTTCTTCTATTCTTGTTTGCTCCTCTGGTTCTTCTTGAGGTTCTTCTTCTTCATCATTCTGTCGTTGGGGGTAGCCTTCATCTTCTTCGATGTCTTCATGATGTACTTGCCTAGGAATGTATCCCTTCTCATCAACCACTACATCAATGCTGTCAACAATTCTGCCAAGTCTTTTATTGTAGCATTTGTATGCTTTGCTATGTGGAGAGTAACCAAGAAGAATGCCTTCATCTGCTCTAGGTTCAAGTTTGCCAAGCTGCTCATCAGTATTCTTGATATAGCATTTGCTCCCAAAGATTTTGAAGTGCTTTACCGAAGGAGTCCTACCACTCCAGAGCTCATGAGGAGTTTGAGTGCTGTTCACCCGGACATTTGTTTTGTTGAGAATAACAACTGCAGCATGTGCAGCTTCACCCCAGAAAGTTGCGGGAGTTCCTGACTCATCAAGCATAGCACGAGCCATTTGTTGGACTGTTCTGTTCATTCTTTCCACAACTCCATTTTGCTGAGGAGTTCTTGCTGTAGAGAATTCTCTTCTTATCCCATGTTCTTCACAGAAATCGAAAAATTCATTTGAAGTAAATTCCCCACCTCTGTCGGATCTGAGGCACTTAATTTTGTGACCTGATTCATTTTCAACCAAGGCTTTGAAGGATTTGAATTTTTCGAATGCTTCATCTTTGTGCTTCATAAGTCCTAACCAGACAAACCTGGAGAAATCGTCAATGAATAATATCAAGTATTCTTCTCCTCGAGGTGTTCTTTTCCTGAAAGGACCGCATGTATCTGTATGTACTAGCTCAAGAGGCATGCTAGCTGATCCTTCTTTCTCTGGAAAGTTAGTTCTGGTTTGTTTTCCAAACTGACATGATTTGCATATGGTGTTGTCAGGAATTTTGATATCTGGAAGATCGCGAACTGCCTGATATTTGCATGCTTTCCTTATTTGTGAAAAGCTTAGATGTCCCAACCTCCGATGCCATAACCAGTGCTCATCATCCTTGCTCAGATAGCATTGTTGTTGTCCTTCTTCAAATATGTACAGATTATTTGGAGTTCTTTTGCCTTTGATCACTGTTTTACCTGTATCAAGATCACGAACAAGACATCCATTTGATCTGAATATAACCTCGGTTCTTTGATCACACATCTGGCTGACACTTAGAAGATTATGCTTCAATCCATCAACATACAAAACATTTCCAGCCTTGACCTTTTCTTTTAACTGAGCAATGCCTTTTCCTTTTATAGTTGCAGGAGTATCATTTCCAAAAGAGACTTTCTTTCCCTTTTCTAGAGTAGAATAAGACTCAAGTTTTTCTTTATCACCTGTCATATGCTTCGAACATCCACTGTCAATGTACCATAGATTTTCCTGTCCCTCTGCATAAAATGCTATCCCACATCTTTCTGTTTGAGGTTCCTTTATTCTCCATGTTTTGGTGCTTGAGGCTTGTTCCTTTTTCTGCTGAAACCTGCTCCTGCATTCAGAGTCTTCATGACCAAAGTTATTGCAAATAGAACATTCAACTTCATTTTCAAGAACCGAAAAGTTGTTATAGGTCCTTTTTGTAATCCCCGTCATACTTCTTTGTTTTTGAGCTTCCCTAGTCATGATTGTTTTATATGCAACACATTGAGCTGCTTTGTGACCAAAGTTATGGCAAGAAAAGCATTGTCCATTGAAGAAACTTCTGCGGTTATTGAATCTACCAGCCAATTGATTGTAATTTCTATTGTCATCTATTCTTGAACCAAATTGAGAAGATTTTACCTGTGGCTGGTTGTAGCTTTTGTTCACCCTTAAGATGGATTGCCCCTGATAGTTTCTGTTTGTAATTCGTCCCTGCTTTACCTGATGATCTTCATTGTGCTTTTGCTCATTTCTTCTTGCTGCATCAAGATAACTTTTTGAGGTGGATGCTTGAGAAGTTTCTCCATTATAGCCCAGACCTGTCTTGTTTAGTGGAGACCGCTGCACATTGATAATCTCATCCAAAGTTTCAGATCCTTTGACAAACTTGAGATTAATAGCTTTTGTTTTCTCAATCTCTTTTCTAAGACCAACAATTTCACCTTCTAATTTTTCAAGATGTTTTTCCTTTTCATCAATTTGAAATTGTAGAGTATCAATGATCATGTTCTTTTCTTCTATACATCTCTTGAGTCTAGTAATTTCATCATAAAGGTTATCCACATCTATAGCATCCATATAATCATCATCTTCAAATGCCATTAACAACTTATATTCATTACCTTGTTCATCTTCATCACTGTTTGATAGACCATCACTATCTTCATGAGTGTAGTAGCTTTTCTTATTTGCATTCTGTTTCTTGTTCCATCTAGCAGGTTCCTTTCCTTTATCCTTATAAGGACATTTTGCAGCATAATGACCTACTCTTCCACAAGCAAAGCATTTAAAAGGTAACTTACCTCTGAACCTTCCAGAACCCCTTTGAAGATTTCTGACAAAATTTGATTCTTCTTCCTCTTCTTCTGGGACGTGGCTTGCTTCATAATAATCTCCTTTGCCTGATGCCTTGAAAGCAGCTTCTCTTCTGTCTGATGGACCTCCCTTTCTCATTTCATAAGCAGTTAGAATTCCATGTAGCTGAGACATAGTAAGAATTCGTAGATTTTCCTTTTCTTCTATTGCAGATACTTTAGATTCAAACTTGGGGGACAATGATCTTAGAACTTTTTCAACCACAATAGCCTCTTTTATTTCTTCACCCAAATTTTTCATACAATTAACAACCTCATCTACCCGAAGAAAATAGTTAGCCACACTTTCATCATTATACATTTTGAGAGTCTCATACTGAATTCTGAGAGTTTGAAGTTTAGCACGCTTTACCTGTTCATCTCCTTCATAGCTCGTGACAATTTTGTCCCATATCTCTTTTGCGGATTTATAGTGCATTACCTTCATGAATTCTGATTGAGATATACATCCTAATAGAGTACTGACTGCTTTCGCATTTGTTTCATACTTCTTTTTCTCGGCTGCATCTGTAGGAGTAGCTGAAGGAAAAGCGTAGCCTGTCTCTACAATGTCCCAAACTTCTGTACCAAGAGATTGAAGATAGGCAGTAACTCTTACCTTCCAATAATTGAAGTTTGTCCCATCAAAAACCGGTGGCCTGATTGATGCTTCTCTCTCGTAGTTGCTCATGATGAACGATCTACCTTCAAGCGATCAAGCTTCTCTGAAGGACCTGCTCTGATACCAATTGTTGGAAATAATACTGAGAGGGGGGGTGAATCAGTATTATCTAATTCTTTTAATAAATCTTCTTTATTTGTTCTTTGAATTATTTTTGCATGTCAGTACCATAAAATAATGAGCATGAACAAAAGAAAACAGATAGTCACACCAAAGAACACAAGATGTAAGGTGGAAACCCAATGTGGGTGAAAACCACCTGCTGCAATATGTCTCTATCTTCTTTCAAATTAGAAACTCCTTTTACAATGGTTTTGTACTGGTGCAGTCCTTTACCAGTACGCAGGCTGCAACCTGCAGAGAGCTACAACTCTCTCTCTCGTTTTCCAGTCTCTCCTGGAAGGGAGCTACAACCCCCTACTTCTTTTCTTACAAGGACCACTTTTCATAAATTTTCAAACTGGATCCATAAGCATCAAATAATCATCAAGTATAAGAGAATCACCCAGTCAACTGTAGTAACCAGATCAACAATAATAGGACCAAACCCAGAACACAACAATGATAAACAAAGATTTTAAGAGAAGTAAGCACCCTGCTCAACTGCTCGCCTGCTTACGTAAGCACCCTGCTCAACTGCTGGCCTGCTTACAGTACTCACCCTGCTCAACTGCTTGCCTGCTTACAGTACGCACCCTGCTCAACTGCTAGCCTGCTTATGTACGCACCCTGCTCAACTGCTAGCCTGCGTACCTCGCTCTGAGTCCATTGAACTGCCTGCGGACCTCCGCACCTGCAACCCTTCTGTGCCTGCGTACCGGCGCACCTGAAACCCTTCTGTGCCTGCGTACCGGCGCACCTGAAACCCTTCTGTGCCTGCGTATCGGCGCACCTGAAACCCTTCTGTGCCTGCGTACCGGTGCACCTGAAACGCTTCGTTCCTGCGTATGTACGCACTTTTCTCTCACTGTACCTGCGTACCTTCGGGCATAGATGATTTCAAGACTTCAAAAATAACCCAGACAGTCAGATCTACAGATCTGAACATGCGCCGAAGAGATCTCGGTCCATCAGTAGATTCACCTTCTTTAGATCTAGACCAGATCTAGCCCTCATAAGATATTCAACCAAAAACATACCCAAGCCAAATGATCTCCTTTGCTTTATATAGGAAAGCTCTTCCTTAAAACATGGATCAATACCACGAGCCGACACCATAATAATACAATACCGTCGGCTAAATACCAAGAGTAAAACATAAGAAAACCCCACATGTGAATTTCTTTGCCTTGAAATGTGTGCACTGGGGGTACGCACCTCCTGGACGGGATAACTGCGGGTATGTACGCACTTTATGTAATACTGACCTGCGTGTACACACCTTATGCAAGATGTACCCGCGTACCCCTTATTTTCTTCAATATTTGATAGCTGATCATCAATCTCTGCTGCTGACTTGAAGTACTGTGATCTATCACCTGAATGGGTTGCCATCAAGGACAACACTTTAGCCATAATGCCAACAGAGATTTATCTACAAAATAGTTATGTTTTTTTTTTCTCTTCTAATCAAATCGGCTAATTTGAAAAAAATTTCATACAAACAAGTGTAATATGAAATGAGTTAAGACTTATTTGAAAATGTGATTTTGATAAACCATGGTATGGTCCATGATAATATAACAAGCTCTATAATCTCCATAGTTAAGAATCTTAGTCCATGTTTTTCAAAATGTATATATGTTCAACTTTTATATATATATATATATAATTTAAAATAAAATTATAATTTTATTATTATTATTATTATTTAGATATATATATATATATATATATATATATATATATATATAATTTAAAATAAAATTATAATTTTATTATTATTATTATTATTTAACTTAAAACATATCATAAAGTAAATATTTCAATCTTTATTATATACTGATGTTTATCAACATTTACCAACCATTTGATTTATATAATTGCACTAGTTATAATATAATATGCCACCAAATTATAATCTACTTTTATAATAATGTCAGATCTCACACCATACACCATGTTTAATGATCAACAATACATAAGAATGCAGTGGGACAAGCTAACATTATGAAGCTCAATTTAATTCATTAGATTAAAATCCACATATGTCCTATTGAGACAAGTTGAAACTTAGACAACACAAAACAAAATTTATGTGATATTTCTTGTAATAATAACTTCAGTATTCTTTGCACGCTCCACATGAATATTCTGAGTCGGCCATAGTGAAAGTAAGTGAAAATCCATATTAAAGGACTTCGAGGCCAAGATGTGATGGATCTCATAGAAGCAGGCACCCATGCTTATTTAATATCCAAACTAGATATCCTTCCCTTTGGTTGGTCAATCGGGAGTAGGTAAGCCAAACAACTCTCAGGCCACTTGGTCACTACTGTAAACATCCAGCAGGTCCCGAGCTAACCATGGTTAGTTTCTTGCGCTAATAGTTGTGATTTTACTAACCCTGGATCATGACCCACCCAACTGTTAAAATCTATGATTAGACGAAACAAGAACATTCTCATCAAGATACCTTCGATCGCCTACCGAGCATGTTATCAGTCTATTGGGTTGTCTAGCTGACCCATGATGCACGTCAGGGCCTCTTCTGATATGCATCCATAGCTTGGGGGCTTCATGGCCATCACATTTAACACAGTGAGATGATATACCTAGTGAATAAGTTCACATTAACTTAATGTTATATACACAAACAAGATTGTTGGATTTTGACTTTGAGAGTATTGACATGTCACAAGACTTGGATTTGGATGGGGAGGACAACAACTATTCCACCCAACTATTTAAGTTAAACTCCACAAGGAAAATTTTAAGGATGGAAGTTTATCTTAAAGTTTAGAAAACTTAGCGAATCTTACTAGCTCCTAATATGCAATTTTTTTGTAAAATATTTATATTTCTAATGATTTTATATTAGTCTATATAAAAATTTGACAATTTTTAAAGTAAATTAAAATAATTTTATACTATAAAATATGGCGAATCATTTTTAGAAAAAATGGAAATTAGTGAATCTTCTTTTTGGAAAAAGGGTTGAAAATTAGCTCACCTACTGATATTAACCCCTAAAATAAACTAGCACAACCACATTAATAAATGCGATTGATATACACTAATAAACCTATATCAATGAACTATTTAATTTGGAAAAAAAATTATATATTTAAAACATAAAAATATAACTATATAATTTTATTAAGAAAGTGATACATCTAAATATTTACAAGATATTTAGAATTCAATATGATTAAGTTTTAAATTAAATATAAATATATGTTTTTTTAACTCATTAATCACCTATTAAACTAATAAATTAAAAAATATATATATACTTTAAATTTAGTAATATTAAGTTCATTCATTGGTTATGTTTTTTAACTGTATCAATCAATTATTAACAACATAAAACGAGGATTAAAATAAATTAAAAAACAAGTGATAAGATTTTAATAGAATGAAATGGTAATGTCGAAACTTAAAAAATTCCTGGATTGATAACGGTTAACATAGTATTTAAGTCAGTTAAAAGCTGAAAACGTGTATCGAGAATATTTTTTTCAGAAATTATGGAGGTTGGTGTATATATATATATAACTTACATTAAAAATATATGGTAAAATAGCGGTTATATATATATATATATATATATAAATAACATATATTTTTAAAATATATGGTAAAATAGCGGATGCAAACCTATATATATTGTTAAATGCAACCTGGGCCTTGTTTGCCAACCAAATTATGTACAGAGGGAGGAATTTTTTTTTGGCCGACCTTGAGGAGGACAGATGGAGGGATGAGGAATTGGATTATTTAAAAGGTTTTATTAGATTTTCCAAAAGCAAATGCACAGTATTATAGATCCAACTTCCACAACTTGAAACAATTCAAGATTGGAGGGGAGCAGATCGGATATAACCAGAAGACAGATAGGTGGAATATTGTTTTTTTAATAATATTGTGAAATTTTATACCTGTTATTTCAATGTTTTGAAATTGAAAATTTATGTAGAATCTTTCCATATTATCTATTGGATGGTGTATAATACTAATATTATTCTAAAACTATTAAATCTAAGTCATTTATAAATTTTTATATTTTAAAGAATAGAAATTTTTCAAGGCCAATTTCAAGATTTAATTATAACACGAGTTGTTTTTAGTGAGACTTTTTGGAAGTCTTTCCGGTGGGATTTTTTGGTCTAATTTCTCTAAAATCTGGTAGGAATTTATTAAAATCACAAGTTAGACAGGTAACCCTGCATAATCGAAGTGCCCTAGGAGTTTTTCAGGGTGTTGAATCCATATATACAATAAAAAAAACCAGTTTAAATAACACAAATCAAGATTTCACCTCAAAATTTTCCGCTAGATTCTGGCACCGGAAAGTCCAAAAAATCACACTAAAAGACAACTCCATTATAATAAGTTTTAATTAATAACATTAACTAATTAATTCATCCCATTGATAGTATAATAAGGTATTAAAGATTAAGGTAGTAAATCTTGATTAATTATATAGGTAATGTTATAATACTAATATGGGTATGCTATTAATTAAACGGTTTTACTGGGGGAGATTTGACATGCTTGAAGATAATTGAGGGTATTGGAGGATACAAGATAGCACTAGTGTAGCTACCAATGAGAGAAAGTTAGTAAGTTACATCAGCCTCACACACACACACTTGGTATCAATGACACTACAAGCACATATAAAAAAGAAAAACTTACAAATACTCCTATGTATGCATGTATACACTAAATAAGAACTAGTGATGTCCTAAACACTAATAATGAACAATTGTACGTGATATTCAATAATTTAGAATGGTAAGGCCACATGGAAGTCAAGGTTGGGGAGTGTTATTGTAAGGGTCACAAACGCCTGGACCTCCACTACCATCACATGAGCTAGCCTTCATCTTGCACTTCTTGGAAGTAATAGATGAAACTTTAAAGGGGTGTCGAGTGATTTAGGTGGAGGTGGAGCCCCCTCCATCTAGGGTGGGAAACCCTGAAAAGCAAAGGAACTCAAAATGAAGACCTCCACCAGAGGACATAACCCAAGAGCTTCAAAAGGTCAAGCTCTTTTAGTTTGTTGGGGGGCATGAAAGTGAATGTGTGGAGGTGTGGTTACAAGGAATAACAAGGTGCTTTGCACTGAAAGATTATGCATCTGATTCTAAGGCTAAAATAACAATTTTCAACTAAGGGATAGTTCCTTGAACTGGTGGAGTAATTTGGAAAGTAAGTTGCACCTCAGTCTAGACATTATCTCTTAGGATTTGTTTGGGGAAAGATTCAAGAAAATGTATCTACCAATCTACTACAAGGCACAAGAAGGAGGAGATTTCCAGGCTCTAGTACATGAAAACTTGACAATGGAGGAGTACAAGATAAGATTTACGGAGCTAGTCGAATATGTCTCGTACATGGACACTGATCAATGATAGATAGACTTGTTTGTGTACAAATTAAATCCTACGTCGAGGTAGTGGTAAGAATGTGAAAACCATCTTTGGTTGCTGAGGCAATTGAAAGTACTCATTACATAGAAGATATCACGAACATAAAAGGGTTAATAAGTGTTTTCTTCCCACAACAACAAAGATTTGTGGGGAAGACCCCCTCGAACCTTCTCTAAGGGAGGAAGTTCTAAGCCACCATTATATGGAAATAGGATTGCACCTAAAATGGTAGTAGAAGGGATTTCAATGTTCGTTAGCGCAACTTCACCATCATTGAATAGGCGCACAGTATTTAGCTCAAAAATCAAATTTTTCGGAATGGCTCGAAACCTAAACGACCTCGTCTATCTTGAAAAAACAATCCTAATGAAGATCGTTTCATTGAAAACCGAGTTCGTATGAGGGAGTTGCTGAGTTTTGTTTGCTTCGCTAAAGAGGGGAAATTTTGCAAAAGAAATGCCCACTCATTGCATAGTCAGCAGTCTGTACTACTGATGTGGCAAGTGACTAGGCAGGGTCAACTTTAGTCAACATTCAATCATGCTTCACCAAGTGTCACAGTGTGATTGGTTGCAGTATAGTGATGTGGCTGGTGTGTTGGCGCAATTTTATTGGTTAATTCTAGACCAATGAGAGAATGCCACGTGGCAAGCCCAGAGGCTACCACGTGGCACCTCCCAACGGCCTAAGTAGAGGGCACAATTCAAAAATTATATGGAGACACTAGGGTTCGACCCTGTGACCTCCTATCAGCAGAACACAACTCTTAACCATCTATGCTACCACATGATTCTTACCACTATAGTTCTTCACATTTATTTGAATTGTATTACGTTGAGGGTTGGTGGTCAGGGGAGGGCTAGCCCATAGGCCAGCTCTCCCCATGTGAACATGTCATAGTTAACACCAAACCATTAGGTAAAACGGTGGACAACACAATGAAACCAGGATGGTTACCGCCTACATGTGATTGCAACAATGGTTAACAGACGACTGCATAAACCTTAACCCATAACTACGATGGTTAACATGCCATGTGAATGCTCCAGTGGTCTGGTTAACACAACCACACAGCTAACATAAGGCGGCTCTGATAAACATTAACCTTCACGGTTAATGTCACCATGTGACAACATTGCGGAAATCGCCAGGTCAAGGTTACGGTTTCGTAACTGTTGGGGAAACCGCGCTAGAAAATTGCTACATGTGTCTATTCCTCCAAATCTGTCGGTGTTACAGTTAGCCCTAACTACAGTGCTAACCACGTTTAATATCTAATTAAAACCGTTTAAAATTTAATTAAACTCAAGTTTAAAATGATGGATTTTTTGCGGACTCCGCTGTTTTCGGGCTTGCCCCCAAAGTTAGCGGCCCTAACTAGAGTTCTTCCAGATTTGGATGAGAAATTGTAGGGAAAAATTGTTTGAGCCATAACTAGAGAATTTTTCGACCAAATTGAGCTCAGGAAAAGGTGTTCCTAGCTAATTTCGACATTCTAAACACATTGGTGTAGGTATCAGGAGCATTAGATCTTTGTAAACAACATTTTTTCCCATATTGAGATAATATAGATGCCCAAGCCATGGAAGCTGGACCAAGGAGATGTAGCCCAAGAGGGGTGAACTCCTTCATCAAAACATTATGTTTAAGTGTTCAATTGAGGTTTTGTTGTGCTTTTTATTGTTATTGTTCAGCATTGTTCTTTTAAGCTATTTTTCTCATGAATGTCACATTAAAATTGATGTAATTTACCTATTTCAATCACCAAACAACCTAAGGAAACCTATGCACAGGAAGCAGTGAACAAGAATGTGTTTTTAAATATGTAATTGAAATTATCACATCAAAACTAACATTCAATAACATATCAATTTGGTATTAGTGCAAAGGTTTATTTGCTTGATTTCCTGAGTTTTGTGCAAGTAAGGTTTTAATGGTTACAAAATTATGATGCTTACAAGTTAAAGTTGCAAAGAGGAGAAGGGAAATTGTTGGTTGCAACTCCTGAGGTAATTCCTAGAAGAAGGAGAGCCCCAAGGCCACAATATCCACCACCCAAAGTTCCAATTTCAGCTGCACTTGAAATACCTCTAGTTTTGACTTCAATTGAGATTGAAGAGGTACAAGCAGTACCAGTTTCTGAGCTTGAATCCACATGCATTATGTCTGGAGAAAGAGAACCTAAAGGTCCTTCTTCAGAAGAGGAAGAATTCAAGAAATATTTCTAAACTTTAACTGAGATGGTTAAAGTCCTCTATGAAGAGAGGAACACTAGAATGGTTGGAGAAAGTTCTAAACCTCCACATGGAGAAGGAAGCCCAGGAGACAAAAAAGACGATAAGAAGGATTCCAAGGGTAATGAAGGAAATCCACCTCCATCTCCACCATCTTCATCATCTTCCTCATTATCTTCATCCTCCTCAACATCTCAAGCATCTTCCACTTCCACCACCAAAACTGTTCATACTCATTCCCAAACCCCAAAAGGAAAAACTCCCTTACTCAAATTGGACATTAAGTTTGAACTTCCCATGTACAATGGTGAAGTGAATTCATAAAAGTTA
Organism: Pinus tabuliformis; assembly: GCA_031772625.1. Classification (NCBI taxonomy): domain Eukaryota; kingdom Viridiplantae; phylum Streptophyta; class Pinopsida; order Pinales; family Pinaceae; genus Pinus; species Pinus tabuliformis. Next base: position 996,961,524 of record CM062805.1, on the reverse strand, counting down.
GACAATTGGATTCGACAATTGGAGGTATACTATAGAATTCAGAACCTTCAAGAAGATGACATAAAGATCCAGTTGGATCCATTGAGGCTAGATGGAGCAACATTAGTCTGGTGGGAAGCAAGACTCGAGAAGAAATGTGAATTCATGGTAAAATATATTTCTTGGGTTGAATTTGTTTCTACAATTAAAATACAGCTTTACCGTTTAGCCTATATGCAAAAATCCATTATGAGTTGGCGGAATTTTAGGCAGCTCAAAGGCCAAAAAGTCCAAGACTATACCCGGGAGTTTAGAAAGCTTTGTTGTTAGGAGTAAACTTGAATTCCCAAGATACATTGTTGAAATATATTGGGGGTTTACATTCCTATTTGAAACATACTATCCTTATGTTCAATCCAAGCAATTTGGATGAGGTATGTGTGCAAGCCAAACACCTTGAAGCAATGGGAAAGAAGATTCGGGAAGAGGGTAGTAAGAAGAAGCCAGTCAAGGGTAAGGAGAAAGAGAAAGGGGGAAAGTGGAAGGGAAAGAAGAATGCACGTGTGAAGAAAGAAGGGAGAAAACCATATGCCAACATTGTTCCAAAGTTGGGCATGATGAATCCCATTGTTGGAAATTACATCCTGAACTAAGGCCTAAAAAGAAAAACAATAAGGGAAAACAAAAGACGACCACTACCACACAACATGACCTTGGTTCAGATTCTGGTGATGAGACCAAGATTTCAGCCATGGTCACAAAAGGGAAAGAAGTTGTTGCAAGCACTAGTTCCTCACACAGTCAAAACAACACTCCAAATGAAGAATCAAGAATAGAGTTGTTTCATGTAAGGGTAATTTCAAATCATACAAAGATTGATGCATTATTTGATAGTGGGTCACAATCAAAATTAATTTCAGAAGACTTGGTCAAAAATCTCAACCTTGAAATTGTACCTCATCATAAGCCATATCCATTGGGTTGGATAGTCAACAATGCAAACTTACAGGTTACAAGGAAGTGTTTGTTCAAGTTCGCCATTATTGAAAAGTTCATTGATGAAGTTGAGTTAGATGTAGTTCCACTTGACATCTTAGGAATCATTTTGGGTAGTCCATATTTTTATGATAGGAAATCAATATTTTATCGCCATGAAAACAAATACTTATTTCTCAAGAATGGGGTGGAGTACATTGTGAGAGCCCATTGCAAAAAGCTGAACATTTCTTTGGTTAATGCAGGGTAGATGAAGAGACTAGTAATTGCAAGTAAAATTTTGTGCTTCTCATGATCAAGAAAAAGAATCATATTGATTATGAATATTTTGAAGGTTGTGATGACAAATTGAAATCCAATTTTTTTGATGTCGTAAGCAAGCATGGCGAGATGTTTTTGGAACCAAAGGGGTAACCTCCCAAGAGGGGAATTCAGCATGAGATACAACTGCAGCAAGATGTTCCACTTCCAAATATTGGCATGTACTGCATGTCAATTATGGAGAGCATGGAAATCAAGAAGCAAATTCAAGAATTTCTGAACAAAGGTATCATACACCCATCTACTTCACCATGTGGTTCGCCCATTGTCTTGGTGCCAAAGAAGGATGGGACTTGGGGCATGTGTGTGGATTTCTATGCACTGGACAAAATCACGGTAAAGAATTGTTATCCACTCCCAAGAATTGATGATTTTTATTATCACTTGAGGTATGAAAAGTATTTCACTAAGTTAGATTTACAAAGTGGTTATCATCAAGTTAGAATAGCTAAAGATGATATTTGGAAAACCGCATTTAAAACTAAACAAGGATTGTTTGAGTGCCTTGTTATGCCTTTCGGTCTTACAAATGCTCTAGCTACTTTCATGAGAGTTATGAATGATGTATTGAGACCATTTCTAGATGAATTTGTCATTGTGTACTTAGATGATATACTCATATTCAACAAATCCAAAGATGAACATGTCATGCATGTAAACAAAGTACTTGATGTCTTGAGAAAATAACAATTGTTTTTAAAGATGTCGAAGTGTGAATTTGGAAAGACTTCTTTAGTGTATTTGGGACACATTGTTTTTATATTGAGGTAAGAAGCTTTTTAGGGGCAACACAATATTGTAGAAAGTTTTTTGCTAATTTTTCTTCAATTGCAGCTCCATTACATGCATTGACAAGTGTCAAGAAAGTCTTCCATTGGGGAGATGTACAACAGAAAACATTTGATGCTTTGAAGCAAAAGATTAGTTCAACACTGATATTGGCTCTTTCAGATCTTAGACAACCATTTGAGATTCAAATGGATGCTAGTGATTACGCCATGGGAGCAGTTCTTATGCAACATGGTAAGCCCATTTCATTTCATTCTGAAATTTTTAATGGAGCTGTAACTAACTATCCCACTTATGACAAAGAACTTTACGCATTGGTACAAAGTGTCAAAAAATGGAAACACTATTTGATGGGGAAGGAGACCATTATCCATACCGACCATCAACCATTGCAGTACTTACAGTCACAGTCAAAGTTGCAGTAGTCATGACACTTCAAATGGATGGGTTTTCTACAAAAGTTTCATTTGGTTATTAGGTATAAAAAGGGAATCTACAATAAGGTAGATGATATGCTTTCAAGGCCTATTGCAAATTCATCTGTTATACTCAAGCATAATTTTGTTTTGCATGAAAGTTACATTGAACAATATGAAAATGAGAGTGACTTTCAAGATGTGTATGCAAGCTTGAGTCAAGGAAACCAACTTGAAGAGTTCGATTATCATGTACATAACAGTTTGTTGTATCATTTGGGAAAGTTGTGTATTCCTAGGGAGAAAGAAACAATATCATAAGGGAGGTGCATACTTCATTTATTGTTGGACACTTTGGTGTACGCAAGACAATAACGAATCTCCAAAGGTATTGTTATTGGCCACACATGTTTGATAATGTTTCTCATTTCATAAGAGGATGTTCTTTGTGTGAAACTAGTAAGCTTAGTAATAGGAAACTTGGATTGTACACTCCACTTCAGGTACCTTCACGTCCATGGGAGAGTATCTCAATGAATTTTGAAAGGATGTCTTCCATTGTCAAGGAAAGGTCATGATTAATTGTATGTAGTTGTAGATAGGTTCATAAAAATGTGCATACTAACACGATGTAAAAATCAAATTACAGCTAAACAAATAGCTCATCTTTTGTTCCAAAATACTTGGGTTCATTTTGGTTTTCCTACTTCTATTGTAATTGATCGATATTCTCAATTTGTTGGGAATTTTTGGTCAAATTTGTGGGACATGATGGACACAAAGTTGAAGAATAGTACAACCTTTCATCCAAAAATAGATGGAAAAACCAAGGTGGTCAATAGAACATTCATTCATCTTCTTAGAGGATATTGCAACAAACATCCCAAGTTGTGCGGTGAACGGTTGCAATACATACAACATGCATATAATAGGGAAAAGCATTCTTCCACAAACGCATCGCCATTTGAAGCATATTATGGGTACTTGACAAGATCGCCATTGGACTTCATCTTTGAGAAAGATGTCGCCATCGATGGTCACATTGACATCGATAAGGCAAGGAAGTTCATAGAGCAAATTTAGTTGATACATCATGTAGGAACAACTTGAGAAAAGTCAAAGCAGCTACAAGGCAAAGCATGACAAACATCGGGTTGGTCACAAGTTTCAAGTTGTAGATGAAGTTTGGTTATATATTAGCAAAGAGAGACTTCAAGGGGAAGGTAAAAAGCTTAAACCAATCCATTATGGTCCTTTTAAAATTTTGGAAAAGATTGGTAACAATGCATTTAAGCTTGATTTGCCTCCTTATATGCAAATATACTCTATTGTTAATGTTGAGAATTTGAGATTGTTTGAGCCTCCTTTGATTGATGATCAAGGAGAGCATGTTCAGATGCCATCAATAGATGATTTCTCACCAGAATATCTTGATGAACTTCAGCAGGATCTCATACTTGATAGAAGAACCAAGACTTCGAAAAGAGGGGATGTCGAATACCTTAGAGTGGGACTCAAGGGACAAAAGCCTTCTAAAGCCAAATGGTTGCAGATCGAGAAGGTGAGGGAGTTGTACCCTCACCCGCTGAACAATTGATAGTATATTTTGGGTCCAAAAGGCTTCTAGTGGGGAGGAATGATCAGGCGCCAGTAGTTAGCTCAAAAATCAAAGTTCCCAAAATGGCTTGAAACCTAAACGAACGCATCCGTCTCGAAAAAATGATCCAAATGCAACTCATTTCATTGAAAAAAGAGTTTGTATGAAGAAGTTATTGAGTTTTGTTCGCTTCGCTAAACAGGCAAATTTTTGCAAAAAATATGCCCAGTCACTGCACAGTTAGTAGTCCGTACTGTTGACGTGGAAAGTGACTAGGAAAGGTAAACTTTGGTCAACATTCAATCATGCTTCGCCAAGTGTCATAGTTTGATTGGCTGCAGTATGGTGATGTGGTAGGTGCGTTGGCATAGTTTTATTGGTTAATTCTAGACCAATGAGAGAATGCCACATGGAAAGCCTGGAGCTTGCCACATGGCACCTCCCAATGGCCTAGGCAGAGGGCATAGTTAAACAAAATTGTATGGAGGCACTAGGGTTCGGCCCCACGACCTCCTATCCACAGAACACATCTCTTAACCATCTACGCTACCACATGATTCTTACCACTATAGTTCTTCACATTTATTTGAATTATGTTACGTTGAGGGTTGGCGGTTAGGGGAGGGCCATCCCATAGGCCAGCCCTCCCCATGTGAACACACCACAATTAACACCAAACTGTTACGTCAACCGGTGGAAAACACAAACCAAACCATGATAGTTACTGTGTACATGTGATCGCAACAACGGTTAACTGACATCTCTATAAACCTTAACCCATAAATATGATGGCTAACACGCCATGTGAACACTCTAGTGGTCTGGTTAACACACCCACGTGGCTAACATATGGCGGCTCGGACAAACGTTAACCTTCACGGTTAATGTCACCATGTGACAACACTGTGGAAACCGCCAAGTCAAGGTTACGGTTTCGTAACCGTTGGGGAAACCGCGCCAGAAAACCTCCACATGTGTCACCTCCTCCAAATCTGTCGAGGTTACAGTTAGACCTAACTGCAACGCTAATCACGGTTAATATTTAATTAAACTCATTTATAATTTAATTAAAGTCGTTTAAAATTTAATTAAACTCAAGTTTAAAAGAGTGTACTTTTGGCAAACTCCGCTATTTTCTGGGCTGTCCCCAAATTTAACAGCCCTAATTGGAGTTCTTCGAGATTTGGAGGAGAAATTGTAGGGAAAAACTGTTTGAGCTGTAATTGGGGCATTTTTCGACCAAATTGAGCTCAGTAAAAGGTGTTCCTAGCTAATTTCTACATTTTGAATACATTGGTGCAGATATCAGGAGCATTAGAGCTTTATAAACAACATTTTTTTCCATATTGAGATAATACAGAGGCCCAAGCCATGGAAGCTGGACCAAGGAGATGTAGACCAAGAGGGGTGAACATCTTCATCAAAACATTGTGTTAAAGTGTTCAATTGATGGTTTGTTGTACTTTTTATTTATGTTGTTCAAGATTGTTCTTTTAAGCCATTTTCTCATGAATGTCACATTAAACTTGATGTAATTTACCTATTTCAATCACCAAACTACCTAAGGAAACCTATGCATAGGAAGCAATGAACAAGTATGTGTTTTTAAATATGTAATTTAAATTAGCACATCAAATCTAACATTCAATAACATATCAATTTGGTATCAGAGAAAAGGTTTATTTGCTTGATTCCCGAGTTTTGTGCAAGTAGGGTTTTAATGGTTACAAAATTGTGATGCTTACAAGGTTAAAGTTGTAGAGTGGAGAAGGGAAACTATTCATTGCAACTCCTGAGGTAATGCCCAGAAGAAGGAGAGACACAAGGCCACAATCTCCACCACCAAAAGTTCCAATTTCAGCTGCACTTGTAACACCTCAAGTTTTTCTTTCAATTGAGATTGAAGAGGTACAAGCACTACTAGTTTCTAAGCCTGAATCCACAACCATTATGTCTAGAGAAAGAGCCCAGAGGTCCTTCTTCAGAAGAGGAATAATTCAAGAAATATTTATACACTTTAATTGAGATGGTTAAAGTCCTCTGTGAAGAGAGGAACACTAGAATGGTTGGAGAGAGTTCTAAACCTCCACATGGAGAAGGAAGCTCAGGAGACAAAAAAGATGATAAGAAGGATTCCAAGGGTAATGGAGGAAATCCACCTCCATCTCCACCATCTTCATCATCTTCATCATCCTCAACATCTCAAACATCTTCCACTTCCACCACCAAAACTGTTCATACTCATTCCCAAACCCCAAAAGGAAAAACTCCCTTACTCAAATTGGACATTAAGTTTGAACTTCCCATGTACAATGGTGAAGTGAATTCATAAAAGTTAGACAATTGGATTCGACAATTGGAGGTATACTGTAGAAGTCAGAACCTTCAAGAAGATGACATAAAGATCCAATTGGCTTCATTGAGGCTAGAAGGAGCAACATTAGTCTGGTGGGAAGCAAAGACTCAAGAAGTGTTAAGATTAGGTATGTTCTATGCTAGAGCAATTTATTTAAATTTTCACAGTTAGCAATCACATCAGCATTAAAGTAAACTGCAGATAGAGCATAAGTATAAATCACAGAGGACATGCGAAGACAAGAGGACATAAGATGTGTGTGTTAGCCAGGGACAAACCCCACAATGTGTGGGGAAACCCTTGATCAATTCTTCTTTTATGTTCTTCAAAGTTCAGCAGAGAAAGAGAGAGAGAGAGAGATAGTATATTTACAACAAAAGTCAACACTTTGACTTATCTAGATCTAGCATAGATCATTTCATATAACGATGAGATCAATTGAAGACATTCTACTTCAACTGATTCTCCAAGGTGACTCCTTCACCTATCATCATGCTATGTCTCGTCCATTTTCTGCACCTTATCGTGGAGCACCATCATGCTGCATCATGCATCATCATGCTGCTCATGATTCATCACTATGCTACCCATACATCATGTTGTTCTCCAAGTCACTGCTGCATGTCACGGAGATCCATATACCAAATCTCTAATCCTCTTTTCCATCACTGCTGAGATCCTCCTCATTTTAGCACCATTGAAGCCATCATTACAGATATCTTTACTATTGCTTCATATCAACATGATCCACTCACTATGATCTCTATACTTTCATGGATGCACTAAGACAGTCATTACATTATGTTAATGAGCTCTTCATTGAAGTCATCATTATGTGGACTGTTGCAATATACCTTGCCATCACTGTATATTTGTTGAGACAATGATTCTCATTACTGCTTTGTTATGTAACCTTTATACTGCTGAGACTACATCATTCCTTTATCATTTGTACCAAACAATATGATAAATCCTGTAGAGTGGATCTGCTCCAATGTTGAGACTCTTCTTCACTACGATGACGTTATTGCTTCTGGGATCAAGGTTGTGACTGCACCGAAACCCTAGGTGCAGTCAGACCCTACTGCGGCTCCTCTATATGAGATTGCGGCTAACAACGTTTCATAACTGCAGGTACCGTATATGACCTGTGTTCCATAAATAACAATGTTTCAATACTGCGGGTGCATTCCAACTGCGGGTTCCATATATGACTTGCGTTTCATAAATAACTGCGTTTCAATACTATGTATATATATATATTGCTGTGTTGAGTCATTTCCAGTGAACCTTGCTGCATTATATTGCATATATATATCCAATGCATAGATTTGTTGTGTCCGTATATAATCTAACTGCGTGTTTCTGGACAACGGTGCTGCTTTCATTACTTGACTGCGAGCTTCTAGATAGCGTATGTATATTTTGTATATAATTGCGTTCCATCCACGCTGTGTTCCTTATCTTACTGCAGCTGACGGCATCTATATATATATATATATATATATCATATGAACAGCATGTAAGGGTAACTTCATAACAACGTATTAATAACTTTATGTCTTGTATTCAGCATAACTGTGTGTAAGGGTTTCCATGACAGCGTATTGACTGCGTCTACTTCTATCCCTGCGCCTTAATTCGTAGATGACTCATGATTGCGTTCTCCATTAGGTTATTGTAGATATTAGGGCACCCTTTTAGATCTATTCTCCATCAAACCCAAAACGGGATGAAGAGAGATCATGAGAGAGTGAGTGTGTCGAATGACTTAAAGTCTTCTTCTATTTATACTAAAATGAGGATGATGAATAGACATGTCTATTGGGCTTCTGAGCCAACTCAAGTTGCTAGTCGGCTAGATGATAATTCATAATCTAAACAAATTCATATCTCCATAAGTACTTATCGGAATCGGATGATTTTTGGATCAATCCTACACCTCTCAACGAGAGGGATCCAATAAAAATATCAGCTGTCATAAATAAGCTGACCCACATGGATTTTGGCCCTAGTTTCCAATTTAACACTCCCTCTCAACTAGGGAGAACTCCATCCGTTGATCCATAAGTCGACTTTACTATCTCTGCGATCAGTGCCCTGCACTGCTCTACCCAGCTCTGCTTGCTCTGCTCTACTCAGCTTTGTTGTCTTTGCTTTGCTCTTCTTAGCTCTGCTGGCTCTGCTCAGCTCTACTGTCTTAGTTGGCCCTGCTCAGCTCAGCTCAGCTCTGCTGCTCTACTCTGCTCAGCTCTGCTAGCTCTGTTCAGCTTTGCTGGCTCTGATTTGCTTTGCTTAGCTCTGCTCTGCTCAACTTAGCTCTGCTGAACTATGAAGAAGAAGAATTGATCGAGATGAGTCATATCATTCTCCACTGACCCAAAGTTAGTCTCAGAGTGCGTACCACGGTCCTTGACCAGTCTCAACCA